>QUSF01000111.1:847945-860562 GCA_003676055.1 Chloebia gouldiae
TTTTCCTGGTGAACCATCTCGGTGCATCATCCGCCGCTGCCGCCCCGCCGGCAGCGCCCGCAGCCGCCGCGGCCCCGGCGGGGGAGGAGGAGGAGGCTGGGGAGGAGGAGGAGGATGGGGAGAAGGCAGCAGCAGGAGGAGGAGGAGGAGGAGGCAGCCCGGGAAGATGGATGCGGCCGCGCTGCTCCGCCTGCGCAGCGGCGGCCCCGGGAGCGCGGGGGGGCCGGGGCCGCCTCCGCCCGCTCCGCGCTCCGGGCGGGGCTGCTGCGGCCGCGCTCCTCTCCGGGAGGGGGGGAAAAAAATCCCTCAAACCCCCCCTGGATACAGGGAGGCTCCCCCGGGCCCGGCGGGGCTGCGGCAGCCGCGGGTCCAACCCCCCCGAGCCCCCCGGGACCGGCCCGGCGGGGATGGAGCGCGGCCCCGAGGAGCCCCAGAGCAGCCGGCCCTGAAAGAACAGCTCCAGACACCTTCCCTGCGCCTGCTGCCGCGGAAATCCCGAGCGCAATTTCTGCGAGAGGCTGTGCCCTACATTCCCAGTTATTTTTACCTCCTGCAGCCGGCAGGGAGGGAGCGGAGCTCGGCCCCAGCGCCCACCTGGCCCCGGCCGGGTTTGGGGCAGGGAAAGCCCCGGGACACGGGGAAAAAGCCCAGGATGGGCACCAGGGAAAATTCCTGCACTGAAGAGGGGGGTTAAGCACCCAGGGCAGTGGTGGAGTCACGGCCTTGGGAAGGTTCAAAAAACGAGTGGGTGGGAATGAGCCTGAGCCCTGGGGAATGTGGCTCAGTGAGCACTGGGTGATCTTGGGGGTCTTTTCCAAGCACCACATGAACCCCAACAGCCTCATTTACAAGCCTGGAGGGTTAGGACACACCAAATGTCATTTTCCATCCTTGTTTTGTCTGGGCACAGGTCATCCAAAGGGCACCAAAACACCCAGAGAGCGATGATGGGGTCACAGGCTGGGCTCACACCATGCCCTGGGCACTCCCAGCCAGGCAGGGAACAGCAGAAATTCCATCCTTCCCTCCTTTCCTTGGCAAACAGGGATTTATCCTGCTCCTAGGCCCAGCTGTTCTGGGATTCACATGACTAAATCCAGGAACGCTGGCTCAGGGCAGCTCGGATTTGATTCCCCCACACCAGATGTGCCTCTAGAAAAAAAAAAAAAGGCCTTTGTGGGATCATCACCCTGCCCCAGCTTTCCCAGCTTCCCACCAGCACAGACAGGCTGGAGCAGCTGTGGGAGGATGGATGGAGAATCCCTGGAGTCCCTGTGCAGCTGGGGCATGGACGGAGACAACCCCCAGGCCCTCCTCCCCTGTGCTCTCTCTCCCCTGCAGCAGTAGAGCTTTAAAAAAAATAAAGACACTTCATTTAAAAAGAAAAAAATTTATATATTCTGCATAAATTTTTAAGAGAGCGTGAAGTCATCCTTGGTTTTTCCTGGATCTGCAGAGAATCCCATTCAAGCAGACATCAAAATAAAAATTCATCCAAATAAACCATCCCCACTCTGCAATTTGCTGCATAACCTTGGCTTTGTTTGGAGAAGGATCTGTGGCAAGCTAAAAGCGGCTCCCCGCATTACATAAACTCAAATTCCATTTATTCTGTGCATCACAAGGAAAACTCCCAGTCCCTCCCCTCAATGGTACCACACAGGTTCCATTTTCAGTGGGACAAATTCTAAAGCTGGATCAGAAGTGCTTAAAAGGGAATTTCCAGGAGCTCCAGTGGTGAGGTCTGAGCCCACCAAGGATTCACTGCTGGGAACGAAGAAGGTTCAGTGGTGACCCAAAGCTTGGTGCCAACCTCCCCATTCCCAGGGCTGGAGTGGCTCCCCCAGGAATCAAAAATTTCTCCTTTTGGAAAAATGATGCCAGAGAGAGCCACGTTCACCTGCTGCAGCAGAGCCACCAGCTCCCAGGACATGGAGCCAGCCATGGGGTGGGAAAGGCCAGGAATTACCCTCGACCTCTGGATTTGCTCCTCTGCTCCAGCTCCGTCTGCATTCCCCGGCAGGAAGGAAGGCAGGTAATGATTAAAGCTGAGAGGATTAAACTGAGGGAAAGGTTCCTGGCAGCTTTCCAGCTGGGTCAGCGGGAAGCAGAGCTGCTCTTGGATGAGGGATGAACGCAGGCTTTGCTCCCCATGGAGCCACAACCCTGTGGGCAGCTCTGAGACCCCCAGCAGCCCCTTTCCACTGGGAAAAACACCCCAGGGAGTGCCTGCCCTGCCTTAAAAAGAGTGGATTTCTGCTTTGTGTTTCTTATCCTAATTTAAGGTGTCTGATACCACCTGTGAGATGATCCAGACAAGTTTTCCCGAAGCTTTCCCCCAAACCAACTTCGGGTTAGGAACGTGTGGCTCGGAAATCCCTGGAGAACATCTCCAGGGGGGCTGACACAGCACTGGGGTGAAACCCTGCCCTCCGACCCCCTCCAGGGCTGGTTCCCAATCCAGAGGGGCAGGGCGTGCCCTGGAGGTGAGGCGGGCACCAGGAACATCAATCCATGGGAATTCAATCCATGGCACAGGCAGCGCATCCCTGCCCACTGACACACGGGGAAAGAAACCTCAGCTTCACCAGACACTCAAATTCTTCCCGTGACCCAATGGAATTTCCTTAATTATTCCTCCACAGAAGGAGGAAACAGCTGGTATCCCAAATTCTGAGAGAGAATTTCTGCTTCTGGGCTTGTTTTTTTAGTTTGTTTTTTTCCCACTCTTAAGCTCACAGGAGCCCCGGCACATCCCAAGCCTTGTCCCAGGGAATTCCCAAGTGTTTTGCTTTCCCCGGCTGCCCCAGCTGCAGGGAAATCATTAACAAGGCGGAGGGAGGAGCACAGGGAGGTTATCGGCTCTCCCATCCTCATTCCCGCCGGGAAAAAACCTCCTTCAAAGGGATAAAGGGCCAGGGAAGCCGATCCCTCCCATTCCCAGCGCTGGGAGCCGTGGGACGGAGGGAGGGAAGGATCCCGGATTATTACTCACAGCAAAGCCACATCCAGCTCTTTTCCCAGCGTTTTTAGCATTTCCCACATTTATTTTTACACGCTTGTGTCATGCTCGGATCCCCCCCAGCTGCAAGAGCTTCATCCACAAACCTTTGGAATGGGAATGGGAAGGGAAAGAAGCAGGAGCAGCAGCAAGGCAGCCCAGACATGGAATTGCTGCTGGAAACACCAGGAATGTTTTCCTGCCCACAGGCATTCCCTGAGGGGCCTTACCAGGTAGGAAGGTTTATTTTCCAGGCTGGTGTTGGCTGATACAAAAGCCAGGCTCAATTAGTGATCGATTTTTTTTTTTTCAAATCCTAAAATAAATACACTGCTGGAGCTGGAGCAGGTGAAAATCAGGGAGGAGTCCAAGAGCTGGGGATGTTTTGTCTCGGTTTTCAGAGAATTGCGGGATCGGGGAATGGTTTGGTTTGGAAGGAATTTAAAACCCATCCAGCCCCACCCCTGCCATGGGCAGGGACACCTTCCCCTCTCCCAGACTGCTCCAAGCCCTTCCCAGCCTGACCTTGGGCACTGCCAGGGCTGATGAATCCTTGGGAAAATCCATCCCAGCCCCTCCCCACCCTCCCAGCCAAGGATTCCTTCCCCACATCCCATCTAACCCTGGCAGTGGGGGCCATTCCCTGGGTCCTGTCCCAGCCAGGAATTCCCAATTCCCAACCTCCCACCCATCCCTGCCCTCTGGCAGTGGGAGCCATTCTCTGGCTCCTGTCCCTCCATCCCTTGTCCCCAGCCCCTCTCCAGCTCTCCTGGAGCCCCTCCAGGCTCTGGCAGGGCTCTGAGCTCTCCCTGGAGTTTTCCCTTCTCCAGGGGAACATTCCCAGCTCTCCCAGCCTGGCTCCAGCCCTTGCAGCATCTCCAAGCTCTGGGATGATGATCCTCAGGGAAAACACCATCAGAGGGAGAGACAGGGACAAGCCCCAGCCCAGCCCCAGCACTCCAGGATGCTCCTGCAGGGCTCCCAAAGGCTTCCCAAGCACAGCAAGCAGGAATTATATCCAGCATCCCGGGATTTCAGCTCTATTTGCTGATGATTTCCTGGGAGTGAGGGATTTAGCTCCTCTTTAAGCCCAGTTAAGCTTTCCCTGGGTTTAAATCCAGCAAGAAAAATAAAGAAAAAAGAGATTATTTTTAATCAGTTAATACTCGACATCTGTTGGAAAGGGGAGTATTTGTTTGGATTACATCCATGGATAATGCTCTGCACTATTCCTTTTTTACTGAAGGAAGATGATGCCCAGGGCTTTTCCCTCACTTTGGATGTGTTTCTCTGCTCCAGGTGGGAATAAACCTCCAGCAGGTTAAGGACCCAATATCCTTCCCTTTTCCAAGCCTTTTTTACTTCCCTAGAATTTTCCAGAGTCCTTTACAAGCAGCACGTTTACAACCCCACCTGAAGCACCTTTGGGATAAAAACCAAACCAGGGTTTTCCCTTCCCTAAAAACCTGGAGCAGAAGGATACAGCAATTCCCTCTCTTGACTGAAACACTTCTCAGGGAACTGCAGGGACTCATTTAAGCCACCCAGGTATTTATAACTCCCCAGAGATATAAAAGCCACCAAACATATGGAAAACAAACAGATTTTTCCATGGAAGCCATCCAGGAAGGCTCGATGGTACCACACAGCCTTCATTTTCAGTGGGACAATTTCTAAAGCTGGATCAGAAGTGCTTAAAAGGGAATTTCCAGGAGCTCTGATGGTGAGGTCCGAGCCCACCAAGGATTCACTGCTGGGAATGGAGAAGGGAAGGATCCAGGGAGAGCTCAGAGCCCTGCCAGAGCCTGGAGGGGCTCCAGGAGAGCTGGAGAGGGGCTGGGGACAAGGGATGGAGGGACAGGAGCCAGAGAATGGCTCCCACTGCCAGAGGTTAAATGGGATACTGGGAAGAAATTATTCCCCATGAGGCCTTGGAATGGATTTTTGCAAGGATTCATCATCCCTGGAAGTGTCCAAGGCCAGGCTGGAGAGGGCTTGGAGCAGCCTGGGATTGCTGCAGGTGTCCCTATGGCAGGGATTGGGACTGGATCACCTTTAAATTCCTTCCCACCCAAACCATTCCCTGTCTCCATCAATTTATCTCCAGCACTTCGGGAGTGTGGGGAACAGCACAGAAAAGCTCCAGCTGCCTCCTTGCAACTTGATTTATTTCTATTGTTAGGAATCACCAGTTCTTCTGGAAATGCAGCATTCCCGGTGTGCAGGATCTATGGAGAACACCAGCAGGAAAAATCAGGTTTTATCTGAGCATCAATAAATTCACAAATTCCTCGCTCTGCAGCACAATTTGGGAGAGGATTTGTAGCAAATCCCATCAGCTCCAAGCGATTTTCCCAGGTTTTGGCTGGCACACACAGACAGTGCAGACCTGACCCTCCAGGAAAACAGAGGGATTGGGCTGGGTGGGATCTGCCTGAGCTGAACCCCAGTGAAGCCTCACCCAAACCAGAGCAGGGACAGCTGTCCCCACGGAATTCCCAGTCCTCGAGGAGCACAGAGTGTCCCTGCCTGCAGCTGCTGTGCCCCAGCTCATCCCTGTGCCTCTGCCAGGAGCATCCTGGCACTGCCAGCCGGGACATCCACACCCGGCACGCAATTCCAGGGAACCCACTCTGCCTCCAAACCCCATTTTCTGCTCCAGCCCTGCCTGGACTGATGGATGCTGGCAGCACCCATCCACTCCCAAACCCATCTGGAAAAGGCTCCCAAAGTTTCAGCTGTATCTGTATTAATCCAGAATAAACCAAAATCATTCAAAGTGACCCAAAAGTAACACCCTCATCTGATCGCTGATAACAAATTTAGGATTTTTTATCATCAGCCCTGATCAAATCCATGAGCAGCACATCCAGCCAAATTTCCCTATCCCTCCTGTCCCATTTATTTGGTTTGTTTTCATTTTTCCAATATAAATTTGCAATATTTGAAAAGAGATTTGAAAAATACAAAATTGTCCCCTCCAGCCCCATTAAATCAGCAGCAGGGAGAGGAATTAAGGGATTTTTCCAAGAGGGGAAAAATGGCCCAACAAGGGATTTTCCCTGAGGATGAAGGACAGGGTGGGACAGCAGGAATTATTTGGAAACCTTGCTGGATTGGGAGCACAAACAGAAACTCCATATCCCCTGCTCAACACTTAAATTACTGCTCTGGGGAATATTTCTGGATGGAATACAAAGCCCTCTGAATTGTGGCAAAATCCCTGGAATTGCAGGCTGAGGGAAGCCCAAGCTGATTGAAATCCAGGGGATTCATTAATTAATTAGACCTGAGAGTGGAGTGTCCAGTGTGCTGCACCTGCATTCAGCCAACAACAAAAATCAGGTTATTAATTAGAAATAAAGCACAGAGCCAGAGGGCAAAATCTGGGAATGGGGATGGGATTATCCCTCTGCTATCACTTCCAGCCCATCCATCCTTTTCTATTCCCTTTGTGCTTCCTGCTGGGAGCAGCTGAGAGGCCTCATTTCTTTATGGCTTTATTTTGTAATTTTAATTGCAAAAGGAGTGGCAAAAGCCCAGGACTGGTTCTTGCAGGCTGAAAAAAAATAAACACAGCACGCTACAAAGTGGATGTGGGATGAAAATTCGTCTTTTTAAATAGAGCCAAACACCAAAAATAGGAATATCCTGAGCCAAACAGGTGACAGCAGCGGCCTTTAAATGCCTCCTCAAAAAAGGAGTGACTTTGAGGGACAAATCTTCCTCTGAGTCATGGTCAGGACAAAAATAGAAGGGGATTTTTCCCTCAGCTCTCGAGGCTGATGCCCATAACTCCAAAGTTTTTGGCAGAAATCCCCTCTTTTTGAGGGGCCTCCTTAAAATAAGCATCCAAGTGTCCCCAAGTTCCCAGAGGTTCAAACCCTGCTGGGATCAAGGATTTTGGGAAGGATGGAGCAAACCCAGTGTGGTTTCTGTGGCTGGATGAATGCAGGTGCAGCACACCAGACTCTCCACACTCAGGATTAATTAATGAATCCCCTGGATTTAAATCAGCTCTGTTCCCTCTGCCTGCATGGCCAGCCTGCAATTCCAGGGATTTTGCCACAATTCAAAGGTTCCAGATTCCATCCAGAAATGGGTTTTGGCCCCAGACCAGGAGCTTAATGGTTGCTAAGGAGAGGATGTGGGATTTCTGTACCTGCTCCCATTTCCATAGAATCCCTGCTCTCCCAGGCTGATCAAAGCCCTGCTCTTGCTTCAGGATCATTTTCCATTGCCAGCCTTTAAAAAGTGGATGTAAAGATGATTTTTGGAGTTTGTCTCCCAACCCCAGGGTCCCTGGGAGAAAGGAAAAAAAAAAAAATGAATCCTCTGGTCTGGAGCTGCCTAGCTCACAAAGGTGATTCTTCCTCAATGGGTGTCACTGCCAGCTCCAAAAACAATTCCCTCAGGGATGAGAAATCCCATTCCTGCCTGCTCTGGACAACCACCAAGGGTGCAGACTCAGTAATTCAAATGAGACAGGGCAGGCACAGCGAGCAGGAGGCTGGAAAAAGCTAAAAATAACAGGATAAGCAAGGGTGGATCCCAGCTGAGCCTCATTAGTCATGGAGCGAGGGAGCTGCTGGTGGCACAGCAGCACCATATAAGAGCAAGAAAACAACTCTGGTCTCTTAAATCTTTTTTTCCCTCTCTTGTTCTACCTCAGGCATTCTTTTCTTGCTCTGGCAGCCTGCAGCTTTTCCTGCTCCCTCAGTTTTCCTGGAATCTTTCCACAGGATGGAGATCCAGGCTGGTTCATTTGAAGGTGTCTGCTGGAATCGGGCCAGTTTTTACAGACAGGCACGTGAGGGGTCATTAGAGGCTGGATTTGGGATTTTTAAATTTTTTTTTTTTGCCATTGACACCATCAGATTGAGCCTTTGAGTTGAGCCGTGGTGTTCCTGGCGGCAGGAATTCCCAGGAAAGGCTTCAGAGGGTTCGATGGGATGAGCACCAAGGTGTGAGCTGCAGTTTTATTTTGGGATGGAGCCACAGTATGGCAGAAGGATTGGGAAGGAGGGGAGGCTCAGGCTGGGCTGGAGCTGAGCCTGGCTCTGGAAGCACAGCTGGATTTCCAGGAGAAAATGGAGAAAGGGAATGGGGGGCACCCAGTCCCTGAGGCATGGGAAGGAAAGGAGATGGTGATGCCCTGTGCAGGCTGAGCTGGAGCAGAGCTGGGCAGAGGCACAGAATAAAGCAGGGATTTATTCAAGGATCTCCTCATGGATCCACCTTGGGCAGCACCAGAGCCCAGCCAGGGCTGCACCCAAATGCCCCAAAATGGCCCCAAAATGCACGAGCGCTCCCGGGGGCTCTGCTGGGATCAGCTCTGCTCCATTGGCACCTTGGAGCTGTCTAATTATAACTTATGAAGTCCTATTTCAGAATCTGAAAAATATAAAAGCTGAAACCTGAGGCATCAATGGCAATGACAAGACCGGGTGCTACAGCAGGGAATTGCAGCTCTGAGGGAACAGAGATCTCCCTGCTGTGTTGGGGAGCACAGGAGCGCTCAGCTTCTCCAAGGAATTCTCATCTCCATGCTGGGAACAGCAGCACAGGGATACTCCTAGTGCCTTTCCCCAGGGAAGGTTTATTTTCCAGGAAACTGTCATTTCCCCAGCAGTTACATGCTCACAGATTTCCCTCCTGGAGGATTGCCAAAGGCCCTCAGAGCTCCCAAAGTCTCCCAGAGCTCCCAAAGGCCTCCAGGATTCCAAAAGTCTCTCAGAGCTCCCAAAGTCTCTCAGAGCTCCCAAAGTCTCTCAGAATTCCCAAAGGTTTCCAGAGCTGCCAAAGGCCCCAGAATTCCCAAAGGCCCTCAGAGCTCCCAAAGTGTCTCAGAGCTCCCAAAGGCCTCAGAATTCCAAAAGTCTCTCAGAGCTCCCAAAGGCCCTAGAATTCCCAAAGACCCCAGGATTCCCAAAGGCCTCAGAGCTCCCAAAGGTCTCCCAAATTCCCAAAGGTTTCCAGAGCTCCCAAAGGATTCCCAAAGTCTCTCAGAGCTCCCAAAAGCCTCCATAATTCCCAAAGGCCTCCAGAGCTCCCAAAGGCCCCTGGAGCTCCCAAAGACCCCAGAATTCCCAGTCTCTCAGAGTTCCCAAAGGCCTCCAGACTTCCCAAAGGCCTCCAGAATTCCCAAAGTCTCCAGACCTCCCAAAGTCTCCCAGAGCTCCCAAAGGTCTCCAGAATTCCCAAAGCCCTCAGAGTTCCCAAAGTCTCTCGGAGTTCCCAAAGCCCTCCAGAGCTCCCAAAGCCCCTCAGAGTTCCCAAAGGCCTCCAGGATTCCCAAACTCCTCTGGCACAATATATTTAATTACAGGGGATATGGCACATGGGGACAGGTGTAAAAGGAGGGAAACCCTCATCCATGTGATTTATGGACAGCCTGGATTGGTATTTCCTGGGAAAAGGCACAATTCCTGCAGCCTCTGAGCAGGGAGAAGGGCTGGCTGAGCTCTGAGCACCTGTTTTGAGCCATTTAAATATAATTAAAATATGGAAATATCAGCCAATTGGGCCACTTGGGGATGGATTCAGAGGAATTCCAGGGGAACGGGGGGTCATGGCTGTAGCCAAGATTTTCAGGAGCATGCCCTGATTTTCACCTACTCTGCCCTTCCCAGAAACAGCCCCTTGGAAAAGGTGCTGGAGGTGTTTTTCCAGCAGGATTGTTGCTGCTCCCAACAGCTCCCAGGCCAGCCTAGGGAAGTGCCAAGCTGGGAATGCTCCTCTCAGGAAAAGGCCTCTTGGATCTTTGCAAGGCCCAGCTGAAAGTTGCTTTTCTGCTCTTAAACTGAGAAATAATAGATGAGACAGCAGCAGAAGAAAGGAACGAGCAGCTGGAATGAGCCAGGAAAAATGCTAAGAGCTTGGATATTATGCATTCATGCAAATGCAGAGCACAGAGAATTCCAGATGGAAAAATGATTCCCACCATTATTTTTTTTTTCTGAACTCCTAAGAGCAGTTGATGATCAAACACCTGCCAGGCCATGCAGCCAGAGAAGAGGATGACCCCACTATAGAATGCTGCTATTTCCCCAAATCCCTCTTTAATAAATCCAATATAGGAATTACACGGAATAAAAAGTTTGGATTCAATTTTTAATAACTCACTAAAAGCATTTGGATTCCCCAGGGGCCACACATACCAGCAGCTTTTGTGTGCATAAAGAATCCAGCACTTTAATAGAGTTCTCTTTTATTTTTTAACATTGCCTCTGCCATAGAGGGGATTAAATCTCAGCCTGGCACTTCTCTTTCCCTGGAAATCCTATTTCCTCTCGGATTTCCAGAGGAACAGCAGGAATAAACGGCCCTGGGTGTGATTTTCTCATTAAAGGAGATCTATAGATCACTGAGCTGCACTCCCAGATGGGGGCTATAAATAAAATCTCCCACTCTGGGGATGCAAACGGCTCCCCAGGGAAAGCTGAGGTGCCCCAAAATGATCCGAGGGCTTGGAAAAGCTGGAAAACCTCCAGGGAAAGAGGGCTTATGGAGCACCTCACGTGAAAGGGTAATTGGAAGAGGGAAAATCATTTTCCACTGAGTCTGTGGGTGCTCTGCTGGAGCAGGATTGATTTCAGAGCCAGAGCTGGAAGGGAGATTTTTAAATCTTTTTAGTTCTGACTGAAGAAATTCCTACACAAAAGCAGAATTATTTGGGATTGAGGAGCCTGAACACACCAAATTCTGCTTCTCCTCAGCCCCCTCAGCAGTGTTGCTGTGCCCAGGACTGTGGAAATGTTTGGAAATATAATTATTCCCACAGGAATTCCTGGATCACAGTGGCCAGCCTTGGAAAACATTGAACTGAGCATGAGCAGATGATGGGATTATTTCAAACAACATCATTTTTATAAAATTAAATTAAATTAATACCTACAGTGAGAGACTGGGAGAAGCTGGGAAATCACATTTCCTCCCAGTGGGGATTACACCAAACTTTGGTGAATTACACTGGGATTTTATATATCCTTTCAGAGGTTTTCTCCTCAAAAAAGTCCATTTTCCCCACTAAATCTGACGCTCCCTTAAAGCTCCTTTGGGCTGCAGCACATCCTGCGGAGATGGGACACAAATTTATGTCAGTGATATTCATTTTCCTGTTTTTTTTTTTGCTGTTAGGAGTAGGAGTAATGATGCTTTGAGCAATTTCTTAAGAGTTTCTACACCAACTTTATAAAATAATCAAGTGCTGCACCTGCTTTTCCAACCAGTTAAATCCAAACCACCTTAAATCCAGGCAGAGAGGAAGAAGGAAATAAATCACAATTCCTGCAGTTCTTATCACTGCTGAGGCAATCCTGCTGCTCACAGCAACAAACTCTGTGAGGGCATGGGGGACATTTGGAGCATTATTTAGAATATTTAAACCAATCTTTAAATATTTAAATCATTTAGAATAATTAGAACATCCCTGAGGTCTCTGGCATTCTGGGGTTAGGACAATCCTGGTTTTCCAGGGCTCCTCAGCAGATCTTCAGCATGGTTGGGGTTGCACTGAATAAATCCCTTTTCCTCTGGTTTTTAAATATCCTCTGCCTACAGTTTCTCCCTCCACATGCACCTGGATTTTCCACAATTCTGGTGTTCTAGACACCCCATCCCACACCCATCCTCTCCATCCACAGGGAAAATAACAGGTTTTGCACAGCACAGGGCAGTTGTGAGAATTCAACCCCCCCCACCCCCCGCCTTGCATTTATCCCTCTTAATAAGCAAGGAATATTTGCCTAAGTACATAATTATTATCCTGGGAAATCAAAATTCCTGCTGCCTGCTGCTATTCCAACCTGAGACACTTGGGTTCAAGTGGGAATTTGAAGAATTAGGGGAGGAGTGCAAGGCTCCAGAATCTCTATTTTTAAAAAAAATTAAAAACACTGTTCTGAGATATTCCAAATTTTGCCTGGCATAAAGGCTCACTCCTCTCCTTGGAAATCTTTTGGATTTCCTACTTGTGATTCCCAAACACCAAAAATACTCATTTACAATAAACCTTACTGGTTTTACACAGCCGGATCACAGCAATGATCCCTTAGCATCACATTAAAGGGAGATTTACTGCTGCCTGCACCACAATTAGTGCTAGAAAAATCCAACTTTTCCAGCTTTTCCACATCCCACAGGAAACATTCACTCACCAACCGACTGGGCTTCATCACCTGGAGGAATTCACATTATGGCAGCAGTGGGATAAAGGAGAATCATCCATCCAGGCAGAATCCAGAGGCTGTTCCCTCCTGTGTTTGGCACTTCCTTTGAGGAAAGGCTCGGCAGCAGCGATGGGAATCGAATTTTCCCTCAGGATTTTTGATCCTGGGAGTTTTGCCTGGCCTGGTTTAGGAAGCAGCAAAGGCCCATCCCTCCAATCTATGGAATTCCCACCAAGCAGCTGGAAAACACCTCTGGATGTTTTCCCAGGGACTGGCGCTGCTCACCTGGGCAGGACCAGGAATCTCCCAGGCAACCTTTGAGCTGGGTGGGAAGTGGCCAAAGTGCAGGACTCTCCTGAGCCAGCAGCAGCAGGGATGGAGCATCCCCGCAGCTCATCCCAGCCCAGCTCATCCCAGCCCAGCTCATCCCAGCCCAGCTCATCCCA
>QUSF01000111.1:880099-913755 GCA_003676055.1 Chloebia gouldiae
TTTAGGGAACAGTGTCCCTGGGGTCCCTTGTGGCTGTCATTTTAGGGGACAGTGTCCGTGGTGTCCCCTGCTCTGTCCCTGCACAGGACAGTGTCCCCGCTGTCCCCTGCTGCTGCCCGGTGTCCCCTGTGCTGCCAGGCACAGTTTCCCCACAGATGGAGCCTTCCTTCATCTCCTCCTCCCCTGTGCAGCCCCTTCCCCACAGGCCTCTGACAGCCAGGGCCGGAAAAATCCAAAGTAAAAGTAAATTTGCCCCTCACAAGGGGAGTAAAGGGGGCTGTGGGAGCGGGTCCTTGTGTTCTGACCATCCAAATCTGCTTCTCTCAGATCTTCCCCCCTGCTTTAGCCAGGACCAGTTTGTCGCTGACTCCCTCAGAATTAATTAATTAAAAGTTCATGATGTGCCACAGCTCCAGGTACAGACAATTCCATGTGTCCCTTAATCCTCCCTTTCCAATATGGGATTAGGATTTTCCCTAATGGGTTTCTGCTAATTCCTTATGAGATTGGAGCACAAACAAACACATCCCAGATTCCACCTTCCTCTTGCCATTCCCACCTTGTGAACGCATCCCTTGGAAGAGGACAGGAAAGGGGGGATGGCTTCACAATGACAGGATGGGACATTGGGAAGGAATTGCTCCCTGTGAGGCTGGAATGGATTTTCCCCAAGGATGCCTCATGCCTGGAAGTGTCCAAGGCCAGGCTGGAGCACCCTGGGATAGTGGGAGGTGTCACAGAAATGTAGAGATCATCCAAGAAAAAATGGGAATGTTTCTAGCAGCAAGAAAATTGCAAGAAGCTCAAAAATAGGGATTTATTTCCAAGCACCAACCCTTGAAATCTATCCATGAAGTTCTCCTTTCCACAGGCTCTATGGATGGTAGGAAAAGGCAGGAAAAATTCCCCCTTTTCCCAAGTCAAACCACAAATGAAGCAATCCCAGACCAATATTCCAACCCTTTCAACCCTTAGTTCCATTCTACCTTTTAAATTCCAACTTGTTATAATTCCCTTTTCCACAGTAAATCTTGGAAATCTCACCCCCATGGCAGGGACAGAGAGGTAATTCCCTTAAAGGTTATTCCCTTAAATAACATCCTGACTTTTAAAATTCCCTTTCTTAACAGACTAAAAGGAGCTGTGAAGGTTCCAGCAGCAGCTGCTGGGATGTTCTGCATCCTGACAGGAAATCCAGGCTGACACTTGGAGCAGGAGAATCCCAGGGGAGGCGTCCTCAGTGCCCTCCTTTAGGTAAATTTTAATTTTTGTATGCATCAGCACTGCTGGAAAATGGACACAAAGTACTCCCTGCAAGCCTCCCCCGGGGAAAAAAAATTAAAATAAAAATATATTTATTTTCCATCATTTTTTTCCCATTGCAGTTCCTCAGGGATGTGTTAATCCTCAGGGGATTCTTCCCAGGAAGAGCCACAAGGCAAAAAATTCCTTCAAGGTTAAAGAAAAAAAAAGGTGAGGAATGTTATAGAGAGAATTTTTCATTTTCAAGGATTAAATTATGCCCAGCCAAACAAAAACAAGGAAAATAAATCCCAGAAAAAAAAAGGGAATTAAACCCAAGATTTGGCATTCTAGGTCCATCTGCTGTTGGAAATATGGAAAGATCATCAAGATATTTTGGCTGTAAAATACCTCCAGCAGGGGCAGATTGGGGGAAAACCTCCTGAGCAAAGCTGGAGTGAAAAACACCCAGAGAGAATGGAGGAAAGTGCAAAAAATGGGGTGAAAATAATTTTTAAAAGGTGAAAAAAACCCCAAAAGATGAATGGGGGTGGTGGCATAGAAGGAAAAAATTGGATGAAAAAGCCCCCCAAAAATGAGATTAAAGGGAAAAAATTGAGCAGACAGGAAATAAAAGGCCTGGGAAAGGTCTACATAGGAACAGAGCGACAGGAAAAATACAGCAAAAAGGGAAAAAATGCACCAAAAAGTTGGGAAAATACTGCAAAAGGTGGAAAAAATACAGCAAAAATGGGAAAATTACACCAAGAAGTTAAAAAAATACAACTTTAAGTTAAAAACTGCATTTATTTCCCAGCTGGGCAGTGGTGGAGCCTGAGCAGGGCAGGATCAGCCTCTTCCCTTTCTCTGAATCCCTGCTTGGAAAAAAAGAGATTCCAGAGCAAGTGAGGCCGTTAATTATTAATTAGCAGGGGAGAATTCAAATTGGAACGCAACCTTGGTTGATTTAAAATAAACCTAAAGCAGAGCTGAGCTGCAGAGGGGGAGGGAGGGCTCGGGAAAAGCTGGGAAGAGCCGCTCCAGAGGGATAAATAATTCACAGGGCTTTTCATTTATTCAGCTTTCTTTACTTTCCTAATGTTCCAGAGAGGGAGGGAGGGAGGGAAGGAAGGATGGGGATGAGTGGCTCAGGCAGGAGAGGAGGGAGTGTGGAGAGCCCAGCAATCCCTGTCTGCAATCCCAGCGTTTCAGGACACGTTTCAATCCCTATTTTACATGAAAAATGGGATTTTATATCCACTGATATCCATCAGGTGGCTGAAATCAGCCCTCGGTAAATAATTTACTCCTGGAGCCACAGGGATGTTCCTCTCCTGGTGTCTCTGGAATGAGCTCTGGGTATTCCCAACCTCCTGCTCCAGGTTCCTGAGTCTGGAATATCATGGAGTGATGGGTTAGCTCCAGGTTCCCGAGTCTTGAATATCATGGAGAGATGGATTAGATCCCTGAGTCTGGAATATCATGGAGGGATGGGTTAGCTCCAGGTTCCTGAGTCTGGAATTTCAGGGAGAGGTGGGTTAGCTCCAGGTTCCCGAGTCTGGAATATCATGGAGAGATGGTTTAGCTCCCTGAGTCTGGAATACCATGGAGAGATGGGTTAGCTCCAGGTTCCCGAGTCTGGAATATCATGGAGAGATGGATTAGATCCCTGAGTCTGGAATACCGTGCAGAGATGGGTTAGGAAGAGCTCCAAGCTCTCCCTGTTCTGGAGAGGATGTGGGAGCACAGGAGCAGAGGGAATGTGGAGAGCCCAGCAGAGCTGCTCCTTCCCCTCTGCTGCACTCCCAACCTTTCAGCACACGTTTCGATCCCTATTTGACACCAAAAGTGGGATTTATCTCCATTTATATCCGTGAGGTGGTTGAAATCAGCCCTCATTAATTAATTTATTCCTGGAGCCACAGGGCTGTGCTTTCCTGGTGCCTCTGGAATGAACGCGGGGTATTCCCAACCTCCTAATTTATTTTATCCTCCTAATTTATTCCCCATCCCGTATTTATTTCTCAGGCTCCCCGATCAGGAGGAAACAAGTGATTAGCGCTGATGGGAGGCTAATCAAGAGATTATCAGCGAGGACAATAAAATCAGCTGGGAGACAAAACAAATCCCTCCTGGAAATGCAAATTCCGGCTGGGACAACAATCGGATTTTGGGCTCCGGCAGAAGGATAAATTTGGGCTGGGGAGGGCTCAGGTGAGCTCAGAAAAGCGGAGTCAGCTTTAATTCCAGGAGTTAATTTGCATTTTTGCAGTGACATCACTCGGCAGCGGTGACACAGCAAAATTAGGGATTTATTGATGGATTTGGGAGCACTCTTCACTTCCCGGAGTGTGCTTTTATGGACGGGTGGGATGGGAGTGGTGGGGCTGAACCCTGGAGCGAAGGGGAGGTGTGGAATTCACCCCAGCTGGGATTTTCCCAGCGGCAGGCAGAAAACCAGCGCCGGGCATTGCTGAGGGAGCACAGGTACCGTGGTGGAGCCATTCCCAAAGCAGGAATTGCGTGTGGAAAATAAAACCCCCCTCAGAAACCATCTCCAAAAACATTCCCTGCAGGGTCTCCGAAGGGCCTCACAGCAGCACCCAATTCCCTTTGCTCTGTGCCACCGGGGCAGCTCTGCTCCCAGATCCTGCCCCCTAAGGACAAATCCAGCTGGCAAAAAGCAATTCCTCACTTTGAAAATGAGGATTTTTAGCACCTATAATTCCTTTGTGTCATTCTCTGCATTTCAGGTCAGGGAATTGAAGGGCTGAGTGAAATTGGTGGAGATCAGAACCAAAAAGACCCCCCCAGCTTTGATCCGAGGCCAACCCTCAGCATTAAAACTGCAAATTGATCCCAAAAGTTCTCAACTGGGGTGGCACATTTTAAAATCTTAAATTATTTTTAATTTAAAATATTAAAATTTTAATATTTTAAAAGATTTATTTAAATTTTTTTAAATTTAGTTGCTTTGAAATTTTTTTCATTTTTAACTTTTTTAAAAATTTAAACTCTGTTTTATTTTCCACCACATAAACATTGCTAACCTGTGTTACAAGAACAAATCCATGGACACCTCGAGGGTGTTCCAGTCCCACACCTGGACACATCTGGGTTGGGATAAATAAAAATCAAGGATTTTAAGGCTTCTCTCATCCCATTGCTCCCAGCCCAGGGATAACAGCACCAGGATAAATTCCCCTCCCAGGAAACAGAGTAAAAAATCCAATGGCAGCACAAACTCTGGCCAGGATCTCCTGAATCCCAAAATATGAGGTGGCAGCAGCAGAGAATTTAATGAAGAATGAAGAACTTTTCAGAGCATCATTGCTGAATGATTTTTTTTTTTTTATCACAGGGGAGTGGAAAAATCCCAATTTTCTTTGCTGGTTTCCATTTCTCCAACTCCTGTCAGTCAAAATAGTGAGAGGCACAGAAACTTTTCAAATGAGATCTGGCAGATTGGTGGGAAAATAAATTTATTTGAGTTCCACACTTTTTCCTTGATGCTATTCCTGGGAAGAGGATTTGCAGCTGGATTTGCAGCTTCCCAGTGCCAATCTTTTCTAGGAATTGTTAATAAAAGTCAGATCTCCTGGGGGCAGAGGGTGGGCTTGTTGTCTAATGTTTCAAATCTAGAATATTGTAATAATCCCTCATGAATTCCATCAGCTCCCTGGCAGACAACTGCTGGATAATTGAAGGGGAAAGGATTTAAAGGAGGATCCTGATTTAACACCCAACTTCCATCCCAGTGAAATCACAACCCGGGAAGAAAATTCATCTGAAAATTAAAGGTAAATGCCAGTGGAAATGTTTTAACCCTCCACATAAATATTTTCACTCTTCCTCCCCTTTTTTTTTCTCGTAGGTTTATAAAAAATAGGTTAAAATAGGTTTATCAACCTTTATTTGTTTGTATATTGTATGTTGATCCAGGTATTCATATTTTTTTAGGCTATTTTAAATATTCCATCTTCAATTCTCTCATTCCTTTAGAAGTGAAGCAGAGCTGAGTATTACAGGCATTCATTAAGATTTCTATTTTAGCTTTTATTATTCATTGTGGACAAAAGGCACTGCAGGGAATTGTTGTGTCACCACCTCTGGTTTTTAACTGTCTTTTGGGATTCCTGGTTTGGAAGGAGCAGGGAATGGATGAATTGAGAAGGAATGCAGGATTCTGGATCCATGCAGGGCCTGATCAGGTTGTTACAAGCTCATTTATTGAATAAATCTGTGATAAGAGATAAGAGCATCACGGCAAATAAACATCTGCCCACAAAGGTTAAACTTCAGGCTGCCTCATTTGGAGAAAATCATTGTTTTCCTAAAATAAACAACCCATTAAAGTGGGAAATAGCAGGAATAATTCCTGGAAGAGCCTGCCTAGCTCTCCTGAGGCTGATCTGTATTGGCAGCCAGGGGAGCACAGCCCCCTAATGGGACAATTTAAATGCATAACAGCCCCAATAAACTCCTTAAAGGGTGTCCCCACATTCCTTATTTTGACTCCCCAGAAGGTCCTGGATAACTCACAGGTCTTTAAACAGGACAAAATATTGTCCTAGCTGTCTCAGGCTGGGCCAGCACCACTTCTGCCCTGAGAGGCAGGATGGATTGTGTGGAAGGCAAAACTCAAATTCCCCTTTCCTTCCACAGGGCCCTGTTTTAAACAAACCTAAAAAAAAGCTATTTAAAAAACCCAGAACTATTTCTGTGACCATGTCGGCTCCCCCAAAATAAAGCAACAGCAACCTGCAGTGATGGGGAAAAATGCAAAGTTTGGGACAGCATCTATGAGAGGAAAATTTTCATATTTTGGGAGGAAATGCCTTGGGAGCAGCTCCTATTTGTCTGATTGTTTGAAGGCCACCCAAAATCGAATAATTTGGGTGTCCAGGCTCTCCTGAACACCAGGAAATTTAAATTTCAGATTGTTCAAAACCAATTCAGTTTTTCCTGATCCAATTGTCCAAATTTCCCTGAGGGTGTAATTAATCTATCAGGTTAATTAGGTTCTAGTTTTACTTATTTGATTTCTTCACAGTTCTTGTGTTGAGGTAACAATTATTTGAGATTTAGCAGCACCTTCAAGTATTTGATCTCTCCCAGTCTTTCCCCATGGGAATTTTGCTCCTCACAAATTTGGGCTCTCAGAAAGTCATGGCTGAAATGCCCAATTTTCTCCTGGAAAATTAAAAAGTAGGCCCTGGCTCTGCTCAGGAGCAAGACTTGGAGTAAATTAACTTTCACTTCATGTTTTGATGGATGCTTAATGAACCCAGCATTGTTCAGCTGGAAATCTTGGAGCAATTTTTCATCCCAAACCTCTCCTGAGCAGAGCCTTTGACAGGTTATTAAGATTTTAGTGTCACTGTGGAAACATTTTTCCAGGCATCTCAGCTGTGATCAGGAGAGGTTCTCTGCTCCTTCTCCATCTGCTGATCTTCCAAACCAGCTACATTTAAAAACCAGAATTTTTTTTTTTGGGGGGGGGAATGTTTAATAAGCAACAATTCCCAATCCTGGATTCTTCGTCCTAATGACCAAGCAAAGCTTTCCCACCATTTACCAGAGGTGCTGAAGGGGAGGAAGTTGAGTTATCAGTCAGTGGGAAAAGTCAGGCTGGTCTGATAAATCCCCAGATTATGGAGGCAGGGAGACTCATTTAGGGACTGATGGCCCAGCATCCCTGTGCCAAGGTAGGATGCAGATGGATACCAGATGGATGCTGGATATTTGTGTTGTGCACAGGCCCATCCAGCTTTTATGGAACAGGAAAACATCTGCATCATGCAATTATAAATTACTTCATGTATGGAAATATTTCTATCAGGATACAGCTGCATTTCCCATTTACAGCAAGGTGAATTCCCAAAACCTCAGGTAATTTCTGTGTTTTAAGTGAAATTCCACAGGAATTCAATTGATCTCCAGCAGTGATTTAACCAAGGAAATAAACAAATTATTGGGACACTTTCCCCATCCCTGGGAGTGTCCAAGGCCAGCCTGGACAGGGCTTGGAGCACCCTGGGACCGTGGAATGTGTCCCCCGTGGGATGGGGTGGGATGGGATTTAAGGTCCCTTCCCACCCAAATCATCCTGGAATTCTAGGCAAACATGGGAGGAGCAAAAAATCCAAGGCATTGGGAGTTCACTTTTAGACATCCAAGTTTCTGACATGGATCAATCCAGAATGTCCAGCCCTGCAGCCAAACTTGTGTTGGAGTTACAAACACAGCTCATTGCCACTGCTTTGGCTGCTCCATGACTGCAGAAGACACTAAAATAAACTGTTGAAAGGAAAACACCATCAACCAATCCCATACTCAAGTTCCTGTTCAGCCCTAAGTGGGAAAACCACATCATCAGGTTATGCTAAAAATGACTTTTAATCCAACTTCTTCAAAAAATTGATTTAATTAAAGTTTATACTTACACATTAAAAAAAAAAAACAACCCTATTGGAAGTGCCCCAGTTTGTGAGTAAACCCAGATTTGTCTGAATTAAACCTGGCCCAACCTTATTTGTTCTGTCACACTCTAAGCAAGACTCTTCTCCAACCTTCTCTCTCTTTATGCTCCTATTGCTGCAATAAAACCTTTACTGAGGTTCATGTATCCCAAAAGAAATTCCATGAGTTTTTAGGACTTTTTCCACCATTAGCATCAACCCTTCCAGCAGACAAAGTTCCACTGTGTGGCAAAGGCTGGAAACAAAGGACAGTGGTGCTGTAAAAAGCCAAATAAAGCCCTTCAGTGCTGCTGGAAAATGCATCCATTGACAGCCAGGAGCTCTGCAATTCCTTTTTCATGGAGAGAGGAGTCAGTGACAGCCTCTCATTTCTTTGCCATGATTATCTCATGTTGGGCACAGCCTTTAATAAATGAAATAATTCTTTTCTTGTGTCAAAGAGCAGGGTTTAAAATGAAAGCAAGGAGAAGATAAATCCCCAAAACAAGGACAGCTGAAAGGACATTGCCACGGAAGGTCTGAGTTTATGCTCTGAGGGAAATTAAGTGGGAACATTTGGAATTAAAATATCTCCTTGCTGGAAAAAAAAAAGTGAATATTCTTAATTTTCTGGATCATTAAACTCCTCCTGGAAAATGAGTTAAGGAACTCTGGGATATTTTTACAGCATCGAGGGTTTGGGGATTTCTGATGATGTGAGAGGCTCTGATTTGCAGGGAATCAGTGTCCTCCCAAAGATTTCTCCAAGAGGGAGCAAGAATCCTTAGGGAAAGGTCATAATCCAGGCACAGAGTTGTCCAGTTCCCTTTCTTTTGGGACAAGGAGCAGCAGAGGATCTGTTCCATTCAAAGAGAATGAAGGAGTTCCTGCAGATGGATTTCACAAGGAAGTGTATCAGGTTTGAAGGCATGGAATGGGAACTGGGACATGGAAAATCCAGACTGGGATTTGTAGTTGCAAGTTCCAAGCTCCTCTGAGCCTCAGTGTTGTCCTAGAGGAGATTTAGGGCTCAATCAAAGGTCTGGGGGTTTTTTTTCCCCCAGAAATGGGAAGGGACAGACAAAGGTCCAGCCCTGCCCTACAGCCACCCATGGAACTCCACCCCACAAAGTGAATTTAGAATGATTTTGGAAGAAAATCCAGGAAATATTTGGCTGTCAGGAAAAGAAACATCAAAAAGGGCCCCAAGTGGGCAGGAAGCCACAGCAGGATTCCCAGTCTTGGGAGGGACACCAAGGCCAGGAATCACAGAGTCCTTAAGGCTGGAAAAGACTCCCAAGATCAAGTCCATCCATCAACCCACATTCACCACTAAATAACGTCCTCAAGTGCCACATCCACACATTTTTTTAACACTTCCGGGGATGGTGACTCCATGAATCCACCTCTTGCTTGGGCAGCCTATTTTCATTTCTCTACATCCCAAAAAACACACCTCTGGATTAAAAATACTGAATTCTCCATAGCACTTCCATATTCCCCTTCCACTTCCTTCGAGGTAGGAAATCTGTTCCTGAAATTTGGCTTCAAGATTTCATATTTAAGTTTGCATCCCAATTTTGCAAAATTAAACACAGGAGACAAGATAAATCCCTGGCATTCTGGGAAGCACAGCAGGTTTTTACAGGAGAGAGGGAAACAGGCAGTGCAGTGTTCATAAATAGCATGAATTCAGCACGGGAAATATTATGACATCTTCATCTAATTTACATAATTTACATAAAAATAAAATTACAGGGGAATATTAAATTCCTGCATGCAAAACCTTCTCTTCCTTTCCCTCCCTGAATGAGATTCTCCTTTTGCTTCTCAGCAGATTTTATCCAATATCTGGGATTTCTGGACACTGACTTAATCAAATCTAATAATTTGATTTTCTTCTGAGCTCCTCAGAGCACCCAAAGCAATTTTATTATTCTGAAGATGGTTTGAAAGCATCTTTATTGAAGGCCCATAAATGTCTTTAAAGCTATCTCGGTGCCAATGGATCAAGAATACTCCTGAAATTCCTTGTTATGCCTTGTACCTGAAAAATCCATTTGGAACAGCTTCTCCTGTACTGAATTCCTGTCTGGAGCAGCTGATTTAAGCAGCTGATAGAGGATGGCAAGTGGCCCATTCATTGTGTTATCATTTTATACACTCTGTCCATAAAACCCCCAGGAGAAGGATGGGCTGTCTGTCCATGAGAAATAATCCACTGGCTGAGGTTTATTGGAACAGTGCTGGAATTTTAAATACCTTGGAAAAGCCAAAGCCCTGACGTGATTGGAGCAATGTTTTCCAGGCTTGGAGTGAGAGGAATTAATGCAATTAAAGCAGCGCCTTAATTAGCAAGTGGAAACAAGGGTTTAGCTGGAAAAACAAGAGCTCCTAAATGTTCAAATAATGAAGGACTGGTGTACACAGGGTGTGGGGAACGCGTTATCAGAACAGCAGGAAAATGTCCAATGCAATAAACCACAGGAATATTCCCCAGTTCACCTCCAGCCCTGTGTTCCCAGGTGGGAACTGCCCAGCTCCCAGCATTTTCCTGCCCTGGCCAACAGGAGGAAAAATATTTCATTCAATGTCAGCAAAGAAGGGCAAAAGAAGGTCCACATTTCAGAAGTCACCACTGAAGGAAAGTTTAAAGTCCAAGGGATAAGGACACAAGTGGGGTCTGAGGTGATCCTGGCACTGCGAAACAAAATCTTACTGGAGAGAAGAGCCTGGGAAATGGGAAACCCTCCAAAATTCACTGTTATGTGCATAGGACAGAGGAGCTTTGGGGAGTTTTGGGGTTCATAAAGGCTGACACTTTAAAGGAAAGGGAGAGAGAGCAGCAGAAGTTAAAAAAGGGAGAACCAAGTGAGGCAATCAAACAATGGAAGTAATGAATAATCCAGAATAACCCCCAACGTCCACTGCTGAACTTGGATCCCTTTACTGAAGGGCGGCTTTGCCAAAAATTATTGGTATGAGATGGGGCTGGGAGAGAATCTGGAGACCTAAATAACTCCAGCATGGGACTCTCCATTAACACAGGATTTAACCAGGTTTTGTTGAAATCCTGAAGAATTCCATTGTGGAAATCCCCACTAAAACTGGATTTAGGGAGGTGTTTGTTGAGGAGCAAAGCTGCCCAACCTTCCTCCCAAAAGCATCACCTGTGGTTGGGCTCAGCTCCAGGATGGGCAGAGCAGGTGGGACATGAATCACCACCACCAGGACACCTCCCTGCTGCTCACCGTGCGTTCTTTGCTAAAATTAAAATGGCTTTTTTTTACCGCCAGCGTGAAATTTTAACACCCTTGAAAACATCCCCAAAGAAAATACAACTTTTCCCTTAAATGCTTCTCTAAAATGTCGTTTATGCCTCTCTAATGGCCTTTAGCTGACCCTAAGAAGGTGGAAAATTGCCTCAAAAAATGAAGTAATTGAAACAGAGTTAGAATCTCCCCAAAACCAGAATGATGATTATTATTTGCCTAAATTCCAAGCAGTAAAATAGCTCAAGTCATATTTATTCTCACAAAAATGTACTTTTCTGGTGTATTTACTCTGAAAATTCATTTTACAAGCAGAAATCAATACTCTGCCCTTTGGAAGGAGATAACCTGGATATATTTGGGAAGATCCACTGTTCTGTAATAGACCCTATTAAAGTGCTGCTGCCACATTTCGGTGGTGATAGAGCCACTAAAATAATTTAATGGCTCAGGCTGGGGCAATTTCCATTGGATTTTCCCTCCATCCCAGTAAGTTTCTATTAACTATATTTTATACATCTAATTCCTGCTGGTCTAATCATGACGTTATTGGCCATTACTTAAATTTCTTAAATTTCTCTTTTTTTGGTCCTATGAAAATAGAATTCATTCCAGCCAGTGAAAATAATTCCTTGTGGGAAACGTGTGGTTGGAAATCTCCCTATCTCAAATAATTCCATGTTGGAGACACTCCACCATTCCCACCCTTTCCTTCCCACTCCAAATCCATTCCCTTTTCCTGCACTGCTCCAGTGTTTGGCTCTGGATTGAGCTCTTTGAGCTCTGTCACTGGCAGGGCTTGGGAAGGGTGACAACAAAAGGCCTTGTAATTTTGGATTTGCCAGATAATAATTCCTAGGAATTAGGAATTTATTGTGTCCTCTGTGTCCTCTCTTCATCCGTGCCCGGCTCTCAGAGCACCGACACCCAAAGCTGTGATCCCAGAGGGTCTCATTGGAAGATCTCTGTGGTTTAGGATATTTTAGCTGTGCATCCTAAAGAGCAGAAAAAGATGGGAACTTTTCCAGCCTAAAGAAATCAGGCCACTGTCAACATTCCCAAAGATTGCAAATGCCATCAGCAAAGCTCTCTGGTCACAGAGGAGAAAATCATGGAATTGTGTGTGTTGGAAGGGACCTCAAAGGTCATCCAGTCCCATACCTCCCACCATCCCAGGTGCCCCAAACCCTGCCCAGCCTGGCCTTGGGCACTGCCAGGGATCCAGGGGCAGCCACAGCTGCTCTGGAATTCCATCCCAGTCCCTCCCCAGCCTCCCAGGGAACAATTCCTTCCCAAAATCCCACCCGTCCCTGCCCTCTGGCACAAAGGAAATTCTGGATTTTCATTGTGCTGTCACACTGGAGAGAAACCCTCCAAGAACTTTCTGTGATGGTGCAAATCTGCTCTGCACCCCCCTGCTTAATTAAAGTCTTCATTACTATTATTTTCATTTTGGGGCCTGGCTTTGTAAAAGGCAGGCAGTGGAAATTCCCTGCTGTGGGAATAAATGAGACATTGTAGATAGAATTAGCTTAAAGAGGATTTATAAAGGATTCCGCCAAATTTCCTGAAGTGGGACATAAATGAAACTATTTTTGAGACCTCTCATCGATACCCACCAGAACCATCTCACTGTGAAACTTCCCAGAGCTGAACCCACTCCAGAACTCAAAAACTCTTCTCAGGTGTTGCAAGCAACCAAATATTCCCCATGAAACATCATCAGAAATGTCTTATCAGTGGTTTTATCATCAACCAAGCGCATTTCTGGATTGATTTTGCTGCTGCTAAACCACAAGGACTCAAATTGACATCAATAATCACATCAATACCCAACCTTCAATGCACACAACTTAAAAAAGAAGAAATTATTGGTGTTCTGCTCCCACCAGCAGAAAGGATCAAGAGGGGCCTTTTGTATCCCAGCAGTTCAATTCCCATGGGATAATATTTGTAAGGGATTTACACTTGGATAAGCACTGGGGAAGATCATGCACACAAATAAACACAAACTCAAAACAATTTTTCCATTAAAAAACAATTAAAAGACAAATTCCATGCTAGGCCACAGCACTTTGATTCCCTGCTCACATTTAGAACTGAGATTATCCAAAGCCGATGGGAAGGATTGAAAACAACATTTTTTTTTCCATGTTCCCTTCATTCCAAGTGTTATCTGACAGCCACATCAGCGTTAATGTTTCTCCCCAACCCATCAAATATTTGATTTCTAATTAAGGCCTTTTCATCTCAGTTGGATTTGTCTCCCTCATCTTTAATTATGTTTCCATCCACGCTACTCAAGAGCAAGGATTTGCATTTTTACATTATATAGAAATCATATTGTAAATATTTATCAGATGGTTCCCTCTCTGCTGCTGCTGGATTTGGGAATTCAGGCTCACAGGAAAGAGGGAATGTTCCTCATATTAACACCCCACTGCTTGTTAGGATTTCACTGCCTCCCACACAGGGATTTTCCTTCTCCCTCAACTTCCCATCGCTCCTCCAGGTGCAAAACACACTGGGAATGTCACAGACACCAGTGGAAAAATGGGATTCTCCTGGGACACCTAGGAACACACAAAGGATGCAGAGAGATTTTGTTCTATTTTAGAACCAGACCTTAATAAATCACTGAGGAAAGTCCCAGCTTTGGAGGTACCACCCAGGGCAGGAAGGACAAAGTGGGGTGTGGGGCAGAGGAGTTCCATCCTGGCTCTTTTCCCCACGGGTTACTTCTGCGGCATCATCCGATGAGAAAGGGTGTGGAAATAACCATTTCTGTTTGAAAAAGCAGGTTTTGTGTGGTTACACCTCTGAAGAAAAGCATTTCTTGGCAGAAAATTGCCTCTTGGAGCGCTTGGCTAAAGCAAAAAAAAAAATTGTGAATTTTATGGAATCAGTTCCTGCCATTCTCGTGAGCATCCCCGCGATTTTTTGGAGAGGAAAAGAGGTGCTTTGCCAGGATGGGAGGTCGGGATGACAGGGTTGGGGTAAGAGCCGCATGGAAGGACAGCGAGCCCCGAGTCCCGGCCGAGGAGCGGGAAAGCCTGGCCGCTGTCCGCGGTGCTGAGCGCGGCCGGCGCCGCCGCTGCCCGCGGTGCTGAGCCTCATCCCGGAGCTCCCGCGGCTGCCCGGGCAGCCCGGCAGGCGGGAGCTGGGCTGACACATCCCCCGGGGCACGCAGCGCTTCGGGGGTCCCCCCGGGATGCTGCACCCCGATCGGCTGTCCCACAGGACGTGGAACTGCTGGAGCAAGCCCAGAACTGGCCGTGAAGCTGATCAGGGACTGGAGATCCTCCCCTGTGGAGACGGGCTGGGAATGTTGGAGTTTGTCAGCCTGGAGAAGGGGAGGTTGTGCGCAGAGCTCAGAGCTCCACCCGGATCTGAATGGGGATACAAGGAACACCTAGAGAGACTTTGCTGGGACCTGGAGTGACAGAACAAGGGAATGGCTTCAAGCTGAAGGAGTGGACATTTAGATGGGATACTGGGGAGGAATTCCTCCCTGGGAGGGTGGGCAGGCCCTGGCACAGGGTGCCCAGAACAGCTGTGGCTGCCCCTGCATCCCTGGAGGTGTCCAAGGCCAGGCTGGTGCAACCTGGGATAGTGGGAGGTGCCCCTGCCCATGGCAGGGGTGGGATGGGATGAGCCTGAAGGCCCCTTTCAACCCAAATCATTCAGTGATTTTGGAGAAAAAAAGCAGAAACCCATCTAGGAAGAAAAGTTTTGTCACTTTTCTACACGTAGCAAAAATTAAAACATTTACAAGGAAGAGCATTATATCAAATCTGTTATACATCTGTCTTCTAATTTCTTTTCAGCAAAAATTAACATGCAAAAGGAAAACAAATCAAGTGAAGGCAACACAGCTCCAGCCTGTGTGCTCCTCATACCATAATCTGATCAGTGATCAATAACAGATCGTTTCCAGCAGTTCAATAACCATTTGTGCTATACACACACACAAACCTTTCTTTGCTCCAAAGCAGCAGCTAAACACAAATTCCCTGTTTCCCATCTCATCCCTCAAGCTTGGACATTGCACCCGTTCCCTCAGTTCTCTCCATGAGGAAGGTGTGGGGGAACCCCGTGTTGTGCCCCACAAACACTCGGAGATGGAGCCATCGCTTCTTCCCCACACATACAGAACTCCCAGCTGCCCTTACAGCTCCCAGGAATCCCCAGGTGTCATTTTCCAAACGAGAAAATGGGGAAACTCAGTGCAGGGGAAACTCTGGAGCACCCGGGAGCGTCCCTGTGCAGGCTACGAGGGACCTCTGGTGGAAGCAGATTCCAGTGGCAGATAAACATTTATATCCTCATTTATTCCTCTAATTAAAGGAACCAAACCCCTTTAATCCAAGAAACGTCAGTGTCTAACCCAGTATTCCAACTCACTTTATCCTCCTGCTCTCCAGCTCCCAGCTAAAAATAAAGCAGTGCCCTCAGGAATATTTTATTAAATTCTGTCAAGCACCACGTCCCAAAATAAACCTGCTGGAAACAGCTCCACTTTGGGCCTGGATCAACACTTGGATCAACACTGGAAAGAGTCAAATAACCCCCAAAATTCCAAGATCAGAGTTTTCAGTGTGGAAAAGCTCTGTTTGCTCAGTGCCTTGGGCTTCACGAGATTAAAACCGCTCCAGCTTTGCAACTCAAGGCAGAATTGAATTCATTCACCTTGAAGAACACCACTAACAATGATTCCCAGATTTTTATAGGGATTCAGAAGCCACCAAATGCTGTCCTGGGAGTGGCAACAGCCACTGGTAGTGAGGAAGCAACCCTTCCCTCCTCAGGAGCAGGGAGACACTTCCTACACCACACAGCAGGGCAATCCCTGCTCCTGGAATTCCTGAATTATTCCATGTGCTCCAGTCTGCAATTCCATCAAATCTTGTCTTCTGTCACAAAGCTGAAGGCAACATCTCCAGACTCTATTTATTTATTTATTGACCTAAAAATCCCAATTCAGAGACAGTTGCAGAGCTATTTGTATTCCAGAAATGGGATCTGTATTTGGGGTTTATTTAGAGTCACCTTAAAAAGAGAAATGCAGCCTCCAGCCACTGATGGAGGTGGAATATTTATTCCAAAATCAAATTTGATTTTGGTCCCCTAAATCAACTTCTCAAAGTCTCTTTTAGCCTCTTTCTTTTAGTCTCTTTTTTGATAACAATCAACCAACAAAACAAAACAAAACCAAAAATCAAGCAAGAAACCACATTTCTCTTCATGGAAAGCACCACAAATTTGAGTTTTTTTGGGAACACAGGGGATGCAAGACCACTTGGCAGCACCTTTTTACCAGCAAGAACACCTCCAAAATCTGCTGAATTCCAGGCCAGATACCCACAGTCACACATCCTGATGAGCCTACCAGAGGAATCTCTGCCTGGAGCTCATGTGGGACACCTAAAAATCCCTTTTGAACCCGTTACCAACCCCGTGAACGCACAGCTGAGCGCTCACTTATCCCAAACCCCAGAAAGGAAGGCAGCAAAGGGAGGAGGAGGAATTCCAGAGGGACTCACGGGGGTGCTGCTGTCGGAGAAGGTGTTCATGCTGACAGACCTGCTCGTCTTGCCCGAGGCCGGCGACGCTGGGGACCCTGGGGACGTTGGGGACATCGAGGACATTGAGGACATCGAGGACATTGAGGACATTGAGGACATTGAGGACATTGAGGACGGGCTGTCCTTGTCCCGTAGCTCCGGGGATGGGGACAGGTCCTGGTGCTGCAGGTGCTCAGGCCACGCTCGCTGGATGCTGAGGGAACAAAGGATTTCAGTCCACATCCCTGGCTCGAAACATTGGGGCTGGGGGGTTCCTGTATTTTGTTTTCCTATCTGGATAAGGATCATGTGGAATTATCTCTGCAGGGTTTGCATAAGGCAGCACTGGGATAATTTAGGGTAGTTATTAAGGAGAATCAGGGATTTCTCCTTAATGTGGTTTGGGTGGTTTAGGAGTGGTTTAGGCTGGAAAGGATCTTAAAGATGATCTGGTTCCAAACTTTTACCACATTACTCAGAGTCCAACCCAATCCCAAAACCCATGGAAGTGATTTCCAGAACTCAGAATTTCTCCTACATTCCACGATCAAAATTAAAATATCCATTTGACCATTTAAAGGAATTAACAACCACCTGCATCTTATTTTTATACCACATTTCAGATTAGAATTCAGATACGACTGGAATTTGAGAGCCAGAGCAGTATCATGGAATTATGGAATCCTGGAATGGCTTAGGGTGGAAAATGTCACCTCATACCACCCTCTGCCATGGGCAGGGACAATTTCCACTATCCCAGCTTGCTCCAAACCCCATCCAACCTGGCCTGGAACAATTCCAGCATCCACAACTTCTCTGCAGGATTAGCTCCTTGTAGGATTTTTAAGCAGTTGAGAGTTTATTCACTGGGATGAGCAGTATTTACATATTTATGTCTAGATATTTATATTTATATATATATATGCCTATTTTAAAGCTGGAGAACAGACTGAGTTTAAGTCATAATTTCTCTCCTAGAAAGCTCCCTGAAAATGGATTCTTTTATCTGGCTTTTATCTGTATGACTAAAAGCTTAGAAGACACTGGATTTTAATTTGAAACTTCATGTCCTTTTAATATTTTAATACACATTAATATTTGAATGGGCTGTAAGTGAGGCAGTGTTTTCTGGATGGAGGCAATTCCTGCTCCAGGGCTGGAGGATCCATGCTGGGAGAGGCTCCAAAAGGAATCCTGGACTCTGATAAATATGTGGGGAAGTTTAATTATTCAAAATCAAGACTTTTAGAATAACTGACATCCGGGGAAACTCCGTTTCACGTAACGTACAGCAAAATTTAAAATTATTCTATAATTCAAAGAGAGGATTGATTTAGGACATGAGGAAGGATTTTTTTTTTCCATGGGGGTGGCAGGGGGGGATTCCCCCTCCCTAAAAACACCCCACATCAGCCTGACACCCTGTCCTAATTGAAGCCACCCTGCTCGGGGCTGGACTAAAAGATCTCTAAAGGTCCCTTCCACCCGGACCATTCCATGATTCCATGATTCCATGACTGGGTGGCGTTCGGAAGTTCGGAGCTCATTCCCGAGCCCCGCGCTCATCCCTCCCTTCCCGGCGGGGCGCTAGGTGTCAGCGTGTGCCTTGGCTGAGCCCGCCCCGCCAGGAATTCCCTCTCCTCCAGAGCCCAGGGCTGTGCCGCACCCCCAGAGCGGCAATCCTGCACTTCCAGGGCTGCTCCTTCCAGGGAATCCCTGGGAAAATGATGCTGGATGGGAAAATGGGCACAGAAAAGGCTCCGTGCTGCTCTTCCCTCCTCTGGCTTCTCTGCACGCGCAGGAAAATCCAGCGGATTCCCAAATGTTCTTTAGTGACACAGAGGAAATGACAAAATGAGCGCAACACTGACGTTTAACATCTGAAACTCGTTCAAAGGGAATCCGTGTGATTCTGTGATTCATCCCGGGAGGGTTCGGTGGGAAGGGAATGGAAATCCCATCCCACACCTCCCACAGTCCCAGGGGCTCCAGCCCCAGTGTTGGACATTGCCAGGGATCCAGGGGCAGCCACAGCTGCTCTGGAATTTCATCCCAGCCCCTGCCCACCCTCCCAGCCAGGAATTCCCAATTCCCAATCTCCATCCGTCCCTGCCCTCTGGCAGTGGGAGCCATTCCCAGCCTCCTGTCTCTCCACCCCTTTTCCCAAGTCTCTCCCCCAGCTCTCCTGGAGCCCCTTTAGGCACTGGAAGGCCACAATCTGATTACCTTGGATCCTTCTCTTTTTTTTCCAGGCTGAACAACCCAAATTTTCCCAGCCCCACATTCTTAAACATAGAGAAATTAATAAATTGCTATTTGAAAACTCTTTATCCAGTTACACAGAAATCCAGGATGGAACCAGTGTGGATCCTGCAGCTCAGGAACTGGGCACCCCCAGCTGCATTCCAAGGCAGACCCAACACTTTTCCTTACTCACATTTTCACTTTGGATTCCAAGGGCTGGAGGTTGATGGGATATTCCTGGATATTATTTTCTTCATCCATGGTGAGCTGATGGCTACAGGAAAGAAAAGGAAATGAGTTTAATGTATTCCAGCCTGACATTCCTGTAAACCTGTGAATGAACTCCCTAATCTGGACAAGAACAAACAAGAGCTGCTGGTCAGAAGGTGTTGCTGTCTTTGGAGGAAGTTATCTGGACCTCTGTGTCCACTCCCAATAAAAAATGGGAATTTGGATCTACTTTTCTAGTGGGAACCTGCCTGAATCCCCGTTTTAAATCTCCCAGCTGCCACAGCTCCAGGAACAGGCACAGCCAGCAAAAAAAGCTGCTGTAAATAATAAAAAAAAAAACCACCAAACCCTGGCAGATCTAACAGATATTCCTGCTAAATTAACTTCCATCCCCACGGCCACGCTGGAAAGGCTGGAGAGGGAAATGGAAAGGAACAATGGGAATGCTGGCAGCAAATGAGTTACAGCAGCAGAAGCCACGTGGGGGTGAGGAATAAATTCTTTGTAATAAATGATGGCCGAGGAGTTGCTGCTGGGAACTGATGGCTCGAAGGAAGCAATTTGAAAATGCTGGAATATCCGAATCCAGGGTCTGGGAACACTGCCCTGGGTGGGAGCAGCAGCATGGATTGAATGGCAGCTCTTGGCAGGGAAATTTGGGAGATCAGACCCCAACCTGTGGAGTTATTTTGAGACTTAACTGGGCACTCAGTGATATCCTTGTCAGAAATTGCCCTCTTGTAACTACAAACTGGGATTGTTAATGGGAGAAAGGCAAATTTGGGATATTGGCTGTCTCAGCAAAGGTTTCACACCTTGGAAAATCCATTTCACTTTCTCATGGCTGAGATATTTTGGAAAAGGCACATTTACCTTTGGAGCGAGTCTTTGCCATCATTGACCTGTTCCAGGGTGTGCTGGAGCCTCCTGAGTTCTTCCTACAAGGAGAAAGAGAAAAAAAAATTCATTATTTTTCTGGGAAGCCCTTGGAGATTTCTCCTCAGCCTCAAGACAGACCAAGTTTTGTGTCAACCCCAAAACAAAACAATCCCTCGAGTGCCACCTGTGAGATTTTAAACTTAGAAATAACAGTGGTAATGCTAACAATGACAAAGAAACCAATATTTTATTGGTAATCCAGTACAAATTTGACAGGAAATATCAGAGCTACAAAAATAATACACAGAGTAAAAGAGGGAAGTTTTCTTTCTCTTCTTGGGTATCTGTAGTTCCAGAGATGCTCCTGGGAATCTTTGTTCTGCAATCAAAACCTATTCAGGCTCTTAATGAAGAGATTTCCAGCCTGCATCAGTTCCTGTTCCAGCAGTTCAGTGTGGCAGGTGTGGAGCTGGGAATCCCCACATCCATGGTAATTCCCAGGAAAAATCCATCCCCGGTGTTCAGCACAGAGGTTTGCCTTAAAAAATGGAATTCTTCTGAGGCACGGCTCAGTTCAGGATAGCCACACAACCTTTCCTTCTCCCACATTTTCCCTCTGGCAGCTTTTCCAGCCTCCTCCAGAGCTGGCTACAGTAATTTAGAATGTGAAAACAATTTGCAGTTGACTTTATCCATAGCTCAGGGTGCCAAAAGCTGCCTGACTTCCATAAATCACTCCTGGTGTTTGACATCATTTTCCATTAACCCCGGGGTGAAGACTGAACGGAGAACAGAAAAGCAAAAGCCGGAATTGGTTGTGATGTTTTTGACTATTCCGAATGAAACATCACTGGGCAGTGCCTCTAAAAGCTGGGATAAAAGGCAGCTCTGGAAGGGGCACAGCCCAGTTTGCATAATTGGGAAGAGGAGGAGACAGGAAATCGATCCTAATTTCAGCTGGCCGTCATTAACCGTGGAACATCGATCGGTGCTCCTTGCAGAGGGATTTGTGGGATTGATGGGATTGATGGGATTTATGGAGCCGCCCGTGGTGCTGAGCCCGTGGAAAAGGGCTGGGATGCTGCAGGGGCACTGGGGGGGACAGGGACAGCCAGGATGGTGCCACCCCCAGCTCCAGCTCCTGCAGAGTGACCCAGCTCCAGGGAATTCCACTGGAAGGGATCCAGGATGAGTTAGGGTGCCTCTCTGAGCCCGGATCAAACAAACATATTGTGAAACTTCCTGGGCTTTGCTTTTCCCTCCTTCAGCTGGATACAGACGTGGGATTGGGCAGCTCCGGACACGGAGACACTGAGGGAAAAAATGCAGGAAAGCTTGAGGAGCACATTCAGAGCAACCTGGAGTGTCTTTTCCTAGTCCTTAACGTGCTCATTCCATTTATCCATTAATTATTTTTTCATCTTGAGCATACCCATCCTGGGGTTTGTTAATTTTCTATTTTTTCATTTTTTTATTGCTTTAATGGCATGACACACTTGAGTCTGGATTACTTTGGAGAGGAAGACGAGGATATTGGAAGGCGGGCAGGGTGAATTCCAGCATGGCAGGGAGGGGAAGGCAGGGGGAAATCCCACATGACAGATCCAATTCTGAATTCCCAGGGGAGGGGTATTCCCCAGGAAAAGCAGGGAGCTCTTTTTATAGCCCCTGAGCCTCTTAATTTTAGTGACAACAGAGGAGTGTTTGAAAACGGAAAGGAAATCTATTAATCCAATTTCCAGCATGGGGGAATGTCTGTAATCCTCACAAAAGAGGGATGAACTAGTTTGGGAATCAGAAATTTCCTGTAAAAAGCAACAATCCCATCTATGAAAAAATATTATTTCTACAGTATTTTCTTCCTGGGGTTTTAGGAGGAAACCTGAGGGGTCTGGGGGGTGGAGGAGGCTCAGGGGGGACCTTGTGGCTCTGCACAAGTCCCTGGAGGGAGGGGACAGCCAGGTCGGGATTGGGATCTGCTCCAGGGAACAGGGACAGCAGCATCTCCTCCTCCTCCTTCCCACCAAACCAGTCTGGAATTCCATGGCATGAGACTGCCCCCAGTGTCCATGGAATGTGGAGATGCTGCTCATGTTGGAAACTGGCAGGGCATGGAACTCCAAGGAAGCCTTGGAGCACACACTGAAGTTCATCCCAGCCCTGGATCTGTTTTCCCAGCCTGGATCTGTTTTCCCAGTCCTGGATCTGTTTTCCCAGCCTGGATCTGTTTTCCCAGGTTGGTTCTGTTTTCCCAGTCCTGGTTCTGTTTTCCCAGGCTGGATCTGTTTTCCCAGTCCTGGATCTGTTTTCCCAGTCCTGGTTCTGTTTTCCCAGGCTGGATCTGTTTTCCCAATCCTGGATCAGTTTTCCCAGCCTGGATCTGTTTTCCCAGCCTGGATCTGTTTTCCCAGTCCTGGTTCTGTTTTCCCAGTCCTGGATCAGTTTTCCCAGCCTGGATTTGTTTTCCCAATCCTGGATCTGTTTTCCCAGGCTGGATCTGTTTTCCCAGGCTGGATCTGTTTTCCCAGCCTGGATCTGTTTTCCCAACCCTATCTAACACACCTAAACCTAAGCAGGGTTCAAGTGGCAGCTGAAACAGAAGGGTTTGATCTGGGGCCTTAAACCCCATCTCATTCCATCACCTGCCAGGAGCAGGGACACTTCCACAGCCTGGGATGCTCCTGCTAACCTGACTCAGGGATTGGGATGCACAGGACCCTTAAAATCAACCCAGAGCTAAAATAACAAACACTTTTCCCTTGGAGGTCCCACTCCAAAGCCAAAGCAGAACCAGGGCATCATTCCCAAGGTTTCCCAGCTCCTCACTTTTCCCATTCCCTTTCCCACAGCTGCCTCGTGCTGTGGGAAGCTCTGGGAATTCAGCACAGAGCAGGTTCTGGATGTTTGACTGACAGACTCCCCCAGCATCCAGCAGGGCCTTGGGATAAGGGACATCCCAGGAAAACCTGAAATGCAAACAAAAAACAGCAGCACGGGAAGCCCTGAGATGGAAACCGGTCACATTCAATCTGGGAAAGCAAAGAGCTCCACTGGGTATGAATAATTCACAAACAGCCTCAGACAAATGAGCTCAGGTCTTGAAGGAAATGGGAAAACCTCTGGAGGCTGCAGCTCTTTTTATTCCTGCCTGGTTCCTGCTGAATGCTGTTTCCTCTGGGGTTATTTTTTAGTCTTAAAAAAAAATATATATATATATGGATATCTAAACAGTTAGCCTGGATGTTCAGAGAACACAGCAGACCCCAGAGAAATCCTTTTATTTTATTTTCATCTCTGGCTGCTAAATTATTCATTAACAGGGATCACACAATGGGGGAAAAATTAAAAATTGGCAAATTAGTTTTCATTTGTTGATGTTAATTATTTAGTGTTCTTCCCTTTTATTAGTGGAAACACAGAGGGGGATTAGTCTTGTTCTGGCACTCCGAGTTTGCTCCCCAGACAACTCCCAAATTAGCATTGTTGTGGCTACTTCTGTGGAAAACCCATGGGAATGTGACTCCAGGGCTGAGATGCTGAGGCAGAGCTGGATTTCTGAATTCCAGAGGAACTTTTGGATATTTTCCCACAGCACTTTGTAAAAAAAATAGGCAGGTGAGGCTTTATTTCCAAATACCACCCCAGCTATGGCATTGATGGAGATCCCATTAATTAATCTCCCTGAGCTCAGCCACAAGCACCCAACATTCCCATCAACCTCGTTCTAATAAAGAAATATCCTGATATTTAATGGGCAGTGGGAATTGAATTGTCTTTGGAGCAAGTTTGGATTTTGCAGCCTCGCTGCCCTGACGAGCAAGAGGCAGGAGAAGTTAATCACAAATGCTGGAGGCAGACTAAAACTGAGCTTTGCCTCCCAAATCTCCAGCTCTCCCTAATCCTGCTCCTCAGCTCACAGGAGCTGCCAGGAGAACTCGTTCAACACCTCATCCCATTTTTCTTCCTTCTAATTTCAGTGGCTGCTCCATCCTGAAAGGCTGGAAAAGCTTTGATTCCTCCCAGCTTTTCTACCCAGGCAGCCACACCACTCCCAGGCTCAACTCTGATTTTTCTGAAATGCTCTCCAAATGAAACCTGCCACTCATTTATAGAAATAGATACAAAATAACAGTAAAATAATGATTAAAACCCCAGCTGGCTTTGTGGAAGTCCCCATTACAACCAAGCAACACCTATTTCAAGTTTTTTAACAAGTTCCTGAGAGATAAAACTGCTCCTGGTGCTGCTCAACTGAGAGCCTGAGAGGAAATAATCCCAGCTGAGTCTTTCCAGGGAAGTTCAATTCTTCAATCACAGAGCCAAAATCCCAGTTTTCTGCAGCAGCTGATCCTGCTCCACTGAATTTCTGTGCTGGAAAATGTGAAGGTGACCCCAGGACCTGCAGCATCCTCAGTTAATTCAGGTGGGGTCAGCCTATAATGAACGGAATTAAGGAATATTGGTTTGATTGTGCTGTTCATTCTGCCCTCCCTGGCCGAGGTTTTTGGTGCATCCCTACAGAGGGAAGGGGCCTTTTCCCAGCCCCACTTTCCTGCACACACACATCCCGAGGAGGATTTCAGAGACAGATCCACCAGGACAGGAAATTAAAGGTCTCAGCTCCCAGACATCACAAGATCAGATCAAAACCCAAATCAAATCCCAGCGTTCACAAACAAAACCTGGGATAATGAAAGGAGGCCTGGCCACGGGAAGGGGTGGAATTACATCAGCTTTGTTGCCCTTCCAGGACCTTCCTCCAAACTAAACCAAAATGCTGCAGAATTGTTCAGAGTAAAAGAACCCCCTAAAGTGACAAACCCCCCCCTTCCCTCACTGCCTGCTCTCCCTGCAGTCTCTGCCAGCAAGGAGCCTCTGCTTTGGGTTTCCAAAACCAAAACTGAATTCAAAAGTCAGAAATGGTAACGACAAGAGCCTTCCTTTGAAATGTCTCCATCCAAGGGACAGAAAGGACACAAACTCAACCCACCAGAGCTTTGAACTTCTCTGCCATCCAAAAGCAAGGCAGAGCCCTTGGGCTCCCCCATGGCAGCATCTAATTGATTAAATCTCTTCTTTTCCAGCTGCTTTTAGGACACCTTTCATTCTCAAAGTTCACAGGGATACCAAAGACCTTTCAGAGCTGAGCCTGAGAGTGAAACATCCCATTTTTACCAGGTTTAATGCTACAGGAATGTCAGGAACACCACAGAAACAACACACAACCACTGCCAAGCTGCACCAGGGTCACAGGAGTGAACTTCATCAACTGAAAAGCAGCAGAAAAGGTCAAACGGGCACCAGGAGTCCATCCCTGTGGCTGCTGTGTGTGTGGAGGGGTGAGGGGGAAGCTGGAAGGAAATGTTCTGGAAATGTTATGTTGGAGCTGCTGCTTTAATGCTCTGCTTGGACCTCTGGCAGCTGCAGCATCCACAGGAGGGATCTGTCACAATCTGGTTTTAAAAATACAAACGTTGGTGCTGGGTGTTCTCCTGCTGCCTTTGTCAGGGATTGCTGGAGCTGGTAAAGGTCAGATCGCAGGAAAGGCTTTCCAGGGAGATCAGCTCTGGCTGTGGGAGGAAAGGGCAGCTGGGTGATGCTTTGTGAGCTGTGTGAGCCAGGCAAAGCTCAGCGCTGGAAATGCTGCAGAGATGCTTTGGCTGCTGGGGTGTTTGGGGTATTCCTGTCGTGGGAAGGAATTCCAGCCCTTCCATCCCTGTGCCAGGCTCTCCGGTGGGACATGGAGCAGGGATGGGGGAATTTGAGGCACAGGGCACACCATGCCATGTAAAGCATTAAAACCACCATAAAATATGAGCCCTAAATTTAGGGATGAAGCCCAGGAATATCAACTGGGTCCCTGATTCGGTGACCACTTCCTTGTTGGAAAATACATTTTTATAGGCAGAAGAAAGCAACACAAACCTCACAAACACAAACTGAAGCACCAGGACTGCAGAGCTGTGCCATGCCAATGTGAGGAACTCCTGAAAGACAAACCCTCCTGCTGGAGAATCCCAGGATGGTTTGTGTTGGGAGGGACCTTAAAGCCCATCCAGTTCCACCTGGGACACCTCCCACTGTCCCAGGTGCTCCCAGCCCTGTCCAGCCTGGCCCTGGGCACTGCCAGGGATCCAGGGGCAGCCACAGCTGCTCTGGGAATCCCATCCCAGCCCTCCCCACCCTCCCAGGCAGGAATTCCTTCCCAATATCCCATCTACCAGCACAGCTCCGTGGAAAGAGGAAAAGCACTCCCAGCTTAGTTATAAGGATGGTAAGCAAAACTAAAGCAGCACTGAAGTGTTTCTTCCTTCATCACACAAATAATTAGGAATACACAGGGCTGTGTGATGCTTTTTAAATAGGACCTCGTGCTGCTTGTGGGAATACAATTCCACAGCAATAGTTTATCCTGGGAAGTCAGCTCAGTGGGGTTACAGCGTGCCAAGTTGAAATGGGAACCATTTGTTTTCTGTCTGCATTGCAGCAGGAGCTGGCAGGGTTTTTATGGAGCATCCCTGACAGCCTCCAACTGTTATTTTTCCAAATTAACGCCGTGCCTACGGAGTTAATGGGAGTGCAGGCAGCGAGGGGTCTCTCCACAGCCTGGCCTTGTGCTCAGGATCCTTTGCAGGAGCAGAGAATAAAATCTGACAAAGCTTTCTGTAATTACTGCTCTGCTTCACAGGATGTCACCACAGGCACCCCGTGCTGCTCTCTGACAAAGGACACGGCGCCACTGCTGCTCCCCAAGCTGAGGGCACAAAAAATGGACACCTGGAGGGGGCTTGGAAAACCCAGAGGTTTTAGATTTGTGAGGATGTGAGGAACCCACCTCTGCCCTTCCAGAGAGTTCCACAAGTCCTTGACCCCACCAATGTTAATTTCTGGAGAGGGCTCTGAGAGTTTTACCTGAGGACAATCCTGGGGGAACAAGGAAAGGCAATTCCTGCTCATAAAGGGGTGGATGGCCCCAAAAGTTCACCCCAGAGGTGATGTAACTCCAAGGTACACATTCCTCCTGCCACGGGAGCTCTGGCTTTGGGAGAGAAGGAGTCACACAAGTCTGCTCTGATGGAAAAGAAAGAATCCTGGAATCTCCTCAGCTGGAAGGGACCAGGAGGATCACCCAGCCCAGTCCTGGATGCACAGACACCCCAACAATCAATCCCTCCCTGTCCAGCACTCCAGGAGCTCAGGCAGCTTTGGGAGTGTGCCCATTCCCTGGGCAGTGCCCAGCACCCTCTGGGGGAAGAACCCTTCCCTGATTTCCAACACTAGAGAGGTAGCAAATCCTGCATCCTTTAACCTCTCCAATTCCTATTTATTACAGAAATATTCCTTGTTGGATGGCTCCAGCACTTATCCTGTGTCCCAGAATTTCCAGGCCACATCTCCTCTCTCAGCCTCACCCTTTCCCTGCTGACCCCTGCCCACCTCCAGCTCTGGATGTGCCACCCTTCCCTTGGGCTCTTCTTTTCCCTCCTAACCTGCATTTTATCCCTCCTGGATAACGAGGAATTCTTCCAGCTCCAAAGCAGCTTTAAACAAGTATTTTACCCCTACTAGATTAATCTGGTTGCTACAGAACAGCAGCTTTGCCACTGGACTGGAGCAGGGGAATCCATTTTCCAGGAGCAGCTTGTTTTTATTCCATCAGTTCTCCCTTCCCAATGATGCCTTGTCCCTTGGCTTGCCCAGACAGATTTTTGCATGCAGAACTTTTTCCAGATGGCAGATTCGGTGCAGACAGCAATTTGCATAATTTAAATTTGCTTCCTGGCATAAATTATAGCACAACACAGCACAGACTTTAATTTCCAGCTCCTCACAGCCAGGGCTGGGCAGTGCCCAGGAATTGCAGGTGACTCTGGAAAACCCTGGCTCGGCCATGGCATGGGGAAGAGTTGAAATCAGAAAGATTTCCTCATGGAAATGCTAATTCCCGGGGGAATGTGCTCCAAAGAGCAGCATTCCAGTGAGCTCCAGGAGCTCTGTGGCTGCTCTGGAGTGAGAAGGTCAAGCAGAACTCCTGGTGACAAAATTGGATTTTCCTACAAGGACAAACACAGCTTTGGGGGTGTTCCAGGAAGGCTGAGACAAATCAATCCATGGTCAGTGAATCTCTCTCCTGACTTTGCAGTCCCCAGCAGCCGGGCTGAGAGCTGGAGTCACCTCTTTGGATTCACAGCACACACACCGATCCCAAACGTGTGGGGTCACTTGGGATGCAACAGGGGCCTCCTCCCAAAAATGAATTATTCACCTTCCAGAGGCCCCAGTTTACACCAAACACAAGTTTCTGTCCCAAAATACACCCAGGAACAAGCGAAGGATGGAAGCACTCAGAGCAGAAACGTGCTGGCAAACACGGGATGCACATGGATCCCTCTTCCAGAGAGCCCCACAAGAGAATCCCCAAATAATCCCACTACAGCACACACATTGCCCAGAGCCTGCCTTGCTGCCATCGCTTTGGTGGCACAGTGGAGCCATTCCCAGCCCTGGCACGTGCACTGAGGCTGGCCAGCACTGAACATCCCTTTGTCCATTTGGCACAGGCACAATGGGCCCAAACCCTACAGTCTGCAGCCATCTGGGATGCTGAAAACAGCAATAAACTCAAAAAGGGCTGTTTTGATCTGCTAGCACCCCGAGCAAGCCACTGTCTTCAAACATTTGTGTGTCTTATGTCTCAATTAATGCATTTTCATTTCTGCCCCAAGTGTTTGCGGCCTTCTCTCCCTGTTGGAGGAGCATTAATTCTGCCACTCCCCAAGTCCTGACTCTGGGCTCCCTGAGCCCCATTTCCACTGTCAGAAATTGTGTTTAGAAATGCCACATGTTAAATTCCTTAATTCCTTAATTAATTCCTTAATTCCATTATTTGTGGGCTTGTTTCAGGCCCCACAAGGCTGAGGCCACTTCATCCCCAGGCAGGGAGCACCTCCATCCCCTCATGAAGTCACCATGAAATTTCACACAATCAAGGCCATATTTTCAATTAAAATTTGCCTTGGAATATTCACAGGCTGCTCCCAGTGCAATTCCTTCCCCCCTAGCCCAGTGTGGATGTGTTTGCTCTGTCCTGATGGTGAATTCCCATCAACTTTCTGCCAGGGAAAAATCCCAGAGGCTCCTCAGTGGGGATCACATCCATCACCCTCAGGCCTCTGCTGCACTTTTAATTACAGCACTCAGGATCCTGCCTTCAAATGCTAAACCCGAGGAGAGAGGAGTTTTCATTTGCACATCATCCATGAAATTCCCTTCTCCAGTGACACCCGTGTGCTGCTGTTTCTCTCCTAAGGGAGAGATTCCCTCTCTTTCCTTTTTCCATGGAAGATGATTTTGCCCAAAGTCACAATCACTTTAAAATCAGCTGTGTTTTGTGCCCACACTGAATTGTAAGGATCATTTTCCATCAGCAACTGTGCTTGTAAATGGGAAATTCAGGTTTGTTTTGCCTGGGATATATTACAGTTTGAACGCTGGTTTAATGTAATTATAGCCAGTTTGGGTCTTTATTTCCAGGTGTAGTCAGATCCCATTTCCAGCAGAACTTTGGGATGAGGAGCTTGACACAAATCAGCTGCTGAAATCTGGCCTAAAACAATCCTGAGAGAGGCTTACACAGACACCTTCCACCACTTAGGCTGAGCCTAAACCCCACCAGCATTCCCAAATTCCTTTGGCTTCTCTCCCTTTCCAAGTGGACATTTTCCATCAGGTTCCAATCAATGACCACACAACCACGTCACTGTCCCATGGAAAATTCCCTCCAGGCGCTGCTGGCCCCATCGGATCCCTCAGGGAGAGAAGGTAAGAATGGGATAAAAGCTTGGGATGTTTTGTGGAGAGGGAAAACAAGACAGGAGATGAGCTAAAATCACCCTGAATTTCAGGCACCCGGAGAATGGACCACTCCACACTTCTCATCCAGTTATCAGCACATAAAAACCACTTTAAATGCCTGATAATTGAAGGAATTTAAAGGATTAACAGGAAATTAATTAATAAAGGACCCTGTCTGTGTCTTTCTAAAAGCAGCTGCTCTGCATTGTTTTAAAAGGCACCAAGTTGAACATTCTCCAACAGCTTTTTAATAAATGTAAATAATATTCCAAAGCAGGGACGAAATGCCAGCAGTTGAGGGGTGGCTGAGCCATCCATGGCATGTAAATGAATTCCCTGCCTGGATATCAGGATGTGGATGTGCAGCTTTCAAGAATTAAATGAGCCCAACTTGCACAGCTTGTAAAGAGCTTCCCAGAGCTCCCAAAAAATCCCTTTTATTATTTATGTGGGACAAGCAGAGGAGCAGCGAGGGGGAGGAGTTGCAGGTGACACCAGGAGTCAGTGAAACCTGACAGAAAATGCTGAATTTTGGTGAAATTGAGGGCAAATAAATTAATCATGAACAAGGGAAATGCAAAAAACACTGGAGGACGTAATTGGATTTACACACAAAAGGAATGGCAGCATTCCTGCAGCTGGGAGAGCAGATCCAGCTTCCTTCAGCAGGAATCATGGAATTATTAAAGCTGGGAAAGGCCTCAAGGGTATTCCTAAATCCAACAGAACTGCCTGGAAATCATCTGCCATTCCCAAGGGATGGGAGCTCCTCTCTACCTTGCTCCCAACAGCTCAGCCTGGATCCTCCAGGGATCATCATTCACTGGCCCAGTTCAGGGTCACAGGGGTTCTCAAATTCCCACTTTTCCACTGTTTTCCTGTTTCCACTCTGTCACCAGCTCTGCTTCCACTTCCTTGACATCCCTTTAGATGAGGGATTGTCCCAGTTCAACCTCCAGGTCTCCCAGAGAAAAGGGAGAGCTGAGAATTCCTTTTCCTCATGGATATTTTCCCAGCTCTGTTTTTTCCCTCAAAACCACTCTTCAGACCCTTCAAGGGCTCCAACCTGGCTAAATGGGAATTTCCTCACAGCAAGGTCCTGCTTAAAACCTGGGATGAGCAGAGCTGCCCAAACTCCATCTGAACCCTGGATTAAGATCCTCATTTCAGGAGACATTTCCAAGTTTTCTCAGGGTGATTTTACTCTCTGTATTTACACCCTGTAGTTACTCATCCAGCCCGTTGTAGAGGAGTGAGTTGTAACTCAGGTCCCAGCCCCTGTTCTCAGGGGATAGCACAGAAATCTGGGACAACACCTGGAGGTGTCTCTCCTGCCCACCTGAAGCCAGGATGCTGCAATCAGGATTTACAGCTGTAGAAAATTCTGAATATTGGCTTTGTTGTGTTTCCCCAGCTGCAATCAGGGCACTGAGAGCCACAGGGCCCCTGAACCAGGAAAATTTCCCCTTCAGAAAGCTCATCCCAACCAGTTTGTCATTTATTCCTGTGTTTTCTTTGGCATCCAGGGAAATTGCTGGAAGTACAAACATTCCCTGGCATTTGATCTCTTCCCTGTATTTCAGGTCTGTACAAGCTTCTGCACACAAAGCCAGGCTTTGGCCCCTGGGCACACAAAGAGTCTCCCTGGTTTTATTGGGATTCCAGGAACCCCAAATTGCCACAGCAGGAACCCGCAGGAGCCTCATGACAGAAAATCCGAGTCTGAAGATATTTAAAGCAGGGAAAGGACTCCAATTCTGTCTGTGCCTTGGAATACCCAGGGAAAGAAGGGAACCAAAATATTGGACACAGTTCCAGAGGTTAGACAGTGCTGCACTGGGAACATAAAGTAAATCCCAGCACCTACAGCTCGGGGAAATTCTTATGGATTTATTTTATTTATTTTGGATTTATTTTATTTATAAGACCCCTCTAGAGCTTCTCCAGCCTTTTGGGAAGCTGAAAAACTTGAACCAGCAAAGGGAATCGGAATACATTCAGCTCCAGGTAAGTGAGATATTCCTAATGCAGCCTTTTTGTCCCTGTGCAGTTTAACAAATGAGTTTCCAGTGTCTGACAAGTTGTCTGGGAAAACAGAGGAGCTGGGATTAATTCCAGCTTGGGAGAAACGAGAATTCAATATTTGCTGATTTCCAGCCACCCACTCTGGAGCTGGGAGCTGTGGAGGATCCATCAATCCCAGCGTGTTCAGCCTCCTCCTCCTCCCATGAGGAATGGGATGTGCAGGATGGATCCTCACCTGAGGGTCGGCTCCCTGCCCTTGGAATTCCTGAGGAACCTTCCCTAGTGTCTCTCCCTGCTTATTTCCACCCTCTGGTGTTTGTATCACTCCCATCCATCACATTCCGATGGATAGCCTTGGAATGAGGCTTGGAAAAGCCTCGTGGGATGTCTGTGCCCTGGGAATGAGGTTTGGGAGAGCCTCGTGGGAATGAGGTTTGGGAAATCCTTGTGGAATGACGTTTGGGAAAGCTTCGTGGGATATCTGTGCCCTGGGAATGAGGTTTGGGAAAGCCTCGTGGGATGCCTGTGCCCAGTGCAGAGGGGATGGAGTTTGGGATGGAAGGAACCACCCTGTGGAAGCTGCTCCTGATGGAATCTCTGCTCCAACGTGCCGGGAAGATCCTGGATGCCCAGCCCAGCCCAGCCAGCCCTGCTACAGCTGCTCCGGCAAAACCCCACGATCAATCGGCACCGGGGAATTATCCCAGAGCCCGGATTGGCCCCGCAGCATTCCCGGGATGACTTCATCGGGAGCTTCCCGTGTTGACAAACAGCGGAACTCTGGGCTCCAGGAGCCCTGCGTGGATCCGCCGGCTGCTCCAGCGCCTGGAGCTGAAATCCCTGCGGAATGCTGAGGCTCAGAGCCGCGGGCTGTTCCCCCCGGGAAGCACAGCCACGTTTTTTCCCCAGGAATTGCACAGCCAAAAGAAAAAAAGGCTGTGAAATGCAGGGAAATTCTGCCACAGCAGCCCTGGGAATCCCTGAGAATCCTCAGGCATCTTTTCCAAGCGTTGTTTGGAATTGTTATCACCCGGAGATGATTCCCTCCTTCCCGAGCACGGAACCCAGCCTTAAATTCCCGTAATAAACTTACAGCACGTCAGGAATCGCATCGCGTTCGCTCCAGCCGCCTTCTCCCGAGGCAAAAGTGCCGCCAGATCCCCGATTCCTTAAGGAAATGTGCCTGCGCATCCCTGGCGATGTCACATCCATGTCCCGCCGGGCACCCCTCACCCCGCCATCCCTTCCCTGAATATTCCCGAGGGAGCTGCTCGGGCAGGGAGCTCGGGCCGTTTCTTTGGGAATTCAGTCCCTTACCAGCCGCATGCTGAAGTTTCCCAGGAAAAGGAGGCAGGAACGCGGCTCCTCCCGGCGCTGCCGCCCGTGGAAGAGCCGGAGACGGGAGCTGCGCACCTCGGAGTTGAGCTGGCTCTGAAAGCACCAGGAAAACCTCAGAGAGAGGAGGGGAAAAATGGGAAGAGCCAGAGCGGGAGCGAGCAGCGCCCAGGCAGCGAGAGGAGAAACTTCTGGCACGGCTCCAGCGCAGGGATGGATCCGCAGCCATGGGAATGGGGGAAATTGGGATTTTCGGGCGGCTTGGAGCCGCTCCGATCGCTGCCAGGAGCGCGGATCAGCGAGGCGGGGGCCCGCAGGGAGTGGCGGGGTGGGTGGGTGCAGCACCCAGAACGGCATCAATCCCACATTCTACTTTGCATAGTCTGTTTTCTATATTTTTAATGTATTTTATGTATTCTAGTTTCTATCATTTTATATAATATATAATATGTAATACATTATATACAAAATATAATATTGTATATAATATATGACACATGATATGTAATATATTATATATTATATATTATATATTATATATTAATTAT
>QUSF01000112.1:0-29928 GCA_003676055.1 Chloebia gouldiae
CAGCCCAGGGCCTCGCCGTGGCTCAGGACTCCACTGTGGCCCGAGCAGGGAGAGCTGTTGCACGGCCTTGGAAGGCACCGTGGCAGTGCCTGCTTTGTGTGCAGATGTGCAGGTAAGAACAAGGGACTCTGCTCCGGAGGGCGGGGGCCCTTGCCAGGAGAGTTAACCCTTGGAGTTACGCAGTGGGGGAAGAGATGGGTGTCGTGCACAGCCAAAATCGCATCAACGCTGCATCAAAAGAGGTGGGGGACTGGGGGGATTCTGCCTCTCTCCCCCACTCGGGTGAGACCCCCACCTGCAGAGCTGCCCCAGCCCTGGGCTCAGCACAAGCAGTATGTGGAGCTGTTGGAACAAGCGCAGAGGAGGCCATGGACGTGCTCTGAAGGGTGGAGCCCCTCTGCTCTGGAGCCCGGCTGGGAGAGCTGGGGGTGCTCACCTGGAGAGGAGAAGGCTCCAGAGAGAGCTCGGAGCCCCCTCCAGGGCCTGAAGGGGCTCCAGGAGAGCTGGAGAGGGACTGGGGACCAGGCCTGGAGGGACAGGGCCCAGGGAATGGCTCCCACTGCCCGAGGGCAGGGATGGATGGGATCTTGGGAAGGAATTCCTGGCTGGGAGAGTGGACAGGTCCTGGCACAGGGTGCCCAGAGAAGCTGCCTCCTCTCACCGGGACGTGGGTGAGCTGGGAGAGCACAGGGGGCCCTGCTTGTCCCTGGGCTTGACAGAGATGGATGAGCAGAGAAACGATGAAGGTAAAAGTTCTCCAGCCCTGACCGGGGACGTCAGCGTGCGTTTGTTGGGCGAGTGTCTCAGGATTATCGTAAGGAAAGAGACGTGATGTTTCCACAGAAATACTGGATGATTGTCATGCCAAGGGCACTGGGTGGAGGACACAGCAGAGAGGATGACAGGGCAGGGGGTGCAAGTTTACACTAGTGGCTCCTTTCAAGTACTTCACTGGGTTTCGGTGCTGGAATTGGGAGAAGTGGGATTGAAGTGGGGCTTAAAAAACAAACAGAACTCAAGCAAAAAGGACAAGTTTTGTGTGTGACTGGGTTTAATAGTTTCTTCAGTCCTAAAATTGTTTTCTCACAGCATGTTTCAAGCCTAGAAAAATGATAACATAGGATGGTTTCAAAGCCTAAATAAATCTCATTGAATGCTGTTTTTCATTAATGATTTCTGGGCACTCCAGAAAACATCTCTAGACTTGCCTTGTTCACAATGGCTCCTTTGATGGCCAAAATTGAATACATGAGGGATAAATATGTGTATTTTTAAGCCAAGTATTTTGGTCAGTAACATGATGAAAAAAGTGAAAAAAGCTTTAAAAAGGAATACTTTGTTTAAGTCTTGCAAGCACTCTGAGATTTTCAAGTACACAGACTTCTCCTGCCAGTTTTTTAGGAACGGTAAATTTTTGGTAACGTGCCTCTGTTACCCTGCAATTTGACGTCCATTTCCATGTCAGTTGTGTTGTTGGTCCGCCTCCTGCTTTGTGGTTTATTTGGGGGGTAAACTGCCTTTTTTTATTGTTTTTGTTACCTTCTGTGATCGTGCCAGAGGCCCTAGGGTGCTAATAAATGAGAATATTAGTGCTCCCTTTGACTGCTGTTTCCCTCTGCTTGTTTGTGCCCTAATTCTGAATCTCTGCCCAGCCTGCTGAGCTGAATTTTCTGATCAGATAAGGAGGAGCAGTGGGTCAAGAGACACTGACTAAATACTGATAGAAGTGTCCCCTCTGTGCAGTTATAAACATTATGTATCATTGCTGGGTCACTGGAGGCAGTGAATGTTTCTTTCCTACAGGTTATTTTTTCACACCAGTAGCTACTTACTTCATCTCTGGTTATACTTTGCTGGCGTTGATCCAGAGCAGGACATACACAGCAAAAAAAAGGAAAAGAAACCTCACTAACACAGCAAGGCCGACCCAAAAGGCAATGACGATGGACTCTGTGGGCACAGCAGAGTAATTCTGTCACGTGCATTCTGCATGCAGAAATAAAACACAGCAAGGTGGCTTATCATCTCTAGTAAAGGTGTGCTGTTTGATCCATTCCGTTTCTCCTTCCAGAGAGAGGACTCCAAGTGCCAATTTATTAAAGATCTTGGGAGCCTCCAGCAGGGATGAGGGAGGGGCTGGGAAAAGCCTCCAAGAGTGTTCTGGTGACAGGACGCGTGCAGATGTTGGAACGTAGCTCCTTTTACACAACCTCAGTGCAGGAAGCCTGAGTGGTTACTGCCCAATCCTGCAGGATCTGTGAGAAGAGGCCCTCAGGAAGGGAATTCCAGCCTTGAGAGCATTTTATACCAAGAGAAATAGCAAGGGGAGTTTGTTGCTGAGTGCCCGTGCCCCTCCCAGCACATCAGTGCAGTGGAAGGGAATGTGCCCCTTGCCCTGTTCAGCTGCAGTGCCCCTGCAGCCACCACGGAAGGGGGCAAGATGCTGCCTGCTTTGCCAGGAGCAGATGGTTTATTTCAGGAACAAGAGGGCTGGCAGTGCCAAAGTGTGTCCACAGCCGGTTCAGTGGGAGTGTGAGGTGGCTGGGGGAGCAAAGGGAGCTGCTCTTTCATGGAGGTTTCAGTGCTGTGCCAATTTTATTGCCTGAGCCTTGGGCTCACTGAGGGAGGGGACGGATCCGCTCCCGCCCCCACACCACCTTTGCCCACTGGTTCAAAAATGCTCCTGGGGTCACTGTGGTGCTGGGTGTGGCCTTGGGAAGTTTGGGTGCTCTGCCCTGGATTCACAGCCAGTAGCTCACTTCAGATGAGGTGGAAAAAGAAGGGTCACTGACTCCAGAGACAACTACTGACCAAGATAAAATAAATGTTCCCTCTGAAAGTACAGAAAACATTGTGTTCTTTGAAACAGGTCCGGTATGTTTGATTGAGTGCTTCTTTGCGAAAAAGTTCAGTATGTCTTGGCATCAAAGCCACAAAGAGATTAAGGGAATGAGCCCAGCTCCTTTTAAACCCAAAACTAGAGCTGGCTTAGCTGTTCCCTTATCAGAAACAGTAGCTTAGACTGGGCTACTGAAAAATATCAGTGGGGAGGGGTAGCTTATTTTATTCTTCCTTTGCCCAGGGACATTTTGAAAAGCCCAAAGTTCTGAAGTGTTCCATACCATTGGGACAGAAATTAAGAGTCTGGATTTATAGAATTCCCTGTCAGAGCTATTTTGGCATTATCTTTTAAAAACAGTTATAATAGGTGTCATGGAATTCACTGAAGCCAAATGAATTGGCTCCAGGGCTCACGTGGAGCTTGAACCAAAATTTCCTGGGTTTAAATTCTGCAATTAGTTGGTTTTTGCTTGATTGCTTTTTTTTTTTTTTTGGTGCCTTTTTTTTGTTCTTTAACTGGAATAATGTATTTTCATATTTTACCAATCTATAAAAAGCTTTCCTATTGCTAAATTTTACCATCACATTTTGTGCATATGTGTGTCCATGCTTATAAATAGCCTAATACATCACAGGCCAATTAAGATTTTTCATTATTTTTGTACAAAATTGAGAGAGATGCACATTACAAATAGAAAGCATGACCATGTCCTTTTCTCTGGGTTTAGATTCATTTTTATGAGACAAATTCAGTCTCAAAAAGTTTCAGGGACCAGCCACATAACAGAGGAAAGGACGTGCAGTGATTCAGGTCTGTGTTTCACATTAAAAAAATAAAAAATCCCCTAGCAGGCAAAACTGAGTGAGGGAACTGCAATCCCATTGCAGGGCTATGGAACTGTGCAATTCCCTGGGGCTACCCCAGCAATAGCCCTGAGCACATGGAGCCGATAATCCCAGCAGCAGCTTCTCGGGGAATAAGAATGTAAATATTATGCAAAGACAGACAAAGTCTATTCATTGCTTGACTGGTACCTTTACTCAAAACAATGAAAAATCCCAACTAGCTGCTGGGAATTGTTTCCCTTGGTGTTTTCATTAGAACTTGTAACACACTGTTCTCCCACTGGTATTTGGAAAAGGAAGAATAATAGTACCAAGAGGATGCACTCTCTATTCCTCCTAGACTGCTGACATAGAAAAATGTCTATTTACATCTTCTTAGAGTATAAAAATGCCTGAAAGGTGGCAGACTTCACTACTGCTTTTGGGGAGGGTCAGAACAAGTGAGACTAAAAAGTCAATACGAGATCAGTTTACCCTGCTTTTTAATGGAAATAAGGATGATGAGATCACTCTATATGGGGTAATTTCCTCCACCAAACTGTCAACAAATTTCAATTAAATTTAACAGAGGATGAGTATCTTGCCTCAGAAGCACAGTTTCTACAAATTTCAAGAAAACAGGCAGCTGAAGAAAAATACCCTAACAATTGCCATGGTGGGAAGTGCCACAACACAAATGCCACCTCTGTTACGCACCAGGTGATCCAAATGGTAAAAATATTATTAAGGAGAAAACAGGGGGAAGTTTATTCCTGATTTTTGGGTTTTGCTACACCAGCCATGTGCCAGAGACTTACATCTACCTTAGCTAAGTAGTTTGGGGTTTCCCCAGTGGAATTTGGGGGTAATCATCTGCCCTAACTTTAAAATTAAGAGACTCAGAGGAGCTGCTCATAATTTGCCTGGTCCCAGCAGCACCAAATATTGGTCTACAACATTAGAGTGCAAGATTTTCTGTAGAGAAGGATGTGGATAATCACACCACTTTCTTTAAGGTGTGGTGCTCTAAGTTCAGAGGCAATAAACCCTCAGCTGATCTGAATGCACAGCAGAACTTTTCTAGAGGTGGTGCAGAGTAAGTTTCTGCTCCTTATTTCTACTGCTGTCCAAGCAAGTGAAGGACAAGCATCTCCTAACATAGAATTCAACCTTCACCATCAGAAAGGCAGTTTCTTGCATTGTTAGTGAGAGAGACATGAAGATATTCTGAAAGGCCATCACATTTTCCTGGAATATGTAATAATTTCACTGTGATAACTTTGGGAAAAACAATTTTAGTCTCTGAATCCATTTCTGAACAGTTGCAGCCATCTTCAGTGAACTAAAGAGCAATGAGTAAAGCCTGTAACTTTGTTAATGAACTGAAGATACAACCACAGGCAGAGGCTTGACAGAAATCAAGGGAAAACACTGCCTGCAGCCCAAGTGACTCCAGCACAGCCTGCCTGCTCTCTCTTTGTCTTTGTCAGTCCACCCATCACCCTCGATTAATCCGCTGGGATGCAGCTTGTCATTTTATCTTAGCAAAACCTAACCAGTGCAGTTACATTAGAAAAACCAAAATCATTTGCCACTACAAGTAGCCATAACAAGACACTGCTGCTTCACTGTGCAAAGCCAGGTGTGAAATGGGACGAGCTATGGCAAGGTCAGAATGCTACTTCATATCCTTTGGAAATAAACTGCAAAACCCAGCAGAATCAGTTTCCACAGCAGCAAAGCATTTGCACAATAATGGACACTATTACTTTATTAGTTCCACAGCCCTAAATCAAAGGAGGAAAGGTCAGAGAATATGTTTGCAGTTTATTGTTCCTGGCTACTGGCAACCACACATTTCCTTTACTAAAAGTCTGAATGTTTACCAGTTGCAATGTCAGCCTTGTCCCAAGATGAAAACACAGTATTTTTATGAAAACCTCTGCTCTTTCAGTGAACTTTGGTGACAGCAGCACACAGGTAACTAGCACCCCACAGTACAGATTCACAAGTCATCAAATTTCCCCTTAGCAAATGACTCAAAAAAATCTGTCGTTGTAAAGAATAATTAGTGTCAGCAGTCTTAAAGCTTCAAATACTGTAAGGTAAAGCCCGGAGTGTTTGTTAGTAATTATCCAGCCTGAGGGCAAACACCCATTCACACAAACCGGGCACTGGCACGGACTATCGAAAGGAAAGAAAACCAGGTCAATGAGACAAGGTACGCAACATTTTCCCTGTGCAAGATTAGCACCTACCACTCCACAATACTTACATTTATTAACCTTCAACTTGCTTCCATCTACTGGAATTGGATCTATGTAATCCCAGTAATACTCATAAGACCAGAAATACTCTGAGGAGTTTGTCCTGTTAGCCATGTCAGTGGTGCCTTTTAAGCCAGCTCAGAACTCCGACCCAGTACTTTGCTTCACAGCCCTGCAGCGCCCTCAGGAAGAGAATTGCACAACTGGTGCCTGTGCCAATCACTCTGGGGTCCTGCAAATCAAGGACTGCCTTGGGACTGAAAACATCTCCCGGCAATGAGTGTTCGTGTATGGCAGAGATGTAGGAGCAGCCCTGAAAATGCAATCCTCGCTTCTTGCTGGTCACTCATGTTATTCCTCAGGATGTTTCAAACTGAGATGGGTGCCCTGTAACCTAGGGACAGGGTGGACAAGTGCCAGCGGGATCGCAGACCCTTCTCTCCGAGCAGTGCACTGTTCCTGGCAGCTCCCGAGCACAGCCGGGCTGGGAAACATTCCTGAATGTATCTGGATGGAAAGGGCTGGGGTCCGGAGGGGGCACACCAGGAGTGGCCGAGGGCACTTGGCCTCTTCAGCTCGGAGGAGACCGAGGTCAGAGCTCAGCGGGAGCTGCAGCTCCTCCGGGGACCCAGCTCCGCTCTCTGCTGCCCGTGACCAGGGACAGGAGCCAGAGAACAGCTGGAGCTGGGTCCGGAGGGGTTTAGGTTGGCGATGGGGAGAGGCTCTTCCCCAGAGGGTGCTGGCACTGCCCAGGCTCCCCAGGGCACGGGCACGGCCCCGGGGCTGCCGGAGCTGCAGGAGCCTTTGGAGAGCGCTGCCAGGGAGAGGGATGCCCAGGGTGGGATCGTTGGGAGTCTGGGCAGGGCAGGGGTGGCACGGGATGGTCCCTGGGGGTCCCTTCCAGCTCGGGGGGTCTCTGACTTAGGAGAGAGCTGATAAAACGCCTCATATAAAACCTGTGGAATAACCACAGGCCGTGCCTCGGCTCCGTGCCCTTACGAGGCCCCGGGAGCGGTTCCGGGGCAGCCCCGGCGGTCGGGGCGGGCGGCGCGGGGGCGGTTCCGGGCCGGTGTCCGCCGTCCCCGGCGCCATCCCTCCTTCCCTCCTTCCCTCCTCCCGCCCGCCGCGGGCCCGGGGCGGGAGGGCTCCGAGCTGCCCGGCGGGGGCGGAGGGCCGGGCCCGGCCGGGCACGGAGCCGGGGCTTGGCGGGGAAGGCGCCGGGACGGGCCCGGCCAAGGGCCCGGAGTGCCCGTGTGCCCCCGGAGCCCCCGGAACACTTATGTGGGGCGCTCTGTGCGAGCGCTGGTGGCCCGAGGCAGAGGGATTTCTCACAGGGACGCGGGGCCCTTGGCAAGGGCAACGGCCTTAGGATGAAGGAAGGCAGGGTCCGGTGAAATATCAGAGGAAGTTTTTCCCTGGGAGGGTGGGCAGGCCCCGGTGCAGGTTGCCCAGAGCAGCTGTGGCTGCCCCTGGATCCCTGGCAGTGTCCCAGGCCAGGCTGGACGCTGGGGCTTGGAGCAGCCTGGGACACTGGAAGGTGTTTCTGCCCACGGGATGAGCTTTAATGTCCCGACCACCATTTAGTGATTCTGATGGTCTCCCTGAGGTCAGTCAGCCTGAGGGCCAGGCTGGGAGGGGCTCTGAGCAGCCTGGGATAGTGAAGGAGTCCTGGGAAAACGAAGGAGTCGCCCATGGCAGGGGTTGGAACCCATGGGCTTGAAGGTGCCTTCCAGCTGAAACAGTTCTGTGCTTACAGCACTGTAAGAGTTTCATCCTTCAAAGCTGAATAAGCTGTCATTTCAGTGTGATGATGAAGAAACAGAAAAAGAAATGCCAGTCTTTTTTGCCCTCCACAGATCTTAGGGCTGATGTCCTGAAGGTAACAATCCCATAGAAGTAAAAGAGTGTTCTTAATTTCAGTTTTGTACATAGTTTGCAATACTTCTGATTCTCTAATAAGAATTAACCTTCTAGTCATTAAATTACTTTGTATCCAGGCAAAAGCATGTGCCTTGAGGTTTGGAACTGAAATTGTTTTGCTTTTTATATCTAAGGAAAATGAAAAATAGTTCCTTCAGATAACAGGCTGCCTCTTTTGGCTCCACCTAAAACATAGAGACCTTAATTTGCTAATTAGTTAGTGAATTAGTTTGCTAATAGTGAAAAAAGTAAATTTTAAAAAATATAAAATATTGTGAAGTTGAAGAGACGAAATTCAGCACATTATTAATATGTCTTCTACAATTCCATGATTTGGAATGTTTTAGCAAAATCTGACAAATCTAGGAATTAATGTCCCTTTGTTTATGACTTTACAATATGTTGAGAGGTCTGGTTTAGCAAGGATAATCTAAAATATAGAGTAGTTTACCGAGTTTTCTGAGATTTGGGTTCATTATGTGGTTCAGCCGCAGACTTTAATACAGTGTATTCTGTTTCAAGTGAATGCCTTTCTAGCTCAGAGTGTTGTAGGACTGAAGAGTGCAGAGATATTCTGTTGATACACACTAAAAATATCCAGTTTAGCATTCAGCTCTGTGTTGTCTTCGCAAAGGCTTATTTTGATTTAAATGGGATTAGTAGTGTGCATGAATTTAAGCGTGTCCATAAATGTCTGCAAGGCTTTGCTTATTCAGTGCACTCATTATCTCAATTTGTTGTTTCATGGAATTATTCCAAGTATCTCATCTAATCACATTCTCCTGGAGGCACAACATATGCCCAGAATAGCATGAGCTATATATAGCTCCTTCCATATTTATGGAAGATCAATGGAACATTTTTATTAATTTGTGAATTATCCTGCAGGAATTAAAATCCCTCAATGAGATCATGCTGTGAATTCCCATGGGTAGAAAGCTGAGGTAGAAGTGCAATTTTTTAGATAAAAGCATTATCTAAATAATATATTAATATACTGATATTATATTTGTATACTATAATAGAATATATATTGTATATTATATGTTATATTATTATATTATATACATTGCCATCAATTATATCAATATATTGATCTATTTAATCGATATATTAATTAATATAAACAATATAGCAATGTATTATAAGTCATATAAAATAGGTATAAGTATATAATTAAAGACTGATTTATATACATTTAAAAATAAACTTGGCACTAGTGCTTGTATACTAATCAAAAATATGATCCACAGACACAGAAAAACACTATCATTATGCTGAATGGAAATCAGACATCTGCTCTTCAGTGAAGACATTTTACCATGTTTGTTTCAGGTACTTCTGAATCCCTAACCTTTGGTGTTCAGCTTGAAATGCAGTTGGCAAAGAGCCCAAACAGTTCTGTTCTCAGTAATGCTGCTGTAAGTATGTTGAATTACTTTCTATTATTGAAAGGGGAGCAGAATGTGATGGAATATTATGGCCTATTTCTGCTGAATTTGTTGCTTTCATCTACGAAAGCAGTCATAGGAATCAATGAATGTATGGAGAACTATTACAAATGTGAAAGAACAGCAGCATGTGACTCTTTAGGACTTGAAATGACTCTGTGGTATTTCTTACCTACCCACCCTGAAACAAAATCTGAATTTGTTTTCAAATAATAGAGCTAAAATGTCAATTTTCCCGTAGAGCTGGCTGTAAAATGACAATATTAATATTGCTGTGTATCATTATCTGCTGAAGGAATTAAGCATGAGTCATGTGAAAAGGAGCTGGTTAGCATTCCAAATCTGTTAATAAATGTGTCTGTTTCTAGATATGCAATTCCTTCCTGAGCTTGCCATTTAATGTATTTTCCCAGCACCTGAAAAAATGGTGCTTTAACAATCATCACTGAATATTTTTTGTCTTATGATCATGTAATTTTTCTATTAAACCAGACAGAGTCAGAGTAGTTCAGATGAGAGAATTCAAATACTAAGATATTCAAACAATAGAGAATATCAATAAATTAAATTTCAGATGAACTTAATGTTTCTGAAATATCAGGTGGAATATTACTGATGATGAAGAGAACTAATATCAATATGTTGATTTTGAATTTGAACATTATATTATTTATGTAATATGTGTATCATCTACACTGATTAGATAATATTATTTTAATAGCCTTTAATGAGATTTCCATTTCTCAGCTGAAAATCAGATTTACTTCCAGATAGTCCCAGGTAAAATTAAAGTAGTTTTTTTAAGCATTCAGGAAAAATATCCCACTTCAAATAAAATTTTCATTCACTTCTTTACCTCCTGTGTGTTCATCTGAACATATTCCTGCTTGCCAATGAGCACAGAAAAGTGTTGAAGTTGCAGATGAGTTGCAGGCAACAAGGCTATAAAAAATGTCCAGGCATTACATTCCTTCAGCTAAAATAACACTGTGTTTCTTCTCTCCATGCATTCCTAGAGGGACTGGGAAAGTTTAGTTTTTATTTGTTGTTTGAATTTGCTATATGCAGAAGTTTGGCAGCTGTACTGAAAGAGCACAACAGAGTGTGTGGATTTAACACTTCAACATTTTGCAGTTTGATATCTTGTTTTAGTTCCCAAAATCCAATTCATATTGATGAAAATATAATTGGTTGCCAGGACAATAAATGTCAACACTGATTTATTTCTTGTGCTTTCCTTTGCCTTTTCATCCCTCTAGGGGTGCACATGCAAAGTGGAAAAAATGTTAAAATTGTTGTGTCACCAATTGTCTGCAATCCAAATAAATCCCAGTCAATAGCACTGCTCTCTAGGATTTCATGCCTACTCCATTAAAAATGTAGTTTTGAACCTAAAAATTGGAATGATGCCAGTGGCAAAAAGAAAAAGGTGTCCCAAATGTTGGATCTAATTCCCAACGTGCAGTAAAATAATAACACCCTAAATTAGGGTTAAGGAATTTTTTCTTTCACTGATTTTTGGTAAGACCCTCACTGAGACTCCAGAACCACTAGCTGCTCACTCACTGCTCTTTTCCCGCTCCCTTCCACCCAAAGGTGGCCAAAGAGGAGAATTCAAAAGGGAAAAAAAATCACATGTTGAGATAAGAACAATTTACTGGAAGCAGAAACGAGGTAAGAAAATGAACAATAACAGCAACAATGCTAGCAACTAAAGTGTCCCCCCCAAAAAAGTGAGTGAACACTAGTTAAAATTGAAACAGGACATGTGGAATAGCAGCCAATAGTTAATAGAACTTGTATTAACTGTTTGAATAGGAAGATAACTGCATCAAACTGGTAGGGCAAACATATCAATATTGATATTGCAATATCAATACATGCTCACACTTTTCCAGCTATGCTTACCTAATCTGCAAGCAACAAGCATAAAAATCTGATTCAAATGATTAATTTATTATGACTTCTTAGTCCTTGACTCAGAGGAGAAAAAGTAGAATATGATAATATTATGTTTTAGGTTTATTAGATGTCATTCAACAGTAATATTTTCCTCTGCTATCATTTCTACCTCGACATTTGCATTAGATTAAATTGGGTCTTGTTACCAAAACAATTGTGTAAGGTTAGTATAGTTATTTGTAAGTAGTTGTTTGTAGTTATCATGTAAGGTAGTTATTCTACTATATTTACTGTACTGACAGATTTCTTTGTCTCTGATTTTGACCTCAATTCTCCCAGCTGGGAACAAGTTCTGGGTATTATCCAGTCAAACCAGTTTGTGTCCTGTGACTGATACATGAAACTGTAAGGAGCAGGTACAGAAAGTGTTTGGTATATTGCCTATTAGATTGCCATCTTTTTCTCACTATTTAGTTTTGCTTCTCATTTTCCTCTTGCTGTCTCTATCTCCTCTAGGATCAGCACCATTCCTGCTTTTATACAACACATGATGCTGCAGGGTTCTAATTTCTAAGTGATTTAAGTGATGCCTGAAGCGCTATTACAATATTAATTTAGCTTTGTTTTGGGGGAATAAACATAAGAGGAAAAGCGTGTTGATTAATTGTTCTATTATACAACACATACAATTAACTGGGCTAAATAATTGATAATTGTATTAAGAATAAATTCATCAAGAAATATCTGTATATTTCTAAGGAAAATAGTAATGGAACAACAGTGAAATCCATCCTCTATCCAAACAACTGTCCACTCTGAGTTTTCCCTTCACTCAGGATGTATTAATGAAGTCTCTACTCTTACAGGCTCTGACTACACCAAATCTTTGCCTAATCTTGCCACTTAGCTTGGATCCAACCCTGATTGCCCTAACATTAAGTAGAAAAGTAATCTTGCACTGAAGTAAAAGTAGAAAAGTAAGTGAAGTGAAGTAGAAAAGTAATCTTACAAGAACATACACTGTGCATTTCCCACCCCTGGCCCCCTCCCCCCTTGCTCCTTGGCCACCCTACAATCCCACGAATCCAGACCCTAAAATCCCACGAATCCAGGGATCCTCATTAAGCCTTGATTTAGGAGTTTTCTGTTTCCTGGTCCTTTCCTGAAACTCCTGCACGTCTGAGTCAGGGTCAGCCCTGTCGATTCTGAGCAAGGAGTCACACAAGGAGTGTTTGGTGATCCCCAGTGCCCCTGGGACATCACATTACTTCCTGAATTAATAGAATAAATCAGCCAAGAATCCATTTTCTTCATGCAGGAAAGATGGTTCTTTATTCACATAATGATTTTTATACAGTTTTCATAGACCTCATGTGAGGCTCCCATTGGTTAGTGGTTTTCTTACCACTTAATTCATTGGTTAGTAAATAGCATTTTACTTTTCTATCAGGTCTCTCCATTCTTGGACTGTTTACATATTTTTTTCTACTGGTTCTCATGGGGCAAACCCTTTGTTATTGCAGGTGCATTTGTTTTTCACCCTCAGAATAGGTTGTTTCATTAGCAGAGTTCTCATCCTCAAAATAGCTTCACATGGGAATGTGCAAACTGCTGGATAGCTGCACGTGGAAGAGGTGACAGGGCAGCTTTGGCGAAGCCAGGCCTGACTTCATAAGGCCTTTTTTAAATAATTCTCCCTGTCTACCACACCTGAATGAACCTGGGGACAGACAGGTGCATCTTGCCACTTCATAAGCAGAGGTCTGGACATCCTTTGACATTCCTGGGGCTCCTGTGCCCCTCTGCTGCCCAGAACTCACTGGTAAGTGTTAAATTAAGTCAATGATTAAGTTGTGCTAAATCCTTCAAACATAATCTCTTGATCAAGTTTAGCAAGGGGACCCAGTCTGAACAGTCTCTCTTACCCTTTTCACTTTTATTTTTTTGGTCTCCATGTGAGTTATTTTACACTGATTGTGTAATCAGTTTCCTTTTGTGGGCTTTATCTACACAGTAAATAGCAGAGGAAACATTGCCATTGAACTCTGTAAGTTTGAGCTTTCACAAATTTCTGTCCAGTCTCCATTTGCCAGTACCTTTGATGGTGGTTCCATTTGGTGGCAAATGGAGGTTGGATAGAAATTTAAAGTTCTTTAAACTGCCTAACCCACTAATGTACAGCACCATCACACCAGTTCAAAAACAGCAGCCCAAACTGCTCTATTGTTGCACTCCTCTGCACTATTGTGGTAAACCTTCAGATTAGGCAAGGCATTAAATCTGTGTAGGCCCTGAAAGAACTCAAGGATATTAGCTTTTTCAATAGAAATACAGAAATTGATTTATTTCAAGGAAAGGTGTGGTGCGTTCTGTTGAATCTTCTCATACAGTACGTAAAGCAAAACTGAAAGTTAATAAAAATGCTTACTACAAAATTGCATTTTTATACATCTTCTGATTATTGTAGTTCCATTTTCCTTTAAGAGAACATTGACAGTTTTTACAATGATTATTCCCACACTTATCCCATCTATTTTTTCTTGGAAGTAAATATTCAACACTTGCTGAGTAGATTTAGATTTGTTGAAGCTGGGAAAGTGTTAAGCATGTAAAAAGGCAGAATGAAAAATCTGTAAACATTAATTTCTTGCCTGGTAATTAGTGTTGTATTTTCTTATTTTTAGAATAATCTATGCCCTTAGTCATTGGTTTTAGTCACTCCAGCAGAAGTGACTAATCCAACTATAAAATAATGAAGCATCTTCAAAGAGAAGAGAAATGTATTAACCATGAAAATGACAACTTGGGGGTGGACATTAAGGTGAATGACATGTAGTTTTAAAATCCTTGCAGGTTCTCGAGGACAACTCCCCAGGACAACAGAACTAGGTAGGTTTGTGAGAAACCATGAGCCTTTGGTGTAATATTGTAACCTAGAGGGTCTTTTTGAGTTTTGTTTTATTTAGAGCCTTACCTTGAAAATGTGTACAGGACTTTGAGGTAATTAGAATTTAAGCAGTTCAGTGCCATGAGAGTGTACTTACCTTTAGAGCCATTTAAGGGCTTTGGAATGGTCAGTGGTAGAAGCACTGCAAGATGGATCTAGGAATCTGTCTCCAGGAGTTGTTAGATTAGGTTGTAACAGAAATGGTAATTTTTATATTTCAAAATTATTAGTCGTAATAAAAAATGTTGTCTCTGATCTTTAAGTTAATGTGTAGTAAAAAAAAAAATCAATTGTTCTACTCCTGTAGTACACTTGAAAAGCTTTAACTTGATTTTTTGTGGACTATTAATACAGAGATGATACGAGTATGAAGTTGGAAGAATATGTACATGTAAGACATATCATTTGTCAACTAAGAAAAAAAACAGAAAAGCCCAAGCACAATGAGTAGGGCTTTAGCAGTGTGCTGCTAGGTCTTAGCCAGAAACACAGTCCTGAGATTTATCCATTTGGTTTAGGTGCAGAGGATGTTCTAGAAATTGCAGAGAGACAAGAGGACATGCAATCTGCCATTGTAAAATGTAGTTTTCTTTAATTTCAATAGAGCTAAGCAGTTCCAGCTCTCAGCCTTTCTTCAGAAGAGAGGCTCCAGGCCCCTAATCAGCACTTGGCTGGGTTTTCTCTGGATCTCCATATCTCTGATGACTGGGGAGGCCAGCCCTGGACATAGCCCTGGCTTTAGGAGGGCTGAGGAGAGCAGAGGATACCCTCATTTCTGGTGCTGTGGTTGCTCCTGCTGGCAGCAATCCTCCTGCTGCAGCCCAGGACATGATTACCCTGCTGTGCTGCAAAGGCACATCGGTGGCTCACGTTCAGCCTGGTGCCCCCCAGGCCCTGTCCCACCAAGCTGCATTCCAGCTGGTCCCAATTCCAGACACAATTTCCTGCTGGTGCCTTGCTCTCCAGGTGCAGGACTTCACACTTTGCTGACCTTGGGGATATTCCTGCCCCAAGGAATATATATGACCTTCTGTCATAGCAGCCACTCTCCCAGGGTTGTGGCACCACAAACCTGCTGAGGGACCACTCATGCCCCATCATCCAAACCATAAGAAATGGCCTCAAGTTGACCCAGAGGAGCTTAGATAGGATATTAGGAAAAAAAATATTCATTGTGAGGATTGCCATGGGTTGAAACAGGGAGCTGGTGCCATCATGATGCCTGTAGATAATTTAAAACCATGATGTGGGACTTGGGGGCTTAGCTTAGTGGTGGACTTGGCAGTGTTGAGTTGGACTCAATGATCCCAACCTAAATGATTTTGTGATTCTGTTTTAAATAGGACTGGACCCTGTGGTTCACTAGTGGTTACTGGTCTCTAAATTACTCTTGGTCTGAATTTTCATCCCATTTTCAATCCACCCAGCATTATGCCTCATATGATATATAATATAGAGGGAGCACAGCTGTCAGCACTGAAAGAATACCTGGTTCCTCTCTAAGGGTTTTCCATGTCTGGATCCAGAAACACAGCAGAGAATCACTGCTGTCCACTGCATTTAGCTTATTACACCACAGCTGGCTCCATTTTAAAAAATTCAGGTAAAGGACCTCGTGTCCCCTCCATCTTTCACATGCTGGTATTTTTATATGTTCGATCTTGGAAAGTGGAAATGTGTCACTTAGAATGGCAAAAGATGATGTTTAAGGGAGGTTATTCAGGATACTATAGGGTGAGGAAGAGTTTTTGTGAGTTTTTGTGTAACAGCCACAAATAGCTGGGACAAGGTCACATCTGGAAGCTGTTCCAAAAGCATGGATGAAAGACACATTATAAAACCACTGTTGATACTTCCTCCTGCCTCCTCCAAATTCCTGGCCAGGAGTACTTTTGGAAATATCAAACAGTCTGCCTCTCTAGCAGCTCTCAGTGTGTTCCTGCAAGTGGGACTAAGAGAGAGGAGTGTTCTGCACTGACTGTCAGCTGCTGACTGAAACAGGTAACTCCTCTGAGATCACCCACATTAACATGATCCACTACCACCCCATCTTACCATCCTGTACCAACTGCATGCTCAAATCAGGTGTGGGAATTTTTACATCCTTTAAAAAAATAATTTTTAAAATTCTTTTTGATGGGTTGCTTTGGATTTTTTATTTTCTTTGCAGTTAATACCTCACCTATGTTCTTTGACTGTACTACCGTAGCAACAGGTTCCTAATATTTTTTGTAAACTCACTGTAAACTCTTCACAGAAAAATAGAAATCAAAATTTTGACACAGAAATTCTGTATCAGAAGACAAGTGTGTTATTTTCAGTTATAACTCAGTTCCACAAGTGCAAAAGCCTTTTTACTTCTCATGTCCAGTCAATAACATAAAATTAAAGTGCAGTCAGCACAGGGACCAGTTGTTCTTCCCCATAATCAGGCTTCAACTCATGCAACACTGTCATTTGTAAGCTGATACCATTGTACATAGGGCAAAGTGATGTCTGCTCTGTGCAGACACATATCCGTATTTTAAAATGCATTACGTGGGCAAAGTAATTCTGTTTTCCTGTTGTAATTAAGTTTTCTCTCTTAGTCTCGATCATTCTGTAGATTATCTACTTTTCAAGGCTGAAATTTATCATTTGTATATAGTTCTTAGATTTCAGGGACTATACAATCTGCGGATTATTCAGAACTTGTTTGTGGAGTAGTCATAAATGCTTTTACTGCAATTTGATGTAGAAAATACGTTCATCTTCTGCCTTCCTCTGGCACTCTTAGGCATAGCAGTGAAAGCAGAACTTGAACTCAAACAGCAGTACAGTAGTACACAGCATCAGCCAGCATTTTTGTATTTGCCGTTTCATGCTTCTTGGCATGAATCAAATTGTTGTGTTTAGAAAAAAGCCACTAGAGAATAACTTTTCAGCCTGGAAAAAGAAAAGGTGCCCCATCTAGGAAAGTGATACATAGCTCTGGAAACACAGTGGATTTCATCTGACATCTCTCTCTCGTTACAAGTCTCCCACTGTGATTTACTAGACTATGAACAAAAGAAAAAATTGCAATATGAGACCTTAGAACTTAATGCCTTCTATTCTGTCATATAAGTTTCATTTTTCGTTTTCCAAAAACGATTTGAACTTTTTTTCTTTTCTTTTACAGTAGTGGGCTTCCTCCTTTGCTTTCAAAGGGAAAGAGACAGAATCATCACTTACATTTTTCTTGTTTACTCAGGGCCCCTAACCTACAGTTTACACTATTTATGTTCTGACAAAAACTCCCAACAGCCAAAAGTACAGCATTTTTTACATTTAGATAAAAATAATGTGATCCTGATTTAATTTTTAAATATAATTCTTAACTCATGTTTACCTGCTTTTCATTTTCTTATTTACATTTTTTGGGATATATATAGATTATGTATATATATTATTTCATATACATATATGAAAATAATATATATTAATTTAATATACTTTTTTGAAATAAATAATAATTTAATATACTTATATATATGTACATATATATGAAATTAAAAGAAGGAAAAAGAGAAGAGACCAGGCAGATTACTCAAATAAAAGGAATAATTTCAAACATTATAAGTAACTTTTGTGCCATAAGTTAAACAGCAGCTTGATGACCCTGATGAAATCATCTGTACTGCCTTCATTTATCTCCTCCAACAGCCTGTTCTCCAGTGTGTAAAACTGCATGACAGAACATGAGAATCCGAAAGATTTTGCTGAAGACTGGGCTGTGGTTTTGCATGTGTAGCATTCAGAGCTCAGAGGACTATTGCTCTGCCTAGTGTCACCTCTGCCTTCCTGTGCAGCAATGAAACACATACATGGCAAATCAGGCTGGGAAAAGTTCAACCTCTTGCCTGTTTTCAGTTTTTGCTGTTTGGAATCAAGGATCTGAAGAGTGACCTCAGAGTCTTTAATCACAATTTTGCCACTAGCAGATTTGTTAGGGCCGGAGAGGAAAGCCACTGCCTGGTAGGACTTTGGGACATCAGACCCCAGGGAGTGTTAGCCACTCTCTTGGACCTGAGTTTGGGCTCCAAAATGTCACAGGGGGATGTCCCAGCCATGCTGCAGCTCCAAAATGTCAAGGGGGGATGTCCCAGCCATGCTGAAGCTCCAAAATGTCGCAGGAGGATGTTCAAGTCATGTTGCAGCTCCAAAATGTCACAGGGGACATCCCAGTCATGCTGCAGCTCCAAAATGTCACAGGAGGATGTTCCAGTCATGCTGCAGCTCCACAATATCACAGGGGGACATCCCAGTCATGCTGCAGCTCCAAAATGTCACAGGAGTATGTCCCAGTCATGCTGCAGCCCCAAAATGTCACAGGAGGATGTTCCAGTCATGCTGCAGCTCAGCCTCCGCTCATGAGCTCTGCAGGATCTTTCTTCAACTGAAAGTCAGTCCTAAATCTGGCAGGATGTCCTCCAAACTGGAAGGTGGTCTGGTGCCATTCCAGCTTCACCCCAAGTATAAGCTGCTATTGAACATTGTGCAAAGTCAGGAGTAGGGAGATGATTTTGGGAGCAGGCCCAATCATAGTCTGGACAGGAACAGAAATAGGATTTCCATGGTTCAGGCCCTGTTTGGGCTGTGGTGCTGAGATCTCTGATGTTCTGCTGCCACATGTGAGACAGGTGAAGGGACAGCACTGTGCTTCCTGGGGGCCCTTCAGCCTGCAGAGCAAAACTTTGCACATCAGTTTTCCCCTAGAAAACTTTGGTTATATGTGTGCTGAGAGGTTCAGGGTACCTGAATCAGTCTGAGCAGAAATAACTCCCCCCTCTCTGCACCTGGAGTTTGATGGAGGTGTTGGAGGGTCTCCTCAATACTGCTCCATCATGTCTTTCACCTTAACACACACAATTAAGTCAGGTTTGAAGCACCTCAGCTCATTCTGATCCACAGACAGTGTATCCCAATTTACCACTTTGCCTTTGCATGCCCTGATTCACTGCAGCTTCTAAACAAATGGCAGTTATTGTTGTATTATTCTGATAATTCTGGCTTGCACAGAGTGTATTATTATTGTTATTACTGTTCTTATCCTGACAATTCTGGCTTGCACAGAGTATGAGAAGCTTTGCTGGTTTTGCCATGTCTTTCAGCTACAATCAGAAACATAAAAAGGGAATCTGTGATCACTCCTGAGAAAATGCCTGTGTACTTTGTGTGACTTAAAAGTGAGAGGGATTTTGCCTTTTTTACCAGCCTGATTGAAATGATTTCATATCAGTGGAAATGCAAGAGAAATGACATTAGCTGGAGCTTGTGGTCCCAAGTACCCAAGATAAGCCAGCAGCTTATCCAAGGCATTTCACCCCCTCACACTTGCAGTACCTGTTAAAAGTGCATCACTTTGTGGGTTATCAGCATGAAGTGGTGCTCAGGGAGAAAAATTAAAAATTAAAATGTTTATTCACTCATTATACAGTGTTTTAATTGACTTATTCACATGAAGAGCAAGCACTGTTGGGAAATCACTGTTGCACTATGTATATTCTAATACATGACAAGTTCACGAGAAGATAACCAGGGTCAGAATATCAGGAAAACAGAAAAATACACTGTTTTAGTGGCTTCTCATGTGTTTTCATCTTGTCTTCCCAAGTGGCAATGAGTGACCTCACTTAAAGATTAATCTTTCCATTAGGAAGAGTAATACTGCTCCAATGCCTTCCTTTGCCAGAACATTTCTTTCAAACAGATGAGAGATATTTTTCCTAAAAAAATATTTATATATATATAGCTAAATAGATATTTTTCTGGAGACTTTGAGATTCTGTTCTTTCCCAGATGCTGTTGATTTAAACCCAGGAAATATTCAAAGTAGAAGTAGATGTGTAACATAATTATGGTCTTAATAGGACACAGTTTTTTTATAATCTGTCTGAAAATATGGCAAAAAATTTTAAACGTTTCTTTTTTTTTTTTTTTTTTTTCCCCAGAATTCATAACAAAATTTTTAATCTCTAAATTGCGGATTTTTCACTGTAGGAATTTGTGACTATGTTGAATTCCAAGTGTAATATAGTTCCTTTTTCCCGCCAAAGAAAGAAGAAGACCTTTTAAATTTTTTTCTGGTTTAAGTTACTTTTTAATTGACATGGGTTTTTTTTAATAAAACTTGCATTTGGCATGAAAGTTCTAGTTTAAAATGACGAGTCATACATGACTGAAAACTGGTGAAAATGGCCTTTAAGCACCAACAGTAGGTAGGAAAAACACAATGAGAATATAAACAGTTAATAGGCAAAACTGAGATGCTCCAAAGCTACAGTAATACTAATAAATGTACCAAAACTAGTGGTTTTCTAGAAAAAGGCAAGAAATATTTGTAAGAAATAAAGACCTCAGCAGGTCTTTATTGCTCTTTATTTATTTATTTATCACTTGGCTAATTAAAACTATTTGGAAAGTGAGGGTACTTTAATATTTCTGCTCTGAGGCACTGAACAATCTGCAGTTAGCCTTTGCCATTTTTATCCATCTCCAGCCCAGCAGTAAGGAAATAGATTTGTTTACAGATGTTTGACTTCATCTCATCAGCAAGAAAACACATCTATTCCTTGTGATGAGACACTGTCCACTCATAATTTTATGGTAATTAATCACAACCATCACATTTCCTCTTCCATGTTGTTTTGTTGTAAGAAGCTATAATGTTGATAGTAAATTAATCCAAAAGAAGTATCAAAAATGCCTGTGTTTTCATTTTGAAATGTGTCATTTGTGTTACTTCTGTGACAACTTGAACAGTGCTGCAATTAACAGCCTATAGTGCTTTCCATGCTAAATCTGCCTTTCAGATATTCATCATTCAGATGTAAATATTTGCTCCACATGCAAATGAGCCTCATTGATTCAGAGCCGCTATTTATCATTCACTTGTCTAGATGCAACAAAATCATATTCATGCTTCAGTTACTTCAAAATAGCAATTTTTTAAACATTGTTCACTACTGCCTTGTTAATATTATTTAATTAGTTATAAAATGATAGCAAAGGACTTGAACTCTAATTTCAGTAATTTTCAGTCATGAATTTAACCTAAGCTTAAAAGCAATTTTATTCTGGCAAAGTCAAATCAAACTTTACACCTGACATTTCCTTATTTTACCTGACTTTGCAAAGTGAATGCTCTTTTGAGCTTTATTTGTTGGTGGGTTTTTTTCCACTTCTCCTGTGTTTGTTTCTCTTGTATGAACTACATCTTTCTCCCCCGATTTGTGCTTGTCCGGGTCTGTTCTGTTTCAGTCCAGGCTCAGATACTGTGAATTTCAGTAAATGAGGAGCGGTAGGCAAGGGCAGATAAATGTGTGTGGGTTTTTTTGGTTGTCTCATACCTGTAGGAAATGGAAAGATAGAAACTTCCACAGACACTGGGGGTTTGATCCGCAGCCTTGGAAGAAGCTTGGGTTGATGTAAAAATAAAAGTACACAGACATTAAGCAAAAAAACTATAAACTTATGTTTCTACAGTTGTAAGTAAGAATGTGCCTTAAGTAAGAGAGAAACTGGATGGGTAAGATGGTGAAGGGTTGATAGTGTAGGGATGGAATTGTATGGAGTAAGCTCATAGTTTAGAAATTATAATAGAAGCACGTGTGCATACATTTAATAGCAGCCCATTGGATAAAAGCATCCACAGTGCAGCAGAATTAAAGGTGATAGGTTAGAAAAACAAAATAAACTTTGTGGCAGCTTTCCATTGGATTAGAATGTTATATAGTGTCTTATAATGAAAAAAACTGACTACTCTGAGCTATGGCCAAGTGTGCTCTTACTGCATTGTCTCTCATCCTTCTCAGATGTACCATGAAAGTAGCACTTCTAAGCCAAGCACATCTCAGTCACTTGATGGGTGACTTTCTCCCAGATTTTGTTGCAAAAGAAACCTCAAAAAGCACTGTTGAAGGCATTTCCTGAGTGTGGTCCCCAATAACTGGAGCTGCTGGAGATCTTTTTTTCATGTATCTCAGCTTTTCCTCTGCTGTTGATTATTCTAATCACTGGTGCCTGCAAAGCAGTGGAAGATATAAATAAGTCTCCTACATTCTAGGGGCTTCACATACAAAGCAAAAGTCATTAAAAATGAGTCCTTCTAATAGGCAGTTGAAAAAATTTTGCTTTGGATGAGATTATTTGTGCTTCCAGTATAGATGCGTGATGAGAAATAGAGGGGAGAAAACCTTTTGTCTTCTCATGGAAATAAAACTACTGAATTAAATATAACCTACAAAAACGTGGTTTAGCTCAAATAAATGATACAGGCTGTGGTTTGGTTTTGGTGGGGGTTTTTTGTGTTTTTTTTTTAATGTGTGTTACAGAAAACATCTATTTTGTGTGGAAAAACTTCCTATTATTCAACAAAGTGGATTAAGATCAACAATTCAACTGTTCAGATCAACTGTTGAGTTTGCTCAACAGTTTCAAAATGTCTCCCTTCTCCTTCCTACTTTTTTTTTTGACAAAGATTGACCAAAATCTTTTTTCCTTGAAAATTTGTTTTTGTGAATTTCTGCTCTGCCCAATTCCATGGGGAAGATCACAGATATATTAAAGAAATGCAATTAAGTAAATCTGAAAATATTTCATTTGGGCTACAAGGCTAAGAACACTTTATAGGGATTGTGGGCAGGGAAAGCATGAGGATATAAGATTTCAATTATTATATTCTTAACTAAACTTTAGCCTGCCTTGTCTTATTTTATATGATTAGGAACAGAGTTTTTAAACAAGTACTTTTTTTCATGACCAGTTAAGGTGATGCATCACAAAACTCAGGGTTTTTTTCTGTGAAGAAAGATTCCAGTACAAGCTGTATATCACCTCAGTTAGGCACATGCATCTCTGAAGCTCTTATCTTAATACCTGTACTGATAAAACAGTAATTGTTCTGCAAGACTACAAGGGAAGTTGTGATCAAGAAAGGACATGATGTTCCAATTGATCTCAGTTACTCTAATGTAACTAATTCTTTTGTCCACCATCTAAATTTAATGCTTCTGTCACAGGATCTCCTATATCATTGGGTTTGTGCTGACCTGTCGCTGTCTCGTCTGCATTCTCAACCAAACCAAAAGAATTGCCTTAATTTACCTGACAAGTCTTCTAAGCCCTCAATTCATCATGGTGTTGTTAAGTGTTTGAATCAGTTACACATGAATCGTTCGCTCAGTGTCTCTTCAAAAGTTCAGATTTTACCTTCTACCTGCTTTTGGGGGATTTTTCCATGAGAGAGACATGAAGAGCTAAACTTCTGCTCTAAGTGAACACTATTGACTCATTCTTCATGAAGATTTCATTTTGGCATCTACAGCCTTCAGTAGAGTTACTTCACATGTGTATCATGAAGAAAATAAAAATTTACCCGTCAGTTTAAGTTATCCTAGTAGAGTGAAAATTTGCCTAATGGCAACCAGTTTTTTCTTTTCTCTTTGCAGTGCATCGGATAATGTCCCTCAACATGCAGAAAATCTGATATTCTTGTTTCTCTGGGAGCAGCATTTCGGCATGAACCTTTCTGGAGGTCCTGGTGTGGAATAGGAAATATTGCCTCTTAAAATCTGAAAGGACAGTGTGTTTTACTTTGGAATCTCATGCTCCATCAGCTGATGTGCACTTGTTGCATTTCCTCTCATCCTTCTCAGATGTAAAGTAGCACTTCTAAGCCAAGTACATCTCAGTCACTTAAGAGGATGGGTGACTTTCAGATTTTGTTGCAAAAGAAACCTCAAAAAGCAGTCTCGTGAAAGCATTTCCTGAGTATGGTCACCAGTAACTTCCTCATTCCTAGTACAAGTAAAAATAACAGAGAAAGACAAAAAAAGATAGTCCTGGAAAGGGTTCTTGAAGAAGAGGCTATCTAAAATGTTGTTTGAAAACAACAGTAGGAAGGGAGGTAGACAGGCCAAAGTGTATAGGACAAAAAAGGGGACAGAAGAGCTCTCTTTCAAAGGACTACTAAATGCAGTAGCTCATATGAAATCTCCATTTGGGAATTCCCTTAACAACAATTTGCCATCCCATCTCCTGGAACAGTAAGGATGGGTTCATTTTATACTGCATCGTCTCTATTCTCCTGTCTATCCTAAGAAAACATTGTTGCCTCTTGGACAATTTAATGGCTTTTAAACCTTGGGCGATTATTTTTTGCAAGTGCAATTCATAATGTTATAAGATAACAAATAGAAACTATTATTTGTTCATTTGTAAAGTGATAATTTATTTTTCATCTGCCATAGTGTGCCTTTTCTTATGGTAATCCCCAAATGAAGAATGCAACACCATCCAAACCCTTTCCCAATCTGGCTGACAGTGCTGTCTCTCCTGTTCTGTGTAGGGTCTATGGCAGCCTGATGTCCCCTAGCTTATCTAGGCTTAATTCTAGGTAAGCCAGCACTATGTGGTTCTGAGCCCAAAGCTCAGCCTAGACGCTCTCATGGTTTTTTGGTTTTCAGTGGGCCACGACTTACCCAGCAGTGGGATTGGATATTCTGCCTGTCTAGGTCAGAAAAGAATTTAGGACTTTTCCAGACACATGAAGGCTACTGTGGAGCCACAGTTTTATCCCTGCTGTCACTGGGGCGAAGCCTTGTTCCCTTACAAGGGAGAGGAGAGCAGGATACAGCCAGCAGTACGTAATGCAGTCCGAAAGGACAGAAGGGAGCCCCACATCAAAGCTTTTGGTGCAGCTGGACTGCTCTGACTTCTGTCAGAGCCTGGAAGAAGGTATTGGCCATTGGGAGAACCTTGCAGACCAAGCCAGCTTATATTTCAGTCTTGGGGGCCCAAAAGGGTGAGCAAATGAATTTGTTTTTAAAGCCCTTTGCAGAAATTTGCTCATGGCTGTGTTGTTTCTTCCAAAGGGGCCAAATTAACAAGAGCAGAGTAGAGCTTAGGGCTTTTACTTTAGATTAAAAAGTGTTGCTATGTCGCTGTCAAGGCAGGATGGGAATAAGAAGACTGACTCAGAAGGCTGCTGAGAGTAAAACTCCGGTTTATTCAAATGCACCGCTCTTTTATACAGAGCTCCATGAGGACCAATTCCATTGGTCCTGAAGTGGAAACAACCTAGACCATTGGTGCAGAGTGCTTGACTCACAATGATAGAACTTAACTATAAACAGTGTGAATAACAAGAGAGATAAAGAATTATTTACATTCTTCAACTCTTTCCCAGGCTTCTGCCTGGCTAGAAACTCTCTGTTTCTCTCTTTGACTGAATCTGAGACCCACATTGCTAAGGATAACTTCTTCACTGGATGTGGAGAAATAGTGTAAAGGCAGAACTTCCCCAAAACTGTTGCAGCCAACACTTACAGCACATTGGAAGAGCTGTATTTTCAGATCAGAAAGGCAAATTTTGTGCCTTATTCTGAGCCTTACTCACCTGAACAATGGAATTCCTCTGGAGCCCAGGCTTACAGCCTTTAAAACTAGAATAACTAGTGCTCACAGGTCTGCTTGGACACTTGCATGGATAAATATTTGTGTGTAAGGACAGAGTGGTTGCCATGGCATAGCCTTGGGCACTCTTGTGGCACGACACCAGGTTCAAGGCTGTGTCGAGCTCTCAGGTTTTTAAACAGCCTTTTGGTGGAGTAGTGTTTATAGTCTATGTATTCAAGCATAGACAATCAGGGCTGATGTTTTGTTAATTGTCCTTAGGTCTGGACCTCTAGGAAATTTGTAAGATAAATAATAACTAAATGACAGCTTTTTAAAGTTAATTATGGGATACAATTGGATAAATATTATTTAAATAAAGAGAACTTATGACAGGATCTCCTTATCCCTCAGGTAGGAATTTCAGAAAGCTTGTAAAAAAAAAGTTTTCTTCATCAGTCTTTTCAGTTTTAGCCTTGTATAAACAACTCAGTTCTTAACTGACTATAACATAAGCACCTGGGATTCTTTTCCATTACCCCAGGAAACAGATTAATCACTTAGACCCAAGTTGTTTGAGAGAGAGGAGTACAGCATTCAGAAGAAAGAGAAGAGAGGGCATTTTACTAAAATACACATCTTCTGTATTTTTGCAGGTGTTTTCCTGTATTTCCATGAACACACCCAATCTATCCCAGGATTTGTTTGTCTAACCACAATTTCAGAAGATCAGTTTTGCTGCAGAAAGTTTCAGACCTGGACAGAGCTTCCAATTCTTGACACATCCTTAAAATGAAGAGTGAGAGAGCAGTGTCTAATTCTGAGCCTTTTGAACAGCTAGCTTGTCAAACCCACCTGTCTTTATCATAAAGCTAATTCCCATAAAGCTAATTCTGAGTTTGTCAAGCTTTGATTTCATCAGTTTGGTGTGAACTCTCCTTCCCAGAAACACTGGAGTGGGAGCACCAGTGCCTGGAGCTCTCTCAGGTTTGTGTGAGTGGTCAGCTGGCAAACAGCCAGACTCTGAGGGTCACAACTGAGGAATGCAAAGATTGTGAAATATTAGCTCCTTTCTTTCCTGTAACTCTGGGGAAATGCCCTGCTGAGGGGTTCAGCTGTAGGGCACAGCGTGCATGGCCACAGCCCAGTCTGAGCAGCCCTTCTGCTGCTTCAGCTCAGGTGTTCTCTTCTTCCCAGAGCTGCAATGAATCCCCTCAGATTTGGGGAGCCAGATTTTGCAATGAATCCCCTCAGATCTGGGGAGCCCTGGCCTGTTTTTCAGCCAACTCTGAGCATTAAAAGGAGATGACCAGACAGCCCCAGGAAACAGTGTATGAAATATGGGCTCACCTCTAGGATGCTTAGGGAAGAAGAATGGAAATATATTTGTTTCCTCATGGAAAGAAGGGGAGATATTTTTTAGGTTTGATTAGCCAAAATAATTTGTTTCTCTCACCACTGTTGCATGTTGTAGTCTGACTGAGGAAAGAAAAGGAGAACTTTAAATGTCTGTTACAAGTTAAGGCAAGGTGAGAAGATACTGACCCAAGCCTCTTTGAGCCTTTAGAGATTGCTGCCTTATAATCAAATGTAGAAAAAGGTCTGAAGAGTTATTTTCTTGGTTGTTTGTTTTATCTAGGCAGAAGTTTATCTAGGAATATTGGGCACTTGCTGCTTCTCTGCATGCTGCTAAAGTTGTTATTTTCTGTTGAGGGTACAGTGTATTTTGTCTGGTCCCTCTTTGCTGGTGGGGGCTATATTTCAGTGTGGGTTTTCTGTATCAGACTTCAGATATTCCATCACCTTTTCTGATGGAATTGCTGGGTAACTAACAAGATATGCTGTGATACATTCTTCTTGGACCTAACTGAAGAGAATGAGTCTCACTGAGGCTACAAAATTATTTCTGTCATCTTTCAATTGTAAACTTAGAGCCCCAGATAGCAATTTAAAATATTTTAAAGAAGAAATTAAAAAGAATAAATGTAAAAGAATGTTTCTTTCTTCTTTCTCAAAAGAAGAAAGAAACATTCTTTCTGCCCTGTGTTTAGAGAAATCCTTCTCAAACTGGCTACTCCATGTGAAAATGCAGAGTGTTTATCGATGGAGCTCCCTTCAAGCCAAGCCAGAAGAGTTTCTTCACATTCTGTACCACAGAAATTGTGTGAGCAGAGGGATGGAATACATTTGTTCTGGTATTTGCTTTCCTTGAACTCCCTACACCATTTCTTGAGAATTATTTCTGCTTACAAGGGAAGTGGTGGGAGAGATAAGGAGCTGCAGCTGAGGCTGGTGAGCATTTCACTGGTAAATGAGCAACAGATGTTGGATGCCCTCCAGCCCCAATGTTCACAAGGCTTTTTTATCAAGGTATTTCCTTTGAAGACTATGAGCTTGTTCATGTAACGTATTAAGACTGAGTGAACCTGAAGTGGATAGATTAAATAAGTGCTGCCTGCTTTCTTTTCTCTTTTTTTTCTGCTTATTTTATTGTACATAGCCTTGATCCGTGGGTTAGGTGGAGTCTTGTGTTTTCTGTCAAACTGGAACTTTAGCCTTAGTGACAGAAATGGCACAAAAATTTGCCATTACATAACAAATTAATTATGTACTGGAGATAACTAATTTGTCAGTTTGTTTGATGGAATTCTTTGTATAGAGTTTATCCCTCCCTTTTCTAATTCTCCTCTGGTTTTGCAACTGTACCCTCTTTTTTTGAAAAGTCTAATCTATTAATCCTAATCTATTTTCTCCTTTAGTCTAGTTTGTCAAACTTGTGTCTAAAGGCAAATGAGAGAACAGTGCTGTCACTTCTAATGAATGAGAGAACTAACCTGATCTTCATATAACTAATGCTATGAAATTGAAAGAACTATTGTTACATTAAGTAGCAATAATTACATATTGCCTACAATGTGACAATAATAAGTACACCTGGTATAAATTCAAATATCTCTCACCTCTAGCTGTAACATGTACAACAGAAAGATATGACACAGTAAGTTCTGAAGGCCCCAGAATGGCTGTGGGAATATACCTGATTTTAACACAGGGGGAAATGGCACCTGGAAAATGAATGAATGGAGTTACTCCAGCACATTCAATAGTTAAAAAACTCAATCATGGAGCTATTAAACTGACCAAGATTTTATAATCTACATTTCCTAAAACAATAGTTATTATTAGTTGTTGTAAAGAAAAAAAAAGCTATGGTAACCACAGTACCTAAATGCAGAGGAAATATTCTTTCAGTCTTGGTGAATATTGATTTCTCAAGTAACCGTTCTGGGGCAGTACATGGATGTTTTTTGTGTACATTCTGTACATTAGACAAGATAAGTTTGTTTACCAAGTGATTGTGACATACAGGGTTGGTCCTGTAGAGTTTGGATGTGGTTTTCTTGTGTTAAATGTTATTTTCTGCTATAGGTTAGATTCCTGAATAAGAATATTCCATGGATTTTGGGGCATCCATCTTCAAAGCTTCTCTAGCAGGGAAATCAATATGTTATTTATGTTCTGCTGCCTGCTAGATGCTGCTGTGCTCAGCCCAGGGTGAGCAGTGGGACCCTATGGAATACAGTGCTGCTCATTGTGAGGGCTGCTGCCATTTACTGGGGCCATGAAAAACAGCTTATAAGGCCTGTGCAGAGAGGGAACATGAAGCTGGCAAATTCAGTGTTTACTGTGACATTTTACTACTTCACTGAATACTGTTACACATTTTTGGTAAGCTAAATTTGAGAGGTATATATTGAGATATATATATATATGGATGCAAATATCCCAGCCCTGGTTTTCTGTCATGTAGTTAAACTTGAAAACTGCTGGTCTTTCAAGAATAATTTCTGGAATTCCAGCATATTCTTATCTCAGTCTGTGTTCTAGGGTTCTTGGCACAATAATGTGTTTATATTACTTTTTTTAAACTGTACAGGTCTTACTTTTTTTAAGTAACTTTAGTCCATACAGATAATTATTGTTTGACAACTGAAGGTTTTTTTTTTTTCCAAAATGATGAAGTTATTCTAAATAATAAGAAATGTATAAAAGAATTAAAATTCTGTGGTGATTTTCTTTCAAGTTATTTTTGTTTGTAAAACAAAAAGGGAAGATTTATACTTTTGGGTCGTTCTTTGTCATTTCCAACTTTATCCTCAACAGTACTGCAGATGAAGTTTCTAATACTCAAAAAGGTGAATAAATCGATTCTTCCAGCACCCAGGGAAGAGGGTGAACACACAGACCTTGGGAGTGACAAAGGAAAGGAGCTGGTCCTTGGTCTGATTGCTTTCTTGAGTCCTGTGCATGGCTTTGGAAGCCTGGCAGTGCTGGCACTTCGGTTTTCACTCTGCACTTC
>QUSF01000112.1:44187-105645 GCA_003676055.1 Chloebia gouldiae
GAGGAATTGTTTTGTGTCCCTGCTCTGTGCAGAGAGCTCAGCATCCCTCAGAAGTGCCCAGAATCTGAAAAATAGAAAAGCTAAAAATTTTAGCATCACTAATACAGTTAATAAGTGGCAGGTTGTTCAAAAGTTTTTGGGGTGTTCAGGGTTTGTTGAGGATCTGCGGACTACCATGTTTCATTTCAAATAATGCTCATCTGAACTACTGCTTGCAGAAGGCTCCAGTTGACAGAAAGGAGAAATCAGACATCTTCCATGAGTTTAGAGCAAGAATGTTATCCTGTCCCAGCTGCAGGCAGTGAATACCAGTGAGCCATGGCAGGGAGCTTGCCTTGCACTGCACAGACTGTCCATCAGCCAGATGTCAATGGAGCGATACCAGAACTGCCCAAGCTCTGTCATGGGCACTGCCAACCAAGCCTGCCTTACCCAGGAAACTTCTTGGCAGAAGGACCAAGGTCTTTCTACTTAGTTCTAAGAAGGCTGAAATGTCAGCTTAATAATTTTATCTCATTTTTGTTGTTTCTTTCTTCCCACCAAAAATGGTATTTTCTCTGCATGTCCTTCTCCTACTCTTTCCTCCACCCCAGATGCCTCCTTCATTACAGGAGTATTTGAGGGGAAGTATTACCTTCAGCTCTGTTGGGTTTTCCACCACTCTTCTAAGCAGACTGTTTATTCTTACAAGTGCTGAAAGAGAAGACATTTGACTGTTTATTCCTAAAAGTGTTGTCTGGGATGTTCTGTACCTGCTGCTGCAGTGCTCACACTCACTTGCAGGGTTTTTGATAGGGCTGTGCTGGCCCCAAAGGCACTAGTAGGAAATTTCTGGGCTCTCTTTCTCACACCATGTGGCCTGAGCAGTGTTTTGCAGCTGTGCTGTGCCTGGGAGATGCTGCCAAGCCACGCTGATGAGATCTGGTGATTCACCAGTTGACTAAATGCTATGTAGGTGGAGAAAGAGTGATGTGGGGTGCCAGGCTTTAAGGCAGTGCATTTCTTGGACAAAAACAATTCATCAGAGCCCAGACTGGCTTAGAGCTGGGCTCTGGAGTGATTGCTGTTCACAGCTGATGTAACAGACTTTTTTCAGGCGTGGGGTTCACAGGAGAAGCAAAACATGCAGCTGTTTATACTATCACACGGGTGAGGTAAACACCCAGGACCTGACTACTGATCTATGACTAATTTGAGATGCTTTGCTTTTGGAGTGGGTCTTTAAATGGAAAAAATATCCTGCCCTGCTTGTGAGAAACTTCATGTTATTTTAATTCCTCCTTTCTTTAGAATAATTCATCTTACTGATTATACAGGCTTGCTAGACTTCAGACGGTGTGAGTCTTTTCTTTGGTGCTTATTCTCAAGCTTGTCAGATCAGGAACTATGCTTTTAAAAGTTCTAAACAGTAACATTCCTCAATAAACAACTTCTAAATGATACAGAGAGCGTGAAAATGTGGAACACTAATGAAATCTTTTCTGCATGTTAAGGCATTTGAATAAAATTAACTTTATTTTTTTAACTGAGAATCACTTCTGCCTGTTTCCTTTTAGTTAAGGTTGACTTTAAAAGCCAAGTTTGTGTTTTAGTTAGAACAGAATTTATATAAGGAAATTTTATCCTCATATGAAACTGATTTATGAAACACAGAAACAGTGCATAAAGGTAGTGAGAAGAACCCAAAACATCTTTCAAGAGCAATTTTCTATGATGCATATTTTTTTTACTTCTCTGAGTAAAGACAAACCAAAACAAATGTTAAAATAAATAGGTAATTTTGCCTGCAATACTTTTCCTTTTACCAATTTTCCTTGTATTGTCTCCATTTGCCTAATTTAGACAGAGAGAGAATATGTTCTCCTTACTTTAAGCTATGTTTATATTTAGTTTTTGATATTCATTTTAATATAAATATTTCATGAAAAGTTGAAAATAGACTTTTACATGCCTTAGTGCTTTTAGTCTCTGACTGGGACATGAGAATGCAGAAATCGAGACCTGGGATTTCATTACAACAGTCCCACTGAGCTCTGGGCCATAACTTGTGCAATGCTGTTATGACTCCTGTATTTATTCTCCACCTACAAAGAGTTGTCTTGGGGAAATGGGCCACCTGCAGAATAAATGCTGTTAAAGGCAGGTGGTAACCCTGGGTTTGCTTCCATTCTTTTAGGTGCTCATGGAATTTGTTTGAATTTTTATTGATCTTTTTCCCTGGCTAATAAGATGTGTCACACTCTTAATGCCTTGCACCAAAATATTTGGCCCTTCTGGAGCTTTCAAAAGTCTATTAAACTCTTCTTTTACCAATTTACAACCTTCTATGTGCTTTAAATCTTTTAAGGAAGCTCACATTTTTTTTCTTAGACAAGCATGGGGATTTCTGCCCATCTCAACTTTAATCCCAGCCTCTGTCAGCATTAAGTCTTGTCCTAGACCTGAGGCCACATCAGCACTGTGATATAAATCTAGCTCTAAATCCCTGAATTTCACAACATTATCTCTGTCCCCACCCTCAACCATGCAACCTGAGAGCTTCTGCCCACACAGGACATAATCCAGTTCCCAAGTGATTTACAGCCTTCATCCTAATCTCCTGGCACTTCCAAAATCTATTTGCAGCCATAGATATATTCTTAGTGCCCTGCCTTCCCCTGTGGGATAGAGTAACAAGCATTACTCTTGTCAGTGCATCTTGATTTTTGTTAATTTTAAGTTTACAGACCCCTAGGCCTGACTTTAGTAATCTGCATCAGTTCTAGTGTTCAATCTGCTTTGGGATCCCTGTGGGATGAAGTGATTTGAAGTGATCCCCCAGTTTGGGGGATCAAGATTCTTTGTCCTCTAAGTCTAATCCTATTTTATGCTTTATACTTTATGCTTTATGCTTTAAGTCTGATTGAGCCTGAATCTGGTTTTGACACCTCCCAATGCCAGGCTCTACCATGACTTGTTTTCTATTTCCAGTGTCTGTCTGAGCTGCCCAGAACCTCCTCCAAGCAGCTCAGCTCCCCTCTCAGCCTGGGCTCTCTTAAACATTAAATCTTAGCCCTGTTTCCTTTCTGTCTCTATATTATAAAGTCACTTGTCTTTCTATTTACTTATCTGTAATCACTTGTCTCCTGCACATGGCCTGGGCAGTAGTTCAAAAGGCCTTACTATAAACACAATCCTCCCTCTGATCCCAGCCCTGCTGTTAGCCCCAGCTTTAATTTCTGTTGGGACCAGCTCTTTCTCTCTGAGGCCTCTGAATTTAAATCGAGGGTGACAAGGTTAATCCAGCTGCTGTGAGAAATGCAGGTATGTTCTGGTTCACCTGTCCCTCTCTGCAGACCTTCTAGTCCTGGCACATCTTCAGCCCAGCTCCAAATGCCTGCTGCCTTGGACCCTTTAATTGCACCAAGAAAACATGCTTAATAGCAAAGTGCTGGATTTGAAATGGGCTCAAACTTTTGAATTCTAGCTCTGGGAAGAGAATGGGCATTTCTGCCGGACTACTTTTGATGGGTAAATGTCCATAACTTCTCCAACTTTACTGATATTTTTTTCAGTTATTTCTTGGGCTTTTAATTTGTTCCATATTCTTTTGTTACCCTTGATCTCTTGAAATAGACAAATGATATCCATGAGAGGAGGTCTTAAACATTAGTTCAAGAGACTTCATCACCCAGGGATATACTCTTCCTCTTTCTGTAAAGAGCTATAATTATGGATCATTTGAATCTTCAAAGGAAGGTTGATATGTCAGAAAAGTTATATGCAGTATCTTGGCATGGTAATAAATTATTTTGTAGAGAAACAGACCAACAAGTTTTTTTTTTTCCTACTGGCTGCAATTTTTCTGCTGAGAGGAATGACATTATGGATAATGCTGAAGTTCTGAACTGTCTCTTCCTTGCTTTCTGAGGCAGCTGATAATTTATTTCATTGCCATTTTGCCTTTGGGTTTTCTGAGCATGGACTTTATGGCAGATGACAACTAATAGGCAGTTTTCATCTTGGAAGTCCAGAAGACAACTTTATGGTCAGGAGTGCATCCTTCACTTCCTTTGACAAAAAAGATTCAGCTTATTTTCTGCATAACAGGCATTATGCTTTCCCAGCTTAGAGCAAAATCTTTGTTTAAAAATAAATTTAATAACAAGTCCTTGGATTATTGGCTATAAGTTGCAATTATTTGATAGTAGGTCCTCTGGGCATTTCAATGAACAAGCTCTTATGTTCCTGAGGAACTGAGGAGAGTGGTTCTCTGGAGGGAGGGTGGTTGTAGTTTTTGCTAAAACTCTAGATAGATGTAGCTATTGGCCTTTGACGTGAAAACTTTTAGGTACCTGAAAAAAAACAGTGCTTTGTTCTTTCTGGTGCCCAGGCAGACTGCAGTGTCTAAGTGCTGACAGAATCCCCAAACATATTTGAGTATATTAAAGGAGAAATATTTAGGTGGTTTTCTTCTACATGAAGAAAAAAGTATTTTGTGGATTCAATTGCTAAGTATCCACTAAGCTCCTGAGGGTTTCAATGTTGAACATCACTTACTTAAGGCTGAGTTTGATTATATTTGTGTGTGTTCAGGATTCTGGTGGTTCATTTTCCCTCCTCAAAACAAATGAAATATATTTTATGTGTTAGTTGGACATTATGTTTAAAATTCTTATTAATATCAAATGTAGTTTAAGACAGAAGAAGTCTCATTTGGAGAGCAAACTTAGAGAAAGGTCTCACTTCAAGAGCAAACTTAGAGACCTCCATTTCCTACATACTATTAAAAATCATTAGTATGGTCCTTCATCCTGTGAGAGCAGAAGCTTAGGTGATCCTTATACTATATTGTCATTTTTCCTGCACTGTTCTCTTAAGGAACAAGAGGAATCTTGTTTAAGGAAGGATGGCTGCAGTCTGAAATAGCAGGAGGAAGCTGAGGGGAGAAGGTTAATGCAGGAGGTGTGTGTAGAAATGCAATTTGAGAGAAAAGAACAGCAGCACTGTGAACATGGATTGATGGATTTGTAGAGGGAAATAGAAGCTAAAGAGAAGTTGTAAAGAAAGAAACCCAGAAGAGGTTGCTTTAACAGAGCAGTGGGCTTTGGTAAACTACAGTGTTTCAACTGTTCTTTAGCAGCTAAAAGTATCTGAGAAGTCCAAATGGGGTGGAACATCTCTGTAAAAGGAAGATTTTTGTTTGGTTTTTTAAATTGTTATTCTGCCATGGTGTTTCCCAGCAAAGAATTCAACTGTATTATTTTTTTCTGCTGTCCTTATCTGGATAATAAAGTGTTGAGTCTCTTGCAAGTCTAAAAAAAAAAAAGGGAATTCTTTAATCTCTGGTGTTATAAAATATTTTCTGAGCAAGAAGTTGTCCCCAAATACACAAACCTGTGTACACTTATTTCTCTCTTGGCTGGCCTCAGATGATTCACTCTATCTCTCTGGTGGTTTCACCCCTTAAAAATCTGTAACAAAGTTGTAGTTTTTGTATCTCGCAGGTGCTTGCTCTAACTCAGCTAGCCAATCTAGAAAACACCTTCTCCTCCCTTTTTATCCCTCCTCACCTTCCTTGGCAGGGAACTCTTGCTAGTTGATCTTTTTTTTTTTTATTTGATCCCTAGACACCCTCCCAGTTTGCCACTTTTTCTGTCAGCCAAGAAACAAGCAGTCACTTTTATCCTGTTTGGCTTTTATCTGTGCTCAGTTCTCTAAGCTATGACCTAGAGGAGAAAGCAGCCATCACTTAAATTCACATTTAGGTGAGGTATCAGACATTAGCTGTGCTGGCAGCCCATCCTTGATAGACGCTCACATGGGAGCATGGGAGTGCAGCCCTCAGTGGTGCTGCTGAGAGGGCTGTCATTAGTGAAAGCAAATAGAAGTTATAGGTAAAGGGAAGAAGATTTTTAGAAAGCTGGGAAAGCAGGCCTAAAACAGAACAGAGAACTAGCTGCAAAGTCTGGAAGCAGAAAAAGTTACAATGGTACAGCAAGCAAGGACATGAAACCACAGCTTGAGTTTTAGGCTTGGCTAAGAGAGACCTTACGACTGCAGGAAAATATGCCTAGCAAGATAGGAGAAGGTTTGAATCTAAATAGTGGAGTATTGTGTATAATAATGGTAATGGGATTGATAACAATACTATAAGAATGGTAGTGGCATTGGTAACAATAATATAGCAATGGTAATGGCATGGGTAACAATAATGTAACAATGGTAATGGCATTGGTAACTAATATAGCAATGATATTGGTAATGACATTGGTAACAATAATATAACAATGGTAATGGCATTGGTAACAATAATATAACAATGGTAATGGTATAATAATGGTATCTTTTATTGTAAATAGAGAGCAGACAAGCCAGCATTGTGTGCAGCAGGTGTATGTGTGCTTTTAGTGACTGGTTAGAACAACTGTCTGTAAGCTGTAGCAATGTGCTATTGGCTAGAAAGTTTTTAAAATGCTCTGTACCAAAGAAATCTTTGGCTGCTGCTGGCTGTGTGTGAGCTTTGCCATCTTCCTGTTGTCTCAACCATGTGATGAGGCTGATGCTGCAATAAAGCTCAAGGATTGTACCCCAGCAGTCCCATCCTGTTTGTGACAAAAAAACCTCCAAACACAATAGGTACTTTTTTTGCTGGAAGAGTAGTGGTTCCTTCATTTGTTAATAAGAATTAGAAAAATGAACTGGAAAATATTTAGTGGTTCAAAGCCACTACTGGGGTACTTCTAGAAATCAACCATAACTCTCCAATTCCACCCTGACAAGCTGAAGAGTGTTTTGTGACAGCACAACTATATAAAAGGATGCAGTTATAAATTTATTTTTCATGTAATAATGTACGTGCGTTAAAGGGTCTCACTCCTGCAAAGTGCTGCAAACATTCAGTTCTGCCTCTCTGCAGCATCAGTCCGGGAGCTCCTCTGCTGGAACCCCAGGATATTACAACTTGCATGTTTCTGCTCCTGCTTGGGATTAAAATATTAAAATTCTTCTCTTGCTCTCATCCGAATTTTCTCCAGCTACATCAACAAATTGTTCCCCAAGGTTTAATTAGTACTGAGAGCACAAGTACCTTTGCAGTGTAATGAAGGCATGCAGAACAGTTGCAGCCCTCCCATCCCAAAACAAAACCTCTTTGCTACCCCATGCATGTCACCCTCCTCCTCTGCAGTGCACCTGTACACATCTGTCAAGCACACAGGTCTAACTTTGTCTTCTACATGTAATAATGAATCACTAAATGTACTTTATTTATTTTAGTGGAGGGTTTTTCTAAGCGATCCTTCATTCTAGGACTTTTACAATACCTGACTTGAAGGATTTTACACACCTACCATTCCTTTAATTTTAGCAAATAATTTTTTGTTATTAACCTAACAGTGCCTTAATCTGTAGCCCTCAGCTGGAGTATGTAATGAGCTAAGAGTGGAAATAGTGAATCAGCATCAAAGCAGGAAATCAAGTTACTTGGAGAAAATTATTTCATTAAATAAAACCAGCAAAATATTTAGGAGGTTTCCTTGTGAACAAAAATTAGAAATGCTGCGTTGTTTTGTCAACTCAAAGATGCACAGAATCATCCAAGAGGAGTTACATTGCCTTTCATCAATTTTAATGCAGCTTGTAGCTGCGCAGCTCTGCAGCATACAGATGAAGGAGCCAGGCCATATCAGTATGCTAAATCATAAGCAGTCTGTTCACATTCTCATCATTTGTTGAAACTTTAGACTCCAGATCAACCTGCAGAAACTGAATGATGTGTGAAATTTGTTGCTCTTTGAAAATTTGGATGAAGTTTTTCCTTATATGTTTGCAATCAGTTAATAAATTTTCTGTTGATTGTGGTTGGAAAATATTGCTGGAAACAACACTTAGGCATTTTGGGCTGCTTTGGACCAGTTCTACCTGTTATGCAACTGTCAAGAAAGAAGGAACACGCAGTAATGATCTTTTCCAGTTTATTTTTAAAATTTAATGTTTTTAAAAACTTCATGAGAATTTCAATACTGTGGATATTCATTATGGTAAATTTACTATATCTACTGTAATACTTTTAATAGCAGAACAGTTTTACTATGGTAAATATGGTAGATATTTACTATGGTAAATTTGACTGTATTTACTATAATACTTCTAATAGCAGAATAGTTTTCTAATTCCTGGTTATGGAATTAAAGGCTGATGGTGTCTGCCTCAGATAAGAATTTCAAACCAAAAGACTGCTCTTAAATTTTACTTTCCCTGGACAGGAGTTCTCTGACACAAATAAATTACTACAGTTACTGGATCTCTGCAGATCTGCAAAATTTGAATCAAGGGATGTGTCAACTGATGGAAATGCATGTCTGGTAAAGAATCTGCAAATTTGTATTATTTTAAATAATATTAATAACAGTAACATTAATATTCTTCATTAATATTCACTGTTATCAATATACGGACCACTTGTTTGGGTTTTTGAGAGGCACCCATTAAGAAAAACTAAGTTCAGACTGTGTTTAATTCTTCCCTTCATTCTACTTGTACTGATTGTCTTGGATTTTGCTAGTAACTAAAAAAGTTATTAAATCAGGCACTTAAAATATATATTCACACTTAATTTATTTTAATCTCAAGCCCACTGACTTCAACTAATTAAAACATAAATGGTACTTATTTGTATTTAAAATTAGCCTTAAATTACAGTCTGTACCAGGTCATAGTCTCACAATTAACAATAAATTTGGACATTATAAATAAATAATGGTTTCCTGGGAAAAAATTATTTTAAATTTTCATATTAACATTTCAACTTCTACATTCAATTGACTTCAGTGAGATGAAATTTAAGCAATAATGGACATTCATGCCTTGGGAAGTTGAAGGAAAATGCCAAGAGATTTGAAGCCTTAAGAAAGCAATAGTAGGCTGCTGTACATCTGTAAATGGTTGCGTATCATAAATATTTTTGAAAGATGAAGTTTGACACAGAAAATCTGCCTGTTAAAACTGCCTGAGCAGTCACTTAACAGATTTTTTGCTGGTGGGTTTTTTTTTGTTTGTTTTGTTTTTTGGTTCTTTTTTAATACTGTGGGTGTTTCTGTCAGCTGTGTGCCAATGGCAGCTGTTTATCTGAACTAATAAATACAAAGAACCTGAAGACTGCTGATTTTAATTTAGACTACTGGCACATGATGACCAAAATATCAGGATACAAATTCTGATTGAATGGTTCTTGATACAATAAAAACCATAACAACTGTTCCACTTCACCCCACCCCACTTAACAAGAAAAAAAAAATAGAAAAAATGGTGGCTAATATTGCTTATTGCTAATTTTGGCTCTGGTTGTCCATACATGCCTTTTTTTTTTTTTTTCATTTTCTTCAGTTCAGAAACCAATGCACAAAGTTCCTGTTCGCTAGTAACCTCAGTACTACTTGAAAATTCTTCTTTCTTTAGTTATTGCTAAAAGTGTGCAGTAAGAATAAGTTATCAGAAGTAAAATCAATCCTTTAAGTGAAACAGAAGATTTGTAACACAAAGGCCAGATATGCACATTTATGCTGTCACCTTGGATTGACTTGGTTAGTCTGCACTTAAATATGTGACTGGGGGCATATCTGTAATAGCAGCACACACTGTTTTATTGTTTCAGTGTTAATGTGCCAGCATCCCAAAGGTCAAAAAGTCTTCATCCCTAAGTGAGTAGAAGTTTTTCTGGGTGCTTCCACCCTTTAGAGTTTTTCCTACATTGCTTCTCAGTGCTGAAGCCTCCCCTCACTTATGTCCCCTTTAGGTGTGACACTGGAGCACAGGCAGAGGAGCCCGGGCCACCCCAGTGCCACCCCAGCCACAGCTCATCCCCTCATCCCTGCCTGCAGCCCTGGGCTTTGTGCCTTTCTACTTTTGTACTTTGTACTCCTATATTCTCCCTTAAAACTGTCCTCCAGTTACAGCTGAAAATAGGGAAATTACAGTTTGCAATAGAGAAATCTCAGCCAGAGCAGAAAAGCAACTTTGCTTGGGTATTTTGATGGGACAATATTCCAGGCCTGGTGTGTTTTGGCAGGAACCATGATGCCAAAGCCTTGTCTGCTGTTGTAGGGCTTAATTGAGACAGACTGCGAGTCTTCTGTACTGTGAAAGCTGCAGAGCTGCTGTTTCTGCACTCATCAGTGAAATGAGCTTGCCAATGAGGTCTGCTAACCAATTGTACCCCTCAAGTCTCCATCATTCTTTACCAGGTCACTGTGAAGAATTTGATCTCTCCATAGTCCAGCCTTGTGATTCTTACTACAATTCATTTCTTTCCCCTTTGTCTTTAAAGCTTCCTGAAAGATTGAATTAAATTGTGCCCCACGCCTGAAAGAAAGGCAATAAACCCTCAAATCCCAAGACAATGTTCTGACTTTAACTTTTTTTGCTATGTTTTCTTGTGGCCGTGTTTGTTCTTTGTTCATGCTGGAGGTGTTTATAGTGTTTGGGAAAGAACAAAGTAGATCAGTTGGAAAAGGCATCATGATTTATGTCAGTGGGTAGCATTTGGGCAAGCATGAGTCTGTAATTTCAGGTTAGCCTTGAATCAAATGTTGACTGGTTAAGGTTTAAAATGGTAAAATTATAGCTTTACTCTGGTAAAATTACAGTTTTACTCCAGTGAATCTGCTGATCATGGCTGGTATTGTCAGGAGTGACTTGTATCTGCTTCTCTGCTGTTTAGCATTCTTTGAAAGTACAGTTAGACTGTGTTTTTTTGAACTGGAGTCCCATATTATTTGCTGCTTTTCAGAGAAAGTCGTGGTAGTGTGGGCAGAAGGGTGATCAGCAAAATGCAGGGCCAATCTACCCTGAAAAGGGAGTGCAGGCTGGAAAGATAAGAGCATCACCAGGAAAGTTTGCTTCTGCCTCATCCATACCAGCCTGCTGTTTGTGTGAAGTGCTGGCCCAGGAAGAGTTAAAAGTGTTTGTTTCACAGGAAATTGGAAGAAATTTATGTGCGCAAGTGAAACTGAAAGGTCGAATGTGTGACTCATATCTATTGACAGATGGAATGAGCATAACATAAGACGACAGTGACTAGAAAACAAGCAGGTTGTGTGAAAGTATTTTTAGAGACTAATTTCTACCCAGCTGTGTCTTCTATGAACAGAAGAAGTTTGTCAAAGTTACCTAAAAGTTGCCTAATAGCTACCCAGTGGCAATTAATTACACTGATATGATTTGAATGGGTTCTCCATCCCCTGGGCTGAAAACTGTTAACATTTTGCACCAGTCCTGCCTGAGACTTTAAAGAATGGAGGTAAACAAGAATTAAGAGAACATGCAAGTTGCTAATAGTGTTCATAAACTTTAACATACCCACTTACTTTACCTCAGTTCCCCTATTGACTCCCACTTCTGTGCTCTCTTCCCCTCTCAACCTATCTTTTTTTCAGCTTAAAATATATCCAACTTGCTTGTTATATAATAATGACTCATACTTTCATTGGCTTAAACTTTACCCAATCTTTCTTTCATGTCATTTTTGGTCTTTAAATTGAGATTTAGCCTCTTCAGTTTTGGCTACTACATTGTGGGTTTTTTTGATAAATTCCATGATGCTGCAAGTAAGTGTATAAAAATTGTTTAGTAATATGGGGCTAAAGACTTGGCAATATTTTACATGATAATGCATCTTGCTGGACAATGTATAGAAACCCATAAATCCCATATGGTGTTTAATAGTCTTCAGCAAATTTGGACCCAAGTATAGATATAAGCCACACAATAAGGTATATGGGAGTGTTTATTTCCCTGTTAAGCAGCTTGGGCACATAATGCAATATAGCATTTGTATTATTGGGCTTGTATATTTTGTAGACTGTGGTGTTAAGTTCTGAGGCAATACTCCAAACTTTACAACTGAATTTTTTTTCTATTTTTGCCTTCATACAAATTTTGGCCAGATGATCACAATCAAATATATTACCTACACCTGGAAAATTACAATGATGAGTGAGAACCTTATGGCATAAGGAAGTGTGCTGCTTCTACCTCTGCTCTCAGCAAGTGAAAGGAAGTGGGGCAGAACTTGTATTTCCATGAGCCACAAAGAGCATTGGAGGATAAGGTGGGGACTTTTTGTTCAGCCTGTGGAGCTCCCTCTCCCCAAGCTGCTGGTCTTGTTATAATTTTTTAAATTATCTTTATTTATTTAAAGGCAACTCCAGCTCCTAGGCTATTAGATGCTTTCCCTGGTGTCCTGACTCTGAATTGGGCTCATTTGCAGACCTTCTGCTCTATATCCAAATAAATAGTAAAAATACCATGCAATTAAAACTGATTAATTATTTTTTGTTAAAGAGGGGTAAAGAGGAGAGATAACCATTTACCTCAAACTGGAATATTTTAGCCATGTCAAAATCTGAATTTACTTTTCAATCCTTTAATTTTGTTTGCTTTGATTGTTTTTGGTTTATTTGTTTGTTTTTGGTTTTTTGTGTGTGGGGTTGTTTTTTTTTTTTTGTATAGGATCTCTATAGATAAAAGCTACTGTATATAAAGTACAATATATGTTGCTAACAGGGTTCTCACAGGAGCTATCAGGACAAGTGGAACCTGTTGGAATGAAGCAAACATCTGATGTTCTCTTTTGTGAGAAATGAAACCCACAGTATGTTAATTCTACAAGTTTTCTGTCAGCTAAACCCCTGAGAAGCAGAATGGACAAATCCTTCTGTTGGCAAGGCATGCTGCTGCAATCAACACTTCCCCTGCACAGTGATGCTGTAAGGTAAGAGCTGCCAAGGTGAAGAGCAGGACTTGTTCATTGGAGTGGGCAGCAGGCAGGGACAGTACAAATACAGGTATTGCAAGAGCTTTTTTGAGGTTGGTGTATGCATCTTGATCCCATTCTTTTGCAAACCATATCATATTCCTGTAGGAATAATGTATCAGTGGAAATTTTTTTATATTAAAATAAAGTATTGAATGATGAAAAAATAAATCATGCAATTCATGGGGCAAGTTTTTAAATTCTGGCTGATAAAAATACAATTGCAAGTTTATGAATGAAATTGTCTTTTTTTCAAGCACTACTCATGATCATCTCTATTTTAAATTATTCTTCTCCCAACACTGAGGAAAAAATAAAAAAGGATTTTCTATTTCCCATCTCTTTTACTTGTATTCTTAAAAAAATGTCTCTTCTCAGCTTTCCTTGAAAAATCTGTAGGAGAATACTGCTTCATATTTCAAATTTAAACCGAGACCTAAAATCTCATGTACAATTAGGACTTACTTTAAATAAAAATAGAAACTGGCAGGTTACTATAAATGTAAAGATGACAGTAGTGGGTGCCTGAGATCTTTCTAAAGATGAAGGGAATGTTCCAACTGCTGCCAGTGTCTGCTAGAACACATTCCCTAACCTCTTAGCTTGAGAGGGGATGAATAGTCCAATATTTGATATTGATATTGAATCAGTGCTCTTCCTTTGACGTAGAGAAGTTTATGCTGATTTTTACAATTGATGGGAGGCAGATTATTAGTACTAACACACTTCTTTTCCCTCCACAGTTGTGTAATCATTATTGGTGAATACAGTAAAGAGCCCCTACCTTATTCTTTAATGTGTTCCACCAAGGTTTTCACAGTTCTCTTTGTTTTGAAATCTTGAGTGCATGAAGTTTTATGAAATTTAAAATCTTCCATTGGTTTTAATTTTATTGGGCACTAAGTGACTTTGCAAAACTCTTGGGGGAGGTTTTGGCACTGTGGTTCCACAGCCAATGGAAAAGTTGCAGGTGGTTAATAAGCAGTTTTTACTCATCACTGAGAATATATATGATATTTCCTAGGTGGGCAAGAAGAAAATACAATTATAATTTTGCAGATCTCTGAGTTTAGGAGTACTTATAGCTGGGAGAATATTTTTGCTATTTCTTCAGCAATGAAATCACTTTTCTGCTTTAGATTTTTGCTTTCTTCATTTTACAAAATTTGCTAATATCTATACCTCTAATATGCCATGAAGATCTGTGTCAGAGCACATCCTGACCTAAACTAAACCCACCACTAATAAGTTGATTAAAGCTAATCTGCATCTCTGCATAAAAACAGCACAAGATCTGAAGTGCAGCATTTGTGTTTTGATTCTGCTTTTACTGTGACTACTGAATGCCTTGGTATTGCAATTTATTCTGAAAATCAAGTATTCTGCTAATAGGATTGTGCAATTCATGTGTGTCCTTTTGAGCTGAATCACTCAGCATTGGTCCATGCCTGAGTTGTGATGGGACTGTTGAAATGGAAAAGGAAGAAACTGAGGTGAACAAAATAAACCTCCATCTGAAGAGAATAAAATCTAAATCTGGTCATTAAAATCTAATGACCAGAAAGAGGCAGATGTATGGTCATACATCCATATGCACGCTTGATCTTGCAAGAGTCATGTCTTAAATGTCGTAGAGTTCTTCTTTCCCCTTTTCACCTGTTTCTCCCCTGTCTGATGCATAAAATTAAATAAGATTTTTTGCCCTTTCAGCTAAAAGTTGGTTAGTAGTCTTGCATACAAGCCAGGAAACGCAACCATTGCAAAATTTTGAAATCAACAGCAGAAATACTGCAATTAAATTATACTAGATGCTCTTGCTTTGTACAACAACTTGATTTCAGTGTTCTGTTGTAGGCATTGAAAACATCACTGTTACAGTATTATTTCACAGGTGGCAAGCATTCCCACACATTCCTTTGGGAATTTATAGACTCTTGCAGCTCTCGTGAATTAAAAAAATAAAAAAGGTGCAGATGGATAGATAGAATTTGTATGTAATTAATTGGCTATCCAAACTGGCTTGTGTGCACCATTTCATACCTACAGGTAAAGCTACCCAGACAAATGGTGACATGCCTGAAAGTGGAACTGTGTTAATTTCCTTTTTCCCTTGCTTATCGAAGAGGGTGGTGCAGGGCCTGATTGGGCATAATTACACTGAAGAGTTTTCTGTCTCTAATTAGATTATTAGTGTTTTTCTGAGGGCTTATCAGCTGTTGGTGTAGGAGTAGCACTGCATATTAATAGTATTTCTCTTCTAACCTCTGCAGCTGCTTTCAGTGGGTTTAACCTGGGTGTTTAACTACCTCTACACACAGAAGTATTTTTGGAGATTTTATTGGGCAGTTGGGTAGGGGAGAGAAGGGCCTTCAGGTCCCTACAAGCCTGTCACAAAACTGTTACAAATTTGAATCCACATGGTGCTGAGGAGTGTGGGAATTTCAAGTGAGTTAGAGATGGGATCTCTGAGTTGTTTTTGATGATGGGATTTATTTTTCTTATCTTCTACACAGGCAGGAAGGGTGAGTTGGGCTCACATCTTCACCGCGTTGCTCAGAAGGTCACAAGACCCTAAGTTACAAGGCCTTTTAAGGATTTATTGACCAATAAAACACTGCCAGCAAGGATATTTATGTTTTTTACCCCATCCTTAAATATTTAGTGTTGTGGACCCATGCTACAGTGCAAGCTTTCTTAGCCAATCCTGTTATGGCACACAAACCTACAGTACTGCATTCTAAACTCCTTGTTACCTTTCTAACTACTTTTATTTTTGCTGTATCTTAAACTCTAAAACTCTAACCTTTCCTTTACTTAGCTTAACATGTCTGCCTTAAAGTACAAATCCACATTTTTGCTTCTAGCACCTCAGTTTGGGAGCCTTTTCCAAGGTCCCAGATCAAATCCTGGGTTTAATGCTAAGCATTGGCTCACAGGCCCAAAGTCCTGAGAGTTCCCTGCACTTCAGATTCCAGCCAGTAGGACTGCAGACCTCTCAACTTTGTTCAGGATCATCTGTTATTACTTTGCTGTGCTTGTTAGAAGAGTGACTGCCAGCCCTCCACCCTTTGTAGGTACACTGAATGAAAAAATAAAGTAAAAATACCTCAGAGGAACCTCCCCAGATGTGTTGAACTCTAGCAAGTCAATTTAGACATCGATCCTGTGTTTCTTTGGTAGGCTGGAATTTACACGCCTGACAAAACAATCACAGGATAAACCTCAGAACATTCAGAAAAGAATATTTTGAAAAAGTAGCAGGAGGTGAGAAACAGGGAGCAAGCAAAGAAGGAAGGCATCTTGCTGCTCTCTGCAGAGTGAGCTTCATCTACAGGGGGGAAGCTCCGGCAGATATATTCCTTTTGTTTCCATTCCTTGTCCACGGCCTTTTAATTTACAGCAATAATTTTGCTGTCCTTCCTGCAGTGAGAATGATGATTTGAACAAGGCCAAGTGGAAAAACTGTAAGGAATACTGCAATAAGAGTTGAAAGAAGTAAAGAATTATTGAAAATGTTAGCTTTTCCAGTTTTTTTTTTTTTTTTGTGGTTATGTTTTAATTCTCCCAGTTCTTCCAGGCATTTTCTATGGTTTCTGTGTTCCACACTTTCTGTGTTCCACCTTCAAAACATGCCAGTGTTGGTGGATGACATTGATGAGGAAAGTTTTTGGGGCTTACTGTATCACTCAGTGTACTCTGAATATATTCATTTTTTTCAAATTCATAGCAGCTACCATTGGCATATGAGCAGCATGAACTTCATATCTTGGGGAAAAGTGTTTGGGCTGGTGTTGCTAGTCTCAAAGGGAGTTGAAGTTACCCCAAAGCTGTGATACTGCAGTTGGGGATGCCTTGATAGGTAAAGGGCATGGTGGATTTACATTGGCTATCTGCCAGGTGCCGCACAAAGCCACTGTTACTCCCCTTTTCAGCAAAACAAGGAGCAGAAAATATGACAAAAGGCTTGTGGGTCAGGGCAAAGACAGAAAAATTACTCAGCATATTATTATATATCTATTTTACCTTCATAGGCAAAATAGACTTACTTGATTGGAGAAGATGAATTTGATTTATTGCCTATAAAATTGGAGTAGGGTAATAAGATCAAATCTTTAATAACAAGCTTAATTTCACTCCAGACTTCTCTGCCTGCTGCCCACAAAGTAGTGCAGGGTTGTGGTCAGTTCATCACATGCTGTCCCTGCTGCTCCCTCCTCCTTAGACACTTTTCCTTAGACATTTTTCCTGCCCCTGGAGCATCTCCTGCCCTTCCTCCTGCACTGACCTTCCTCTCCCATATCCTCACTCATCTGTCCAGCAGCTGCTGCACTGGTTGGGGCTTCCCCCCCATTTAAATCTCACCCGGAGACACTCCCACAGCTGCTGATGGGCCCAGCCTTGGCCAGCAGTGGGACACAGCTGGAATTGGATCCACTGGACATGGGAAGGATTCTGCCAACCTCTCAGAGAAGCCACCCCTGTAGACCCTCTGCTGCCACAAGCTTGCCATGCAAGCCCAATGCCACAATAATTTTTGATTTCCAAGTATTTCCAAATACCCAACGGAAAGGGAAGAAAATTTAATGGCCCATTGCGCTGCGAATTCAATATTCAGAAGCAGTGACAATTGTTATCACCATGTACACGAAAATGCTTGTCCTGAACTATCCTAGCAGTAGTTACGTAATGCTTCAACACCTTTTAGGCAGAAACAGATGTGTGAGGAAACTTAAAGACTTTCCTTCTTGTCACATCTTGGAACATGTCTGAGAAAAGCATGAAACAATAGCAGTAGATGGCTGAATAAAAACATTGCTGTGCTGCAGGTCCTGCTGGAAGGTTCAGGTCTAGCTGGTGATAGATCAATCATGGAGCTGTCTGCCTTGACTAGAGAAATATCCAACTCCCATGGGCAGGGCTCTGCATTGCACTGCTCTCCATTGGTGCTTCTGGTAGCCCATGAATAAACAGCTGAATAAAAAAAATGGGAATAATTTTCACATAAGCATAAAATGAAACATTCTAAAGGGTTTTTTCTGTTTTTGTTTTTTTTTGTTGTTTTGTTTTGTTTTTTTTTTCTGTTGTGTAAATGGCAGAAACAGGCATTTGATCCAGCCAAACCAATTTCCATTATTAGTCTATTCTGCTGGGCCATTCTTAGTTGAGGATGCATTAAATTTATAATCAGACAGAAAAAAAAAAACCCAGCCCAACATGCCATGTTTTCTGTGAAGAATGGAAACAGACTGGAAGTCAGAAGAATGAGGTTGGTTGTCTAGCAGCTTGCAAACACCAAATCACCTTTTGCAGACCTGCTATTTCATGCTCCCTTCCTTCTACCTCCAACCTTGTGCGTACTCATCTTTTCCACCATCCCTCAGAATTTCTGCTCTACCCCTCTCTAGAGCAGTGCTAGCCTGCAAGAACCATTCCTGACCATACCCAGAGGTGGGAAGGAGAGCAATAATTTTCTTTTTAGCTGCTTTTCTTGGTGTGGTGGGTCACAGTGTTGATTTTCCACCTTTGTCAAAGGGACACTTCCAAGCTGAACCCCAGAACAGGGTGCAACCCCTCTCATTTACATCCCACAGCTGACCCACCAGGCTGTGTGCTCAGCAATTTCAGCATCCACAGCTCCTCTGAGAAAGCTTTCTGACTTCATCTCTTGACATGAGACTTATTTCAATGACTCTGCTCTGAAAAACCATTGTCTTTAGGCAAGCTGAGGCTTCCAAGAGGCAGCAGCAAGACACCACAATGGCTTCTTTGGAAATATTTTGGGGAAAGGCTGAAAACAAAGCTTGAGCAGTCTGCATTGCTGGGTTCCCTGCTAGGAAGAAACGTGAAATCCAGGTACACACACGAAATATTTACTGAAAACAGCTGAAATGTTAAGTTACAGCTCATTAATCTGTGAACTGGAACCTTCCTTTGTTTTTAATGAAAGACACTGGGAGGAAGGAGCTCTGACTAAAAGCCCTGTGTGTGCTGTGTGCATGAAAGCAGGCTTTCAGTGGGTTCTCGTAACATCAGGAGTCCCTTAGTGATGGTTATGTACATGCTACGTGACTATCAAACCTCTTTTTCTGCTATTGTTTTTCCCTTACTATTTATTTTAAGTGAGCATATTCATTTAAGTGAAAATGCCAAGTGAGTAATGTGGAACTAGATTGAGAAATGCAAAAACTGATCATTCTGTTAGAAGAATGATTTATTCTTTGTGCATAAATTCTAATGTTTGAATGCAACTAAGAAATGCACATGACTTATTGCTGATAATGATGAGTGTTTCAGAGACCCAGAGATTGTCAGAATATCAGCTGTCATCTTGGTATTAATGAGAAACAAAATATACAAGGGTGCATTTATTTATAGGCTGTACACAGAGTCTGAGGCTAAGTGGCTTGGAAAAGTACTACATTGTTTATAGTAATAAAGGTGAAGAAACACTGGAGGAAACATCCCTGGGGCTTAATCAATGATCAGCATATGAACATAAGTCAAAGATTGTTTAAAATTGTTCTAAACGAGGAATAACTGACGTCAAGAGCTTGCTTGACTTCTTACCTGCTTCACACTCTGGTTGCCTGCAGTGACAAAAGTACAAACACAACAAGCTGGGTTAGGCTTGGGGGGGGGGTTTGTATTTGCATTTAATTTCATTTATTTACAGGAAAGCCATAGATATCAAGAGAAGAACTGTCATACACTGGTAAATCCATATTTTGTTAGCATCAACAGATAATGAAGGCAGTGAACAAGCAATCATGGGCTGTTAACACAGAATTGCACTTCTGCACTGCAAGTCACAAATGACATTTTGGTCACTACCAGGGGTTTTTGTGTCAGCAGTGTGACGCAGGTACAGGACCAAACTCTCTGTGACCCCAGGCCAGAAATGTCCCCCAGAACTCCTTCTGCCATTCAGGCTTCCAGAGAAGGAGCTGCTGAGGTGGGAGAGAACAGGAATTCTTAGGATATTGAAGCAAACCTGCATCATGCACTCACACAAGCACTGTGTAGCTGCTGTAGCTGAAATTGCTTCCATGAGCACATTAATTTCAGCTCTTGGTCAGGAAACAGTTCAAATAATGAGATCTTCCTGGATACTTTTAATCAGGTGACTAAGCCTCTCTGACGTTCAAAAGTGTCTCTTCACTGATCTCTTCTGAGTTCCTAAAAGCAAGTCTGAAGTCCATCTTCTAGAAAGTTTATCCACACCAGGGAAGGAATTTGTCTTGAGGGGAAAAGTAAAAGTGACGTGTCCGTGACTGTTTAAAAGTATTGTTAAGGCAAGATTTATGTGGTTTTCTATTTAATCTATTAAAGGGGAAAGGAATGCATATAGGAGAACTAATCTAAGAAAGGGAAGAGTGGATTGTATCACCTGTGAAAAGGGTGGAAGTGTTATTGGGCTTGTTCCAACAGCTGGCCTATTTTCAGAACTGACTTTTCCCATGAGCAGTGTGGATCCCAGGGCAGAGCAGTGATCTCACAGCACTGCACAGACCAAAAATGACCTGAAAGTGCAAGCAAATATTTCCTTATACTACACAAACAGATATTTTCCTTATTGCCTGTAGTTCAGTGGATGAAAGAGTCTTCAGCCTGCACCAGAAACTTGTTGCATGAAACCTTGGAAATTACCTACCTGTTCTGTCCTTCAGTTCTTCCCTTTTCAACTAGTTCAGTTTTCATCCCACACGTTCCTATTTGCTTCAGATAAAGCATTATCTCGATGGACAACAGCCTTGTCCACTGTATAGACACAATACACATCCTGAAATCTGCCCAGTCTTTATCACAAACCTGCATGGCAGGCTCAGCTGAAAAATATCCTGGGGTCCTGCTGAGGTGTTTGGGTTTTTTCTCCTTTTAATGCTGTTACCTGTTGCTTCAGTGGCATTCAAAATTGCTTCAGAAATGTTAAACACAAATCCAATGGCCTCCCTGTGCTGTTTTCTTCCAAAGATGCTGAACATATGGAAGAATATTTTGCTTCTAGAGCAGGTTCTGGATAGTTCAAGTAACCTTTCAGTGTGTCTGTGTCACTGATTTGAAACGGAGTACTGCTGGGAATAATGAGCTAGCATTTGGGCTTGCGGGGGCATCGGATGAGTAAACACCTGAAAAAAAACATCGCACACAGGATCTGTGCTTTACTTAATTTTGCTTTCATTAGGTCAGCTTTCATCATTGTGTATAGCAAGAAGCACAGTTAAGAGCAGACTAAATTCAGCCCAAGGACTGCCAGCTAGAAATTTCCAGCAAATTATCAAGTGGCAGCGCTGTCTCCCAGTGTTTCAGTGGTTCTGGTGAGTCTACCACACACACCCTGCTTCTTTTCTTGGGATGGAGATGAGCCCCTGAGTTCCTCAAATGAAATTTTAGATTTAGAATTTGAATTTCTCCCAAATTAGTTTTCCATTTGTCCCTCTGGCCTTCATTCTTTCCATCATGTTAACTCTATCTGATGTAGATAGTTGTCTGAATTCCCTATCTTGTGATCTGGGATTATAACAAGATTTTTAGTATATTTTTACTGCTTTTGGAGAGTTGAGTTTGGGTAATTCTCTTAGGTTTTTTGCCTGTCATTGATAGGACACATCACTAAAAATAAGTAAAATTGCAGTGTCTGGCTTTCCCAAATACCTGAGCACTGCTAAAATTCAACTGCATCCTATTTTGTGCACAGATGAGTTACAGGGCTTAAATAACCCAAGCATGTTCAATTGAATGTCTTCTTTGTATTATATGTGATTAATCAGGATTTCATTATCATCAGTAACTCCTTGGAAGTCATGGCATTAACAGTGTTTGTTCGCTCTAAACTGTGAGGCTCCTTTGCCTTTTAGCCACTACAGTTTGTTTTAATATTTAATAGAAAACTCTCTACAGACAGGAAGGATGAACTGTGTTCTGGGAATATTCTTTATCCATAGAACAAACCAGAATTCTTTTTTTTTTTTATTTGCCTGTATGAGGGGGGATATGTGAATGACTCTCTTTTTTATCCACCAGAAGGCCATATGGTTTTAAAATGCCCCCAGAACTTTATTTATAGAGAAATATTGGTTCTGGAGCCTGTCTTTGGGAGATGGTGGAGAATGTTCGTGTCAATAAGCCCTCACATTTATCAGCACACATTAGACAGGGTTGCAATCAGCCTCTGTCACCTCTTGCCTCCTTTAGACAAGCAGAGATGGGTGGTTTAAGAAGACAGTTGATTAGTTTGTTTGTGTCCACTGCAACAGGAAGAATGTTTTCAATTTTTTTCTTCTAGTTGTTATTTTTATTTTAGTTCTTATTTTATTATTTTTACACCATTCTTTTATTCTCTATTTACAGAGATGCAAGATTCCCTCATCAGATGGCAAGAACCATATTATTGTGGTAACATAAACATTTGCAAAATGTTTTTAATACAGAATGTCTTTAATACAAAACACAGGAGGAAAAGGAGAGCATGGAAGAGCTGAAGAAGTCTGTATTGCAACTGCTGTGCTGAGGGATGATGGTATCACAGCTTGGCTTGTAATTCAGATAAATCAGAAAGCATTTCTAGCACAAGAAATCTAAAATATCCCTGAAGAGCTACAATACCTCCTGTGTCTGTGAATCTGTGTGTAGGCTGTCCTAACCATGGGTCAAAATTTTGCATTTATTTGGAGCAAGTAACTGAAATGATGAAATACCTTTCTAGCTGGGTTGCACATGTGTTGCTTGCTTGCCAATGAGTAAAAAATTGAAGCATCACTTTTATTGACCAATACATTTATTTTTTATATATATTATATATATTTCCCATATATAATATATATGATATATTTAGCAATATATTATATATGTACTTACAAATATATTTATATATATAGGAAAATGCTATATTTTATATATATATATTATATTTACCATATATTATATAATTTTTATATATTATATATTTACCAATATATTATATATTTATTGATCAATATATTTTTCTTGTTAGTTTAATGACAATACTACAAACTTCTCTGTTTGGAGAGGAGGTCCTGAATTCTCTGCCTGAGTCATGAGGGCACCCTGGGACCATACAAATCTACAGGTTTTGGACAAACCATTTTTTCATTTCCTACATGTAGGTTTAATTGGTTCTTGAAAATTTGTTCTATTTGCCAGTGTAGGCTTCTTCCTAAAAAATGCATTTGAATGTGAACTTCCCATAAAAACTATTTCAAAATAATTCCTACATCATTTGATATTTATCCTTAATTACTCAATAAGGTAATTTCCACAGCAATAGATTAGGGAATCACACAATGGCTGTGGCTGGAGGTGACTTCTGGAGATCATACAGGTCTGAGCCTATGCTCTTGACAGCCACCCTGAAACATTTGAATGCACATTTTGATACTGAGATACTAGTATATCTTCATTTTTTTGTTTCACCCATGGGGAATCAGGATAAGGGGTAGAATACATGGAAGAGAGCAGAGTATATTTCCAAAGGTAGACTTTTATGGTTGTTTTTTTGGGTTTTTTTTCAGTTTGATACGAATTGCAAGATTCTCAGAAATCTCATTGTGTGCTAATTTCTTTAATTAATGTTTCTAAATTAAGCTATGTGGGTTTGCTTATGGTTTTAGAGCACCGTAGATGAGAACTCGGAACTGAACTGTTGTTCTCTTAGTCTCAGGACTCTTTCTTCCTTTAAACCTTCATTTTAATGATATTTGCTATAAACTTTGAGGCAGAGAAATAGCATATAAACAAAACATCTTCAGAGTGCTTCAAGAAAAGAGCTGGTGAGGGGTCCTGGAAGAGTTTCTGTGACGAGAGTGGTTCTCTTTCCTGGCTCATCCTTTGCACAGTACCCACCCACAGCATGGCTGCAGACACTCCAGCATGTGTGTCATCACAAAGGAACTACTAAAAGTGAAAGCTGGTGTCAGACGAATCTCCCTCTGACTTTGGTGGAACAACATGCATCCCTCCCCGTGATTTGTAAATATACAGCATGCAGTAGCAGCGCTGAAATGGGAGTTAACACTGGTGCAAAGAGTCATTTGCTTAGTAAAATATGCCTCAAACCAGTTACTGTGGCCAAAGGCATCTGGGTTTCCATTTTTACACTGAATCCTATGATCTATTGCTAAAAGTGTGTAAAAATTCCAAGCTGAAAAGGAGAGGCTTTGCAGACGTAGTTTATTATTTAACCAAGCAATGCACTGAGACAGTGCAAACTGTATTAGCAGTCTGTCTCACACTCTATGTTGCTTGGGTTAGGGGAGTTAACAGCAAAGATGGTGTATCCTTACAAGCTGACTAGGGAAAATTACAGGATTCCTTCTGGGTAAACAACATGAGAAATGTTTTTTTCTCCCCCCTAAGTACTCCTTTGTTCTTACTAAAAAGATCAAGTTAATCAAAACCTTGTAGATTAAACAATTAAACCTGTAGATAACCACAATTTTTTATTGTTAATTAGACATAGAGAGGTGCAATTTTCATAGGATGCAGAGTCCCTAAATTTAGCTGTGGAATATTACATTGATCACACACACAAAAACATCATTGATTCTCTGGGGAAGGGTTGGACGTCAGTGTGTGCGTGCTGGCTCAGACCACCTTTCACCTATTAAAGGGGGTTCCAGCAGATCTTTATCCTTGCTGCACATAGCAACAAAATGTGATTTGCCATCCTTAACCCTTTGAGCATTCTCAGCACCTTGGCAGGATGATTCACACTTACTCAGTTACTCTGCTTTCATTCTCTGTGTTGCAGCTAAAATCTTTATACCAAAAGTGCAGTGTTTTTACCTTCTGCTGCTCTCTCAATTTCAAAATGTATGTTATATTTGTTTAAATATTTAATATACACTGAAGCCATTAAAACATGGCTGTAAGAAAACTGTAGTATTATACCTTCCTACTTTGACAATTACTCCTTTCTTTAAATGACTTGCAACCTTTATAAATAAAACTCTGAAATTAAACCCTGACATGATGCAAAATGCTGGATTTTGCTTCACCTGTTTAAGCTTACCAAAGGCAGTGAATCTTATTAAAATACTGTACAGAATATTTTTACTGCTGTGTAGGTCTTTTTCCTTATGCAGTATGATAATTCTCAGATCCTTTTCCCAGCAATCACTAATTAAGTGTAACAGGCATACATCCAGACACTCCTGAATTTTAATCCTCATGTTTCTTAATGAGTTGATCAAACATTACACAGAATGTAATAAAAATATGGGACTCATTTAAAATACAAATACATAATTTGTATAATTGTCCAGCTAATAATTTATGTCTAAATATTATGATTGTTTGTACAAACACTTAGGGATGTGTCCATGCAAGTGGTAGAAACAATCCATATGTGCACATGCAATTAAATATTCTATACACGTAAGTGTCCATAAGGATTTTCAGAAGCATGCATGGCACGGCATTTGCAGAACACTTTAGAATCTAGACACAGGTCTTGCTTTAAAAGAACAAAATCTATTTATATTAAAAAATAATGATATGTAATTAAATTCTTAGGAGGGTAATTTAGATGAAACAGTACCCAGTACCCCTAGCTTGTCACTTGACTGTAGCACTGGCCTTTCCTAAATTCTGGAAGAGCTCCTTCCCTCCTCTTTTTGCTGATGGGAAATTCCTAGCAGCTGAAGTGCTTGATATTTGACCTGTTTTTAAATGTTTTGCATGATTTTGCAGAGTCAAGGAGCTTCCAGTAGTTCAGATAAGCTTTCAGCAAAGATCTAAACATCCTGCTGCTTAGCTAAAGTGATGTTTTGATGTTCAATAACACTGAATTTTGCTTCATTTTCCCTCATCTTAAAAAGCATCTACACAAACTCAATATCATTTGTTGGAAGAAAAATGAAAGTAAAAAAATTGTCAGTTGTGAGAAGCATTTATTTTTCTATATTATTGGTGGTATTAGCACAGTGCTCTGGATGGTGAGGGCCAGCCAGATCTATCTCTGCTTTACTCTGTACAATATGATCTAATTGGGTTCAGTTTGATTTTTTTTTTTTTTAAATTTTATTTTCCAGACCCCTGGGCTCATAAAGGCTGGGAAGACCACAGAGACAGATTGCTCAGGCATCAAGGGATGAGAATGTTCAGCAGCAAGCTCTGTGTCTGGCTGTGTGAGAGAGGCACAGGGAGGGAGCATATGCAGGAAATTCTGGTGGTGGTGCCTCACATGGCACTGGCAGGCGCAGGAGGGGATGTGCACAGTGAAATGCCTGGTGCTGAGAAGCTGACATCCCCATCCCACTGGCTTTTTGTCAGAGCAGCTCCGGTCTCGTCCCACGGGCTGCTGCCTGCCCTTGTGCAGCTGAGCGGGGCAGGACAAAATGCACTCTGGTCCTGCAGAAAAAAATCCATTTTGTCTCCTCCAGACACAGCCCAGCTCACCCCCTCGGTGTGACAGAGCACAGCAAAGGGCTGGGCAGGGACTCCTCAGTAGGGTTCTTCCAGCCTGGGCTGAGACACTAACAGACCTGCACCCCTGTTTTCTCAGTGTGGGACACAATGTGTGAGCCTGGACAGACCAGAAGGGGATTTTAAGAGAAGAATGTTTAAACCTAAGTTGTTCTTGGCTTTGGAAGTGAAAGAGCACAGAAGAATATCCATGCTGTGATATCACCCTTTCCTTCTTACAAATTCCTCTCCAAATAACAGTCATTGAGGTATTCAATGACTTACCATAGTATATTTCTAAATTTGTGATGTATGTTTAGTATCTCAATTTCCCTTTGTGAAACTGGGGACTTGCACACATCTGCTAAAATGTGCTCTCATGTTGTTGTCCAAAACATCATTGAATATAAGAAAAAGAGTTTGGCATTAAGATTGAGAGCATTGCTTCCAGTTGTCAGGGTGATATTTGATTGTGGATCCACATGGCTGGAAACAAAATAGAAAAATGAGAATATCTACTTTACAGTGATGGCTATGTACATATTCTGAAACTTTGATTTTGCTATCTCTTTTTTAGATATTTCTTACCATGTCCTGAATAAATTCAACTTTTTATACAATGCAAAATAGTATTGTTCTTTTAATTTACAATTTATTTAACAGTCTAATTTAAAGTAATAACATAAATTTAAATGGGACCATCAAAATTCAAAATTCAAATGGGACCACCCCAAAACCAAAAAATGTCCAGCAAAGAACATTCACTGAGAAGACGGAGAGTTTGAGAAATTAAGAGATGGAGTAGGCAAAACCAAAAATACCTCATTTTGACCACTGTCTCTTCTGTAGAGATGAAATGGGTGTCTTGAGAGACTGGCAAATCTTCCCCTCCTGCTCTTCTAGTGCATCCTGATGCATGCCACTCCTTGAATATTTCCCACAAGCTTTCCAGTATTCATTGTACTTTCCTGCTCCAAGCAGGGTGAAGGATGTAAGAGCTTTTTGAAATTACTATAGCTATGTGTTGTAAGCCCTGTGCAAGGTCTCAGTCCTGCTTGCTGTATCTCTCCCTGTGAATATGATATTTTGCTCTACATACCGGCTAAGTTTCACAGTGAGAGTCTCAAATGATACCCCAATCAGCCTATCATTGTTTCATGAGAGAATTAGCCTGGGAATTTGGACCTGTGAATTCAAACTCCCTTATTTTACAGAAGGAGCTAAAGTAGTCAGTAAGGAAAACATGATTCACATTTTCAATCCAAAGCTCTTCCCTCGATTATCAATAGTACTTTCACGTGAACTAGAAAGCAGCTGTTACAAATAAAATTCAGTGTAAAGCAAAAAGGTAGACTAAACATTCACTCCACAGAGTTGCTTTTATCTGGAGGATGGGTATACATCCATTATATGTGGCTACAAAGGCTAAACTGTCCTTTTTAAAGCACTCCATCTGCACTGTGTCAAAAATAGTGCTGTCCTGCACATGATTAAATTTTTGGCAGCAAAGTGACACCTTAATTTCTATCACAGTAAATATATAGATATATTACACAGTGATATGTAGAGCAGATGTTTCTAAAAATGCAAAGAAATTCCAGTCTGTTCATGTTGATGTAGTAGCTTCAGTATTTCAAAAAAGAGATGGCTTGGCAATGCAGTCATGGTGCAAACATGAATATTTGAAGAACCTGTATACAAACACCTTGTATCAATGGGTATGGCCATGACATCTACGAATAAAAAGAAAACTTATTTCAAATTTACCTATGGAAAAAATAAAGCATTCCTTTCAAAAGTTTTCAAAGTGAGGGACAATTCTTGTATTCAGAGTTCCAGCATAACAGGCTTGACTCATCGATAGATGACACATCAAGCACAGGGAATTTGAAAAAGCACTGCTTAACCTCACTAAAAAAAATCATGGTTTTGAGAACAGGAAAGAAGGAAAATTGCTTTCTGATCCTTGACTCCACTATGTTCAGAAAGGGTAATGAATGTTCTGATAAAACACACTTCATTGGACAAATAAATCTGGTTCAAACTGACAATGTTATGTAAAGGGTTGTTCAAGTCTGTTTAAAAATCATCTTGAAGCAGAAAAAAAAAACCAAAAAACCAAAGAAACCAGAAGTCCAGTATGAGATAAGAAATTAACTTTGCCAGTGCATTCATTCTTTTGGCTGTTTCACTTGTAAAACCTTTTTAGTGACCTCCTTCACTCAAGAGACTAACCCAAGAGTATAAAAGTACAGAAAGTGAGGAAGGGTACCAAAATCAAACCTCTCAATTGCAAAGTGCCCAAACAAACAGACTTCTAAAAAAGAACAAACAACACCACACACACATATCCCCCAAGGCCCAAGTACAGTGGGACAACCCCAAGAATGAGAATTTCTTTGGTCTCTCATAACAACTAGAGCAACGCGGTACCTTGCATTTCATTAACAGCTTTTAATTAATTATTACTGGCTTCATTCAATTGCTTTAAAAGAAGCATCTCTTGCCATTTGAGGTGCAATGGAGTATCTGAGACAGATGCATGGAGTTTGGAGATTAGGATCCATGTAACATTCCAGATTAGCAGCTAGAGGCCAGCATAAACATCATAGACCTTGTCAAAAAGCACTAGATATCTGTTAGATACAATGAACTTTATGTTTTCAATGTTTTAATGCACCTCAAACATCTTTGGAAACCAAGGGGACAGTAAACTCCAGGATTTCTTCTCGGAGCCCTAAAATTGTGTCACTGTGCACAGCACGAATTGTGTATATCAGCTTTTCCCAAGGCCACCACTGTTTGTTAAAGGTGGTATAAGTTATTTCAACTGGATAATATATCTGTTATTAATGATTTATGGGACACAGCCACCTTTTTCTTGTTTTAAAATTGTTGTATGAATAGAACCAATGGAAGAAAAAAGAAAACCCATATTTTGCACAGCAGTTTTTGATTCCCCTCATGATAAAGGACTAATTACATGAAGTTATGAAAGATTTAAATATTTATGAAAAATTAAGGTGTTGAAAAGCATATCTAATTGGGTAGATCATGCACAGATTTGCACATCAAAATCTAATATAAAGCATGTGTAGAGAAATTATGCATAGGAATATCTGGGAAGCCATTCACAAGAGTGAAAATAAGGCAAGCCACTCTGGGAAGCAAGCCTGTCATAGCTAAAAAATATGTCCACATCCTGTAAGCATTTTTGAAATTGTTTGTTTGTTCCAGGTAGACAAAAAAGGGGTTAATAACCAGGTGCTGCCTGTTTTAAGAATCTCCTGAGTATCAACTCTTAACTTTTTAACAAATTATCTAAATGCAGCTTCCAGTAGCATCCATTTGGGAGATCTCCTCAACTTAGTGCAGTCTGACAGCATGAAAAAAAAGGCTTGAAAGTGTTTGCATTTTCTTCACACTTGCTGAGCAAACTGAAAAAACATTAAGCATCACAAGTGTTAACACTATTTGTTTACGATGAAATAGTAAATTTTTTGCTGCAAGAGCAGAAAACAGCAGTAGTGAAATATCACATGGTGCAGCTAGAGAAACTCTTGGGAGACTTACAAAAAAGCTAACAAGACAGGAATCATCAGAGGAAAGATTTGTCAGCCAGCTGCTTAATTCTAAATTTGTGATGTATGTTTAATATCTCAATTTCCCTCTTGTAAAGCTGGGGACTTGCACACATCTGCTGAATTGTGCTCTCATGTTGTTGTCCAAAACATCATTGCATATAAGAAAAAGAGTTTAACATAAAAATTGAGAGCATTGCCTTCAGTTTTCTGCGTAATACTTCAGCCAGGGATCCACATGGATGGAAACAAAATAGAAAAATGGAAATGCCTGCTTTCTACAGAAATAAAGAAGAATAAAATTCTTAAAACCCTTTGCAATTTGTATAAACAAAGATGTTTTGAAACATTGTTTTCGTATAAGTTAAGCATACTATCCCTAATATGTTAGTCACAATCCACAAAAGTGAACTTTCTGACTATCTCTTTAAAATATTTTTTTTGTCAGCAATTCTCAACCATTTATTGTCTCCTTTGTTGTGAAAAACAGAAGGATGTAATCTGGTATGAAGATAGCTGAGATTTATTTAGTGTCCATGGTCAAGCAGGGGATTTATCTGAAGAAATTTTTTCTTGGAGTCCTTCCCCTCAAAACCTAAAGCCTCTCAAAATCTTGACATCATATATACATGCACTATAAAGATAAACTTGTTTGGAGCTCATGAGATTTTCACAGAATAGTTAAAATTACACAGATGTACAGTTGAAAATTATGTCTTGTTTAATTGTGTGCCTGGAGATGGATTTTTGGGTACTGACATTTGAAAATGTTGGCCTTTGCATAGAAATTATTTCATGATAAATCTGTTCAATTAACAAAATTTTATGTCCAAATATCTGTCACAGATAACAGAACCAGCAATGATGCTATGTCTCAAATTCAAGTTATTTCTAATATTTTGTGAGTTTCTTAGTGTTTTGTAGGCAGTTTGTGGTAATGGGCTACAGTGTGCAGGACAGGTCATTAACATTGCAGGTGAGGAGCCAGGGAGTGCCCAGCTGTGCTGAGCAACCACACAGGGCACAGAGGCACACAGGGGCAGTGCATCAACAGGAGGGGATAAAAGGCTGGGCTGAAGGACAAGGGGAGCAGAGCTTGCAGCCTCCTCAAGTGCTGTGGTGTTACTCTGTGTGGGTTGGAGCTGTCTGATATTTTGTGGCGACACTCTGGCCATCGTGGTCTCTGCTGCAGCCTGTGCTGTGACAGGGTTTGGATTTTCTTCTGCAGTAATCGAGGTGGGCACAAGAGGCTCTTTTTCCAATACACTTGATCAAAAGAATAAGTAAAAGTACTAAGAGTTCCAAGCAATTCTGCAGATGCAATAAATTTCTTGTCTAAGGAAGGCTAAGCTAGAACTTCAAACTTTTTCTCCTATGCAAATTGAATAGTGATGAAGAGGTTTGAGCTATACTGGAATTGAAAAATAATGGAGATACAAAAGGTGTTCTGAAGTTGTTTTAATTTTCCAGTGGAAATTCTAAACTTTTGAGGTATTTTTATGTACTTTTGTTTTTAATTTTTCTTCTCTCCCCATTTGTTTTTCTTCTTTTAGTGAGAAGGTTGTAATGCCAGAAAAGTATTTATGAGAGGTGGGAATGGAAACTGCGAAGAGAGGAAAGTAGGTTAGCTAATTTTTCAATTTATTTTATTAAGTGAACTGCTAATGAAACTACTGGCAAAAATTTCCATTTTGCAAAAATAAACCATTGAAAAACATATTTTTTTGTACTTTCACTGGGAGTATTTAACTGCATTACAGCTGTAGTGTCACTGTTGGGAAACAGTATCCTACTTATATATTTATGCACTTGAACACGAAGGAAGAATCTATGACCTGGGAGGGTGGGAAAGAGCAGGTACAAACTGAAATATGAGATATTCCAACTGTGGTCTGGGGAAAGCCCTTTTCACCTTAGGGCACTGGAGTAGTAGAACAGGTTGCCCAATGTGAGAATTGTATATTTTCCATCTTTAGGGATTTTTCAAGACATGACTGCTCCAAGTCTGGAGCAGCTATGTCTCATCATACGGCTGACCCTGCTCTGAGCAGGAGTTTGGACTACATGAACTGCTAAAATCCCTTCCAAACAGAGTTTTCCCATGTTTTACAGATCCTCCATTCAAGCTTTTGTTGTCTAAATATCCACAATCCTTCAAAGACTTTTGTTTTTTTTTCCTCAAATTATCAATACATACTTGGAGTGTGCATACCCAAGAGTTGAAAACTGAATGGATCTGACTGCTGACTACAAAACCAGCAGTGAATATCAGTGCTAGAGCACAGGCTGTGATGTGACTCAGTCAAGGAATGGATCTCTCATCTGGCAGCCTGGTGCTTGATGTGCATGGAGCTGTTGCCTAAATCACACAGAGACAGTATATGTAAGAAATGTGTGTATAAAGGAAAGCTTTAGCTGAAGGATGGCCATCTCTGGCTGCTTTTGTTGCCAGTCAAAGAGCTTTGCTTTCTGGCAGAGGCTGGAGAGTACTGCAGGCAGCTGTGCTGAGCTAAAACTGGTCTTCATGGTTGTGCCTCAAGTCTGTACCTCTGAATTTCTAGCACCTGTAAGGTCCTTGCCTCTTTAAGCTCATTCATTGTTTTCTTTACTGAGCAAGCTCTCTGTGGAATGTCACTGTGTGAAGGTACCCACAGATATAAATAGTTTACACAGAAGTGAGAAGTTTGAATTGATCCCTCATGAATATTCAGTAGTGATGAAATTTGTCAGATTAATACAATTCAGGTGTCACCGTTGAAAAAAGTTATTTTTAACTCTCTGTGAAAAAAATTGATTTTTGTCCACCTATTAAACTGACTCCTAATAAATGCAGAGATGTTTTCAAGAAATTCCAGAAGCAAAATGTATTAAGATGATATACATTGCTGAAAACAATTCTGTTTTCCCAGATGAAGTAACAGTTCTGGCTGTCACAGCTGTGAAATGTCTCTGTGACTGTGTGCGCACAAAAGCTAAGATGAGCAAAGAAAGTTAAGTCTATACACTCCTGACAAATCCTTGCACTTGCTGTGTTCCATAAATAAAACTCCTGCAGAAGATATGTTCAAGGCAGTAGTTAATTTCATGACAACATTTTTAATCAGTTTCTTCTGTGAACTTTTTCAGAGTTGTTGCAGTTATTTTCTTTTAAATGAGAAGGGGATACCATATTTAATTTCTTCCTGTCTACAGATCAATAATTTGATATTATACTTGACATTGGGTAGGGTGGATTTTTTTTTTATACCTCCCACACTTAATTTTAAGTTGCTTTCATTATAACAAAAGAAAATCAAAAAGCATAAACCAGTGCATTTTGAACATAAATGTATGAAAAATATGATTAAATGGTTAACCACTTCTTCTGGCCAAGTATAGAAGCGCTCAAATTAAAGGTGAAATTGAACTCACTAAATGTTTTTCATATTTCAAAGTTCAGTTCTATATCCCAAAACCAAAGTAAGCCACCTACACTTGTACGTGTTTGTCTTGCACTACACAACATTAAAAACAGAGAATTTTATTATCTCAATATTTATTATAGAAATGTAGATTTGATTCTTATCTTTTGGCTCTCTATGTCCTTTGGGAAATATCCTTTCCACTTGGTGATAGATGGAAGAATTGTATTCATAGAAATAAGATTTAGCTAAGTTATTAAAATTCTCTGAATCTTAAGTTAGGACTACAAGTAATGCAGCAACAAGTAACGCCTCTTTCCATTTTCAGTCCGTAGAAACTTTGACGTAAAGAAAAATATTTACCTGGTAAATTGGGGAAGGGCTGCAGGTTAAACATTCTGTTCAAATACATTGAACTCTGTGTTTAGAATATTTTATCTGTCCAAAAAAACAGCTATTGCTCTCTGTTTTTTTGGGGGGTTTTCCCTCCTCCCAGCTACTCATGTCTTTGAAGTCCCATTATTTTATCATTTAGTTGTAGAGATGTCTTACTCAGGTTTGCTCCAATTGTATTTAATGTAGAAATTCCTCTGTAAAGTGGACTTTACAGACAGGACACTCTTTTCCCCTCAACATATTCCTTGTGTTACTAAAACCAAAAACTACTGAAGAAATCAAGTTTGCATCTTCAGAGTTGTAGAATACACATCTTAATTTTCCTCTTCCTCAGTGCTCTTCAGTGCACTGGCTGCTCCCTACATGGAGAATGTTTCTCCTCTTGGCGTAAGAAAAAGGCTGTTGCTTCTCAGAGGATCAGAAGGATTTGTTTCTTTGCCTTCTATTTCTATCATGTGTGAAAAAATTCTATTTTAGCTGTTTCTGGAAGCATTTCATTTTGGTAGGTTTGAATGTTCCTCACCTAGTTTGCTTACTTCCCCATCATCCTAATGTTTTCAAAATCAATTTAGATGAAACTGGAGGTAATAAATTGCTTGAAATCATCCTGTGCAGCTAGCAGTATGGTGTGCCTTATGTAAGAAACTTTTGATATTGTGATCTCATATCTGACATTTCCAGAGACAGAAGTAATCTCCATCCTGTCCTTGCACATAGAGGATTCTACAAGAAATTGAAGCTGGATTCCATAACTCAGGGAACTGATGTTTGGGGATCTTCCCTACTCTGCTCTTTCCTGATGGGAGGTGAAAATACAGCTAAATGAATCAGACACAAAAGGAAACTTCACTGTCTATTTATTCTTCCCACTTTCACCTCCTAAGTGAGTGGAAATGATGAAAATCTATGAGCTCTTGTCAGTCGGAAATTGGAGAAGTTAATTCTTCCCTGAATCCCATCTATCATAGCTTGACATTTGTTTATCTGAAGCCAAGCTTTCAAGCCATGTCTGTGTGATGAAATATCTTTGTGGTGGACAACAGCTTCTCACCTGAGCCAAAGCCAGAACTGGAACACAGTATACTGCAAGACCTGGACCATCAAATCAAAACCCTCTTATTGTAAATTCTTGCATAATCTGCCTCCATTAACTTAATGGAAACCCATCTTAAAATATTGTTGTTCCCACTGAGGATCTTTTCCAGATCCTTACTCCTTTGATGCATAGGAGGCTTCTTTTAGACTTATGTATGGACAGCTCTTGCATATTTCTCCTGTTGACACATTGACATTTCACACAGCCTTTTTCCTGACTGCTTTCTTCCTCTGGTATGTTTGTAGCAAGCAAATTTATTTCTTTCCTTGGCTTCTCCCTCTTCCCAAAGAGGGAAATCATTTTCATTGGAAAATGAAGCCATATTGGTCTTATTTTTCCTTTAATTATTCTATCAGGTCTTCTGTTTCCTTGCTCTGTTAAAGTTGCTCTTATTCATGATGTATAAAAGTCTGGAGTATGCCAGGTAAGACTTTACTTTTGAGAATCCTACATTTAAAATTCAACCAGTGCAGGTCTGATAATAATATCCTTCTTGTTTTCAGAGAGAGTAAAGATGCCATCAGTGGATATTTAGCAAATAAAAGGTCTGCTTTTACAAATAATGACACTTAAGGTGGCATGCGTAATTGCATCCTCTGCTGGCAGACAAAATTACTTTTACTCCCTAAAACAAAATATAGAGTCTTTACTTGGGGAGGAATGTCTTGATCCTGATATTTGGCCATCTTCAGCAACTTTTGTACGAATAGATATCATATCTGTATATGAATGGATAGTAATGATTTCTAGTCCAAAATTATGGGCCTGATTCCCTCTAGAAACCAAGAGCAGAACCATATATATTTTCATCACAAAATTCCTTATTGGTTGCATAATGTATCATCCACTTCACTTTCAGAATTCTTATGACATATCTCATCCTAAAGGTCAATACAAAAAAAAATTATAATAGAAATTTTACCTGTTAGACATCACAGTCTGAAGTCACATGAAAACACAGGGCAGGTGCACTGAGCTTCCTGTCTATTTTGTATTCCTCTTTCCCCAGTTGCCATTAAGGCATTCAGTTCATTATACATTTTTAGAAATATATTGGAATAATTTTGGTCTCCTACTCACCCTTTGTTCAATAGAAATATATTCATAAGATCTCTGAAAGATCTATCAGGACCCAAAGAAGAGGTGCAGTACAGCCACTTCATTCCATCATAAAAAGAACTAAATTCATTTAGTCAATTGTCTTGGATGTTTATTATGAAATTATGTCTTGTGAAGGCTGCCCTAGAGCAGAGGCTGGACAGAGCTAAAGAATAAAGCAGGGATTTATTAAAAGGATCTCCTCCATGGATCCACCTTGGGCAGCACAAGAGCCCAGCCAGGGCTGCACCCAAGATGAACCAAAATGGTCCCAAAATGCACGAGCGCTCCCGGGGGCTCTCCCTGGGATCAGCTCTGCTCCATTGGCACCTTGGAGTTCATTGTCCCATTCCAGCTTTAGCCCAGGCAGTCCCATCCTGCTGGTTTTTCTCTCTCCAGCCCACGGTGTTTGTGCTCCTGGGGCTGAGATTTGGATCATTTGTCCTTGGTGCCCAGCTGGAGGAGGAATTGTTTTGTGTCCCTGCTCTGTGCAGAGAGCTCAGCATCCCCTCATGTGAAGCTCAGAAGTGCACACCAAAGGAGCACAGAATCTGGAAAACATAAAAGCTGAAACATAGGGCATCAAAAGGATTAATTGTTCAGGTATATCAGTGTGATTGGAATGTGCCAGCTGGCTGGCAGCAGAGATGGCACAGCTGTGGGCCAGGAAGGAAAAGAAAAGGAAGGAACTCTGTGAGTCGTGCCTTTCTGAGCTTGCAGCCCAGTGTTTTTTCCTTACAGCTCTCTAAAGGAAGGAACCCTGTGGCCCGTACTCAGCAGGATAGGGCTGGATCCTGAGATCTGCATCCTGTGGCAGCTTTGTTAGCCCAAATCACAGGATCAATTAGGCTGGAAATGGCCTTAGAGATCATTCACCAAACAGCACCTTGTCACCCATCTTATGGCACTGGTTGCCACATCCAGTCCTTCCTTAAACACCTGCAGGGAGAGGGATTCCCTGGGCAGCTGCTTCCGATGCCCAGACAACACTTCTGTGACTAAATTCTTCCTCATGTCCAACCTGAACCTCCCCTGGCATACCTAAAGGTCTTCTTCTCCTATTGTTGGTTGCCTGGGAGACAGTCTGACACTTTGGTTCTTAAGGAAAAAAAAAAAGAAGCAAAAGCTCTATGACAGAAAAGTAGAAGGTGAATTTCTTGGAGAACAGAATAAAATAACCTAGATCTTGCTTATTTCATCTGTTTGAGACTAATCTTTGTCTCATATCCAGTAACCCACATCTGGAATGTTAATATTGCTTGGAAATGGTTATTCTGGTTGTTACATTGTTTGGAAAGTGTTAATTTTGGAAAGTTAAGTTTGGAAAGTTAAGACTAAAGGTCTTCTTTAGGCAAGATTTCCGTGTTTGAGGATATAATTATGTATACCATCTTAAGTGTCATTATTTGTAAAAACAGACCTTTTATTTGCTAAATATCCACTGGTGGCATCTTTACTCTCTCTGAAAATAAGAAGGAAATCATTATCAGACCTGCACTGGTTGAATTTTAAACATAAGATCCTCAAATGATAAAGCCTGACCTGGAATACTCCAGGCTTTTATCTGTCATGAGTAAGGGCAACTTTAACAGAGCAAGGAAACAGAAGAATTGATAGACTAATTAACAGGTGATAGAATAATTCAACTGGATGTTCAGCAAGAAGTTTAGGCAAGGTTTCTGTGTTAGGATGTCCAGGGTATACTCATGATCCTCACTGGTACCCATAAAACGAGATTTGGTTGTTGCAAATCATACAAGCAAGACATAGAAGAGCCAATTAGGCTGCATCCAACCACCTGAAGTTTTATGTAGTTTTATTTTGTTTATTTAATTGTATTACTGCTGAAGCTGTACCCATCAACAAGTGAGGTTTTTTTTTCTTGAGCATCGCCTAAGAGAAGACAAGATTCTGGATTCCTGTCATCTGCTGAGTGCTAGGACCCAAAACAGTCTGCAGGGCTGTCCTTGCTCTGGGTGTCTGTGTGATTTTTGTCAGCTTAGAGCAAGAAAGTTTCACTTCCTTCCTGCTTTTGTGGTTTACTTTTCCTTTTCTCTTTAGAGGAATGCACACATATGTAGATGGGTATCTTTCAATTTGACCTACATTCTTGTATCAAAGACCAGATGCACTATGGAATATTGCATTTCCTTTTATATTTTCTTTTTTTTTCCTGTAGCTTACACCTTCATTAATCCTCTTCTACAATAGAATCTCCCCGAAATGTTTATTAAGAACAGCTTATTAGCAATGCTTTCAAATTGTATTTGATCCCTCGCTAGAGGACTATTAGAAAATTACAAGGTTAATTTTCCACAATTAAATTAGTTGTCCTTAGTCACAGCCTTCAGTCTGCTGCTCCTCTGTCAGGAATAACTTTAATACAGCAAGACACCCTGGAAATTCTGCTTTATTGGAGTTGTTCTTCCTTCTTGAGAAGCCTGTTCTGCTATGCTCCTTCTCCAAGAGGGATAAGATAGAACTATTGGTTCTAGTCTACATCAGTCTTCAGTAGAAGCCTTCTTTTTGACTATTAGGAAGATCACAACATTGGATAACAGAGTATCCAATTTTATCAAACTTAAAATATCATATTAGTTTTATGACAGAGTATTTTGACAACAGAATAAGATTTATATTAAATAAATTGATGCATTTGCACTTTAATTCAGTTATTTTGTTTTGGAAAACTAAGAGGATTTTAATTTTTTTAACCTCTATTCAGCAAGTAAATGAATTCTGAAGTTAATACATTTAAAATTTATTTTAAGAAATATTATTAGTCAATTAATTAATTAATTAATTCCTTCATAAGGCAAAATGAAAAAATACTACTTCTGCCAGCAGAATATTCAGAAAAAGAGTCTATAACATTGCTGGTATGTGTTACTTTTTGAGATTATTTTTCTTTTTTTTTTTCTAGCATGCTAAATTTGTCCATATTTTGCTCCTTTCTGGGGACCTCAACTTTAATTTGTTATAATTATCAGTTTATCCTTTGCTGCAGTGATGTTGTATACAGGCATGTTATTTTTAGGAGATTTTGTCCTTAAATCAAATCTGATGCTTGTTCCCTTTATGACCCCTTTTTGAGATCTTTTTTCAGCAGCACCAGTCATTCTGCAGTCTGTTGTACATGTGCTGATATTTAGCAGAGAAATATGAGCAATGCCTCTTCTGAAAGCAAAAAAGAGCCTTTCCCCAAAGCATCTATTGATACATTAAAAAACTGACTAGATTCTCCAAGTGAATTTAATTGCTTCCTCTGACTGAGATCTAAATGTGTTCAATTTATTTGCATCTTAAATCTATTTTAAGTTGTAAAAAAAAGGCATTTTGTTTAAGTCTCGGTTTAAATTTGTGAGAAGGTACTTTTTACGGGGGGTGGCGTGGTTCTTATACCATGTCACCAGAAAAATTATAATTGATCATCTTCAACAGCATTCTCTGATATCTTAATGGTCTGAGAACAATGTTGTACTTCTTCAAAAGAGTCCTGAATGTAAAGCAGCTTTATTTCCTTCAGTGGAATTAATTAAAAATTAAGTTCTTAATTATACCTGTGTTTAAGGGCTTTGCAAGTATAGGTACGAATCATAATGGCACACTGGAATCTTGAGCACAGATTTTTCTATTGTTTCAATCCTGTCTTCTTGTCTCCTGAACTTTGCTCTTTGTACTTCATTCCTAAAGCTGGTATTTTTACCTGGGAGCAAATACTGGCACAAATCTGACCATTTTTTCTTAAAATAAATTAGAGTCCTCCTGGACATTTTATTGACATCAGCTCCATACTCAGGAACAAAGATGAAAAATTAATTAAAAGGCTCTGAAATCCTTGTTCAGCATTCTTTGACGTGGGGTTTTGAAAGCAATTTTAATGAGTAAGTCTGCACAGTGCTGAAGTGGTACCGTAATAAAATTCAGAAGCTAATGAGGGATTTTATCAAACTGCAGTAATGGATTCTTCTTTGTTTAGAGGTAATAGTTCATTTCAATATGAATTAATTTTAATACGGTTGATGCCATGAAAGAGTAGCAAGCTGCAAGCAGGTGACTTTACTTCCAAAGCAAAAAATCTGTAAATTGGAGAATGATACATTTAATACTTACAGAATCTTGTAAAACAACTCTCTTGGTGAAGCAGTGAATGTGAATTAGCATTGCATCATGCTAAGGAGAGAGAAATAGTGATATGGGTCTTTTTGTGTGTTTAATGATTTTGCATAAGTAGCACAATAGTTTCTATGAGTAGTTTTCCAACATTGAATGCAGCTCATCAAATATAGCAAGTATCAGAGACAAGTTTGTCTGCAGCAGAGACATGTATCTCCTTGGCAACTCTAACTCTCCGGTCGTCTTTCCTGTCATTTTCTGGGAAGTGAAGTATGTCACTGAAGACCATCCGTGTGAAAAGCAAACTGCTGCCTCAGAATTAGGAGGAAGAGCTGTTCAGCACTGTTGAAAAAACACAGCCTGGTCTAGGCAAAGCAAGTGATTAAGATACAGGAGAAAGTCCAATGTAATATTTACCTGAATTAATCACAGGAGAAGAGCTCACGTTGTGGTTGTTGGTGTAAATTGAGAATTTAAGAAATAGACTGTGTTTTGTTGTCTATAAATAATTAAGAGTTAAATTCTCTTGTGGTAGCTCCCTATTTTTGCTATGGGAAATAGACCAAAATATTGAATATCTGCCATATTGTTTCTGTCTGATTTGGATTATCCCTGGGAAAAAGAACTTGCAAGAGTTGCAGAGTTCCAACTGGAAATGTATTTTGCACTCTGTGAAAGAAGGTATTGCACAAGCTGAGGGGAGCACAGAAGATGAGAACAACAACCTTTTTTCTTGATCTTGACCTTGAGTTGTCTTTATTACAAGGATGAGGGAGTATATTCTTGTCTTTTCTGGGGGGTGGTGGGGTTTTTTTAAGGCTAGAAAATAAGAACATTTGCTGCTGACCTGAGCAGATGTGTAGAGAATGCCTTGTGCTGAGAGGTATTACAGAAGTTTGGTTTGTGAAATGTCAGTGTGGGTGGACCTGAGATGATTGAAAGGAGGGATGTCATGAATCCTTTACAAAGATAAACTTGCCCCAAACTCCATAACATTCACGAGAGTTGTTCATCGATGGTATGAATAATCTTTTGGATTGGATCTCTGGTATGTCCTATTATTGTAGCTCTGCAAACTCAGGGAGAAATGGATCCTCCATGTCTCTTGGAAAGGTGTTTCTTTGTTAAACATTGCCATTGCTGTTGAGCTTTGAAGTTCTCTCATTCTTGCAGGCTTTTCTGGGTGTAGTAGAAAGAAGTTCTTGTTGAAATGTTTTTCAACACGGATTGAGACCTAATGAAATATTAGAAATAGGGAAATGAAGGAATCTGCAGTTCTGAGAATATTATCAGGAAAAAAAAAAAGATTCTGTGCAAGAGCCATCTCCCACTGAATAGGTACAAGAAATGTGTGTGTTGTGCTCTCTAGCACATTGAAAAGCTGCCCCAAGTGACAGAGGGGAGTTGCCTTCCATCTTCCTTGTGCTGCACCTTCTGCTCACTGAAAGTTTTCAGATTTGCTGACCTAATAGAAGTATATCTCTGAATTTCTGCATAGCCCTGACAACCAAAAAAAGGTGCACATCTAGGAGAGAAGCACGGGAAAAACTGTTTCAGCGACGAGGATCCTGGTGGATCTGGAGTAAGAAAACAAGCATGATGGAAGGAGATTGTGCCAAGGGTGGGGAATGCTTTCAGAAGCATTCTCAAAGTACAGTTGTAGGGCTGCAGCAGTGTTAGGGACTATTTCCCCACACAGGAAAGAGGAAGACAATCCCAGTGCAGCCTCAGCAAGCTGAACCCTGAAATGAGTCATTAGTTAGCTTTCAGCTAACTGAAACAAACCATCCCAGAAACGGGGAACAAGCTGGGAATTAAGAGTGAATGCTTTGTAATGAACATAATCTTAAAATAGGGTTAAGAAAAAAAAAAAAACAAACCAACGAGTTTTGAACTTATAATATTCCAGACTGGGTTTAAAATGGTAGCTGGGAGCAGTATCTGTGATAGTGAGTTAAGTTTCACTTAGCATGATGTATTGCACATTTCTGTCAGCATCACTATGGAAATATGACTTTCAGAAGCAACCAAAAATACTTGCTCTTTTAGTGAGTAACATTTTTAAAGCATAACTCTATATGGGACAAAAGGCTCCTCAGAAAAAGTACAACTCATGCTACCTGTCCTGGGAGCTAGTACATGCCGGAAAGGAGACAAGGGCTAGCTTTCAATTCAATTAAATTCAATTAAAACCATGTTTTTAACAGCTACCAGAATGTTTTATTTCCAAAGGTGGAGGACATTAGTGTCAGGTACAATAGTGTGCATAAAGGATGGATGCTGAAGCAGGATAGAGATCAGTGACTTCAGGAGCCAGTGGAACAGATAAGTGTTATTGTGGGTTTTGTATAGGTCTCAGGGTCCAGCTTTTTAGCACTAGTTGCCTGAGTCCTTCAGGTTTCTATAGAAACCTTTTGTATGAGACTTTAAATAGAGGCTCTGCATGCACCAAAAATGTAAGAATTCAAGAATTCTCTGGTGTCTTTGGTTACAGGCTCCTTCTTTCACCCAAAAGTCTTACAACATTGACACAATCAGAGATATTCTGGAAGGAACAGTGCTGTAGTGGTAACAAATATCTGTATGATTTTCATCATTTTGTGATCTTTGTTTGTTTTATGTACATAAACTATCCAAAACATATAATGTTCCCAAAAGTTTGTATGCCTCATTTAATAACACGTGAATATGAATTAATTTATAATTTCTTTAGGAAAGATAACTATTTCTTCACAATTCTGAATGCTCATTAATTAATGTCTTCTATTAAAGTTCAACATTATTGGTAGAATTATGCTTAAAGACCATAAGACAAATTCTGTGCCTGAGGGCATTGTCCAAACACTTCTTGAACTCAGGCAGTCCAAGTCATCTGTGTCTTTAAAAAATAATTATCTCCCTCTTCCAAGATGTATTTTGTACAACAATTTGCCCAGAAGGATGTAACTGTGCTAAACACAACCTTGCCAAAGCTCATTCTAATAAAATATAAGTAAATAAAAATACTGAGCCATGTTTCTCTGATGCCAGGCAGTTTTCATTTTGTAAGTTTTTCTCTCCAGGACCAGTCACCTCCAGCTTAACAAAATATTTTCTTTCAAAAATAGATAAATGTAGTGTTCAGTATTCTCTACAGTATTCTTCATTGGTGAGACTTTTATCTTGGGATCTTTTATGCTTGGATGGTCCTGTTTCATGCCAAATGAGCTGAGGACACTTTTTTCCCTTGGCATGCTAATTTTGCTAAAAAGTAAGTTAAATTAACCTTTTTCTTTCCCCAAACATTTAAGTGAATCAAAGTACTTTTTTGTACTTTTCCCAAAGAACAAAAATGTACTTTGATTCACTTAAAAAAACCCAAAAACCTAGAAATTGAGACTTCTATTTTCTGATTTCTACTTCACATTTCCACTGCTTTCCAGGAAAAAGAAGTCATCCAATATTTTGAGAAACGGAGTAGCCAGAGACAGTGCAAAATGATTCTCTTCGGTTCATTAACTCACTGTTCCAGCTTTTGATGACAGAATTGCTGCCTTCTAGAAATTGGTTTTGAAAGGACTAGTTCTTTACCAAACAATAAACCCTTCCTCTTCCTGCTATGTCCTGTGCAATATTGGGAATTTGCTGATAATTATTCATTTTGGAGTTTGTTTGTTTGTTTATTAGTTTTTCTGGGGTGAATTCTTTGTCAGTTTGAGTGACGGGTAAAATGTACAATGACAGGACTTGGATTTCATAGGGATGTTATGCTGTTAGATGTCCTGTGAACTCAACAGGCTCTTCATTGACTTTGGTATTGTTCTTCCAGAAAATCCAAAGGCAGTTTATGTGTTGCTGTATGGGAAGCCCTCAGTGGTGGAGAGGAATGCAGAGATGTGCTTAGAGCTGGAAAATTGACGTCCTGCTGGAAAAACTTTTTAATTCTAATCCCAATGAAACCAGCCAAGACAGCTTTTAGATATTTTTAGACAGTTTTTAGATATATTTTACAAGTCATCTTTTAGATATGGTGTCGCTTTTGGACATGGAATGAGTACATAGAGACTTGGTAAGTTCAAAATAGAAAAAGAGCCAGTTTTATTCAAACACCTGCTATTTATAGAATTCCAAAGGTGACCATGGATTGGAGGATGGAATTACCACCTCTCCAACCACACTGGCCCTAAGATCAATCAATCATTTCTCTCACCCACAGCGAAATATGTTAACTATTCTATATGTACCTGAAATTGTGTGGGAACTCTGACTCTCAATATGTAAACATTATCAGAAGGCTAAAGAAGTTTTATGAGAACTTTAAAACTTTCAAAGGAACTATAAAAGAAAACTTAACACACTTAAAAATCAGGGCAACAATATGGGCCTGTCAGTTATTTCCTACAACTCCATAAGTTTTTTCAAGAACAGGTTGGGAGAGAATAGAATTCAATAGTTCCAGTCGGAAGGGACCTTCAACAATCCAATTGTAGTCCAACTGCAAGTAGTGGTGAGCAAGTGAATTTCTAGGGTTTTTTTGGATGAAAAAGTCAACTCTATGCTTCCCTAAGAGTTATAGCAGCAATAGGGGGGAAAAAAAAGAATCATTGATATCTGCCTAGTGGAATCAAAAGGAAACCAACTGCTGTCAGACAGCTTGGTAGCTGTCTCAGCTGAGCTCTTTGGAGCAAACTTAGAACACCTTGTAAAATAGAACTACTTCTAAACTCTGAGCAGTTCAAAATAAGCATGTTATATAACTCGTGATGATTTACAGGTGCAAAATCACAATGACTGTACAGGTGAGGGACCTCCTGCTGGATTTATCATTCATGATTCCATGGACAAAGTCTGTTTAAAATAAATGCAATACATGATGTTAAGATTGTCCATTTAATAACTATGTGTGGCCTCCTTTGGATGCTCTCTAATGACCTCATGCCTTTCTTATATTGTGGCACCCTAAACTGCCTCAGGACTTGAGGTGAGGCCACCCCAGCTCAGGGCAAAGCAGGACAATCCCTCCCTTGCCCAGCTGAAGATTATTGAACTGGTGGTTTGGGTTTTTTTAATCCTGTGAATTACAATATTTTGTAGTTGTATATTGAAACAGTTGATAAAATACTTCTAAACCACTAACATTTTCAAATAATAATTACTAGGTCAGCACTGTGCATGACTTTGCATGCTGCAAAGTTAACGATCCATGAGGATGAATCTCTCAAACCTTGTCTGCTCAACTCACCCGCATTTAAAGACAAGATTGTGTCTTGTTGAAATGCAGAGAAACTGCAGATGAAAGGTCTATCACAGTGTCAAAGCAAGGAGCAAGTTAATTTGGATGAATGTACAACAACCTGTTCTGAGCCAGGACAGAGGAGTAATATCACTCTGTTGAATTGCACTCGTTAATTTGTGTCATCTTTTGTTCAAAATGATTTTCAGCTCTATGATTTAGACATTTCTGTTGCTGTATGACTGTGCTTCTTTTTTCAGATGCATCTCAGTAAGATATTTGCCTTAATGTGGTATTAGCTAAATATCTCGTGCACTATTTGATAGATGTTTGTTTGTTCTTTGTGCAAGTTGAGCATTTCTCAGGTAGAAGAATGTGTGTGTGTACCAGAAAATGTAAAATGCCTCAGCTCCAGAAAGATGCATTCACTGGCTCCTCCATGTGGTGTTCTTTCTTGGCAGCTGAGTACCTAGATGGGGGATGGATGGCCCAGGTTTTAAAACTGGACTTCATCACATTTCACAACAAAATCCCAGGTAAACCATTCTGCTCACAGCTCTGATGACTTCTTAGCTAGTGTAATAGTCACTTCCCAGAAAAGTGATTTCCCTTTGGTTAAGTCCCATGTGGCATATTTCAGACGAATCCACTGAGCTGAGCTCAATGTTCAGAATAAAACCTTACCAGCAATAGTTGTTTTCTATTTTTGCTCCTTTGGTCTTGGTTAATATGGGATTTTTTAACTTTATATTTTCCTTTTCAACACTAGTGGAACGTTTGTGTCTCTAAATTTTCAAAATTTGTCTAAAAGATACTTACAGTGAGAAAAGTTATTTTCCTATTTTACCTTCAGGATACAACCTTGCAGTGACTGGGAAAAATGTCAAGATTTGAAAGAGCATTTGCTGTGTCTAAAGCAGGTGCTTTTGTCTATGAGAGAGAATTACATGAAATTGAGATTAAAAAAGGGTCTGGAGCCCACCCTGGTGCTAAGAATTTGTGTCATTCACATGTCCTAATTAGTAAGCATTATATTCCCAGTGAAGTGTGAGTTAGGAAGCATTTCCTGAAGAACTGGAGCACAATATGAGAGAGCCAGGTAATTAATTACAGGCTTCCCAGACATGTGAGACACAGGCCTGTCAGCAAGGCTTCCACAAATAACTAATCTCAGCTGTTTTTTGCATCTTTTATGACACACGTGAACTTTCTGCAGTCACTAGAGAGAGCAGATCGGCTATGACCCAAATCATTACATATTCCTTCTAAAAATGGTGGTAAAGGTTGATAGAAGAATAATACAAGCTGAAACTTTTAACTGAGTTGGCTTTGCAGTGCTAATGGTTTTTGGGTTTTTTCAGCTGTAATGGCTTATTTGCTACCTACTGACGTGGCACCTGTTGAGATGATTCAGAATAATATATTATTTATTGCTGACTGCCTTGTGGTTTGTAATACTGAGTAATTCATAGAAAGAATGGTCTTAGCACTGTGACCTTAGTAACTTTGTCCAGCAGAGAAAGAAGTGCATTCAGGAAAGCAGTTATGGAACTAATTGTTCAGATTGGTTTTTTTACCTGCATCCTATTTGAATTTACTTTTTGAAAAAGAGAAATGAAGTTTGTTTCAAATTATTGTTTCGATCCTCTTACAAGATTCTTTATGATCGGTATTTTTGGGTTAGGTAACTACTTTTCAACTGGATGTAGAGATGGGCTGTAGTGGTTTTGGTTTGTTAATTTGAGATTTTATTAATTTTGAGATGTTTTGGTTAATGTATTAATGAGTGTGGTGGGTTTAGTGTTGCTTTAATTACCAGTGTATTTACTTTTTGTTGTGAGGTAGGATTAGGAGAAAGGTAAAGTAGGTTTAAAAATTCAAAAGGGTATAAGGAAAATTTTACTAATAGTAATTAAAAGAAAAAAAAAGTAGTAAGAATTAACGTAATTTTTTTAGAATTTTTTATAATTTGTATTGAAATTTTAAAGAAATAAAATGTAGACATTTCAGTTAGTTTTAAAAAAAAACTATTATTTTTAAAATAGTTTTTTACTTTGTTTAGGGATAGAAGATTTTTTTAATGTTATGAAAAACAGTCTATGCTGAGTTTTTCAAAGTAGAATAGAGTTTTTCAAAACTGTGACGTGGGCCCAGCACCAAAGCTATGAAATATATGCATGTATTGAATGATCCATAACTCCAACCCCTGCCAAAGAGCTGAAAACTGAATTAAATTCCTTGTAGGCACTAGAAAGATTATTTTGCAAAGGCGCAGGTGTTACATGCATGACCAGTGGCACATGTGATGATGCAAACTATATAAAAATGCAACAGTTTAAATCAAAAAGTCATGAAAATAGTAAAACTTTAGTTAATGAGATCTCAGACTATGTGGTACTTTAAAACTGCATAACCAGACAGCCTGTAACAAGCCATGCTTTTAATCAAATTAATGAGTCTACAGTTGAGCACTGCTGGTGACTCAGAAGAATCTTTCCCTACAGCACAACCTCCAAACAACCGTTCGTACATCATTCATTAAACTCTCTGAAACACTATTGAAAGCACAGGGAGATACAGGACTAGAGATTTTGAAAATGGAACCATACATGATTTTGAAAAAAAACCCAGCTTTATATCAAGTCCTATAAGAGCAGTTACTTAGAATGCTTGTTACCAAAAAGTCTACTCTGTATCTTCTCCCCTTCTGTGAGCATTGCATGTATCCTCAAATTTCTTTCTATGAAATACTCATATTCTTAATATTCTTAATACTTGTTTCAAACATGAGAATTTTGAAAATATTATTGTGCAACTTTTTAGTTTTCATTGTTTAACTAAGTTCAATCTTGATACAAATTAGCAAAACCATCAGAAATCTGAGATAGCATCTACCCCTATAATGAAGCCTGAACTGAAATAAGCAACAATGGCAGCAACATCAATATGAAGAAAAATTCCCTGAAGGATATTTGAAGAAAGAAGTAAATGATTTATGTTGAACTGAGATTTATTTAATTTTTTATTGCTACTCTTGTGCTTGTGATAAGAGTTTAATGACTGAAGTTACTGTGAGCCCTACCACATGGTTAGATTTCCAAACACTGTAAAATTACAGTAGTGCAGGCTCCTCAAAGGTGGAAGAGCTGAGTACATGTCTTTAAGCTTAAAGAGGTTGCAGAATTATCATCCAAGTAATGAAATAAAACTGTTTCTTGTTGGTGCTTCTCCAGCAAACAGGTCAGTGTTTGATTTTGAATTACCAATATTTAATATAAAACTATCTTGGACGGAATGAGGAAATAAGCCTTGGATCCAGATCCATTTTTAAGTCATTGAGTGGGGCACTATCAGTTTCACCCACGTGGTTTTTGCAAACCTTGCTTTATTTGCCAATCTGAGCTGTTTCTCTTCAAAGCTGGCAAGACAACAAGAGCAATATCTTTGAAAACATCACCATTCCACAGATGTCTCAACAAGGTGACAGGATCACTGTTCCACTGATGCCCCAGGTTTTAGCTTTTACATTGCTCAGATTCTGTGCTGCTTTAGTGTGCACTTCTGAGCTTCCCATGAGGGGATGCTGAGCTCTCTGCACAGAGCAGGGACACAAAACAATTCCTCCTCCAGCTGGGCACCAAGGACAAATGATCCAAATCTCAGCCCCAGGAGCACAAACACCGTGGGCTGGAGAGAGAAAAACCAGCAGGATGGGACTGCCTGGGCTAAAGCTGGAATGGGACAATGAACTCCAAGGTGCCAATGGAGCAGAGCTGATCCCAGTGAGAGCCCCCGGGAGCGCTCGTGCATTTTGGGACCATTTTGGTTCATCTTGGGTGCAGCCCTGGCTGGGCTCTGGTGCTGCCCAAGGTGGATCCATGGAGGAGATCCTTTTAATCCATCCCTGCTTTGTCCTTTAGCTCTGTCCAGCCTCTGCTCTAGGCCAAGGCATCCCTCAGGTGCCTCAGCCAGGTGAGGGTGCACCTGACACTTGCTGACACTGACACCCTCACAACATCCTTCCCCACAGTGCTGCCTGACTCCTGAGCATTTCATGGAATTTGCACCTCTGGGGAAAAATACAGAATGGGGACAATTGTTGTAAAGGACTTTGTTAACAGTGCCATTGTACAGCCAAACACAATTCTCTTTTTATAGGATATTACAGAAATTTATCATTTTCTAAACGGGAAGACTGAAAATTGTGTATGTTTCATTTACACTGGCCTGTAACATGCCAGGGTCACCAGAAATATGCAGGTATGAAAAAAAATTAATGAAACTATGTAATGTAATTCCCATGGCACAATTTATAAGTAGATTTTTAAGGTGGTATAAATTATGTGTTCCTCTTCATCATCCCCTGCAAGCATGAAATGTGCTCTGATTTTTAATAGCATTGCAGTGGTACTAAAATTATACTTTTAATGTTTGTTGTGTTTGGGCTCTTTTTTTAAAACTAGTGAAAATTTATGGTATTTAAATTTGAATGTAACGCTAGTTTAATTTTGAAGAAAACAAGTATTTCTTAAATGTGAATGGAATGATCCTCCCATGGACAAAACTGCAGTTGGTAATTCTTAGTGGTTTTGTGTTGCTTAACTAGTCATCTTTTTGCCCTGACAAAATAGTCTCACTTTATATGTGTTCTAAACTTTAGATTAGAAGTGTAGGAGTCTAGTTCCTGAATTTAATTTCCAGCTTTTATACCACATAAAGGAAGTTTTATATATTCATTTGTTTTTTAAGAAAAATAAAGCAAAAATTAGTATTTTCTCCATTTCTGCAGTACTCTTCTGTTGAGGTTCTTATTTTCAACCCAAGTTGACAGAATTCATTAACTACACTACATTAGACTCTGAATTCTGAATTAAGTAACTTTTATTTTGTTGTTAAGCAATTTTTATTTTCCTAGCAAGTTAAAAGATACCTTCCTCAATATGGGAATGCTGTTGAGCATTTGTGTCATTCTCACATAAGCAAATATAACCAGGACAGCTTAACTTATGTTTGATGGGCTGGGAGAGGTAAACATGCCAGGCCACAATTAATATGAATATAAATGAATATAAATAAATGACAGTTTTTCAGCTCCTCATTCGGTGTATTCCTTTCGTTATCAATGTGCTGAAACTTGTGGTTAAAATGGCAGAAAAAAGAATGTATTATACTTTCACAAGTCATGTTTCTATACTGAAACAATGGTACTTTCTTCATGGAAAATGTACAGGATGTTCCCTTTCTTACAGGTATATTCTTCTTTATTTGAGTTCTGCATCTCTTCATTCTTGGCTAGAAACATTTTTTGTGTGCTAGAAGCAGTGTTGGAGAGAACCCCTCTCTTTTATCCCACACACATTTTTTTTGTGTCTGTTGATGTCACTTTCAGGAAGTAACAAGAACAATTACTTTCTTATCCCATATTCTAATTGCAAAATGCAATAAATGTAGGTGGAATAATGATAGCTGAACAGGGAATAGCATACAGAGAGACAACATTTTAAAATGCTCTCCTGCTGCAATGAAATAAGTCATTCTGTATTTAGTGAAGAAATTTCTAAGAATTACATCTCCCCTTTTCTATGGCAAGGGAGGAAAATACTTGAAATTTTCAGTATATTTTCTGTTTTTGAATGAAGAAGAGTTTGTGGTTGTAAGCTTCTGTGTCTCACACCATTATGTTGTGGTGTTGTGGGTTCATTTCTTTCCTTTTTAAATTTTTAAAATAATATAACATACATTATGTTCTTCTAGTTCTTATTATGAATAATCTTTTCTGAATGGAGCTTTGTCATAATTCAAGTGTCACTAAAATAAAGGTTAGATTCTCTGTATATAACTTAGGTGGAAAAGCTTTTATAAATTACTTTATTGTTTCACAGGCCTTGGAGAGTGCTGTTGTGGATGGCAATGAGTGTGACTCATCTGGCTATAGAGCTGGAAGTGTAATATTAAAGAAAATAAATAACAAGACTGAAAAGAGCATTAAATGAGGAAATGAGGCATGGATGTGTGAGACAGAGAGTAGTCTACTGAATGTAAGTAGATACCACCTAATTACTTGGGGAAAAGAACTTGGTGAGTAAAGAAAGCAAGACCATGAATGATCTGGAAGCCCTGTAGGATATGCTTGGCTTCTCAAAACATTATATATGGAGGAATAGTTTGGAAATTCCAGTCCTGAAAGGGAATGCATTAGAATTGTTGAAAAAGAGATTTATGTTATCTTTTTTTGTTGTTGTTCATTTTACTGCTTTTTAAAGTATGTGCTATTATAAGGAGGGTTTTGCATTGTGCAGAAACATCTCGGCATATTCAGTGTCAAAAACCACGGGGTTTGTAGTTCTAAAAAAAAAAAAAAAGAAAAAAATGCTCAAAATGTTCTCTCAGTTTAAGATCTTACTCTGGGAACCTTTAACAAACTGCCGCTGGGAGCTGTAATGTAAGTTTTGTTGCATGAAAATCTAATCTGAGAGCCACCAATGCAAAGAGGGTAGTGCCCACTGTCACTCACTTCAGCAGGCAAGGCATCACCATTCTCATTTTTACTCCAAAACTGTGCAAGACTTTTGTGGGGGTCCTTGCTCTTACCGCGCTCTTTGTTTTTTTCTTTTTTCCCCCTGGAACTTTTATTCTTTTATAGACGGGTAAAATAACTCTTCATGCTCTACAAAGGAATGTTCAGTGCACAAAGTTGCCTTTTTTGTTTTTATCTTGTTTGTTTTCTTTTGGTTTTAGTTGACCATTGACTGTGGACAAAAATACTTTTTCCTGTATCACTCAAACGTGTTTATGTTATTAAAGACCACCAACACCACCACCCTATTTAATGCACAAATTGCTTGGAAAGTCTGAGTGCATTACATTCTACCGCCAATAAGTTTACTTTGGTTAAAAAAAAAAAAACCAGGACATTCTGTTGGTGTGGAGTTGTACTAATATTGATGAAAGCACTGATGTGGCCAAACCCATAAGAGACGTTATTTAAGGAAAATTTAAATTAAAGTGGCATTCAGGTCTTTCCAAATTCAGTGCCATGTGTCCTAGGAACTAATGATACAGAATGAAGCTGCTGAATAATTTTCATGTTAAACTTTGTGAGCAAGTTTTGTCCACAAGAGGCACAGAGATTGATAGGGGTGTGCCCATCAACATTTTGCTGTTGGAGTGAAGTTTTTACTCCTACAACCAAATGAAACCTTTTGCAGCTCATTCCTTGAGATTTTGAAACAGCCATCAGCAAAGCCTGCTGGGAAAACCAAGAATAAAATATATGTGATAATTCCACTGATTGAACATATTAATGATTAATTACTGATTAATACATTGGATCAAATTATTTCTTATCAAAATGAATTAGAGGGAGAGCTTTTTATTCCACAAATTGCATTTTGGATTTTGAAATAAGTAAGAATAATATAATGAGAATCTTTGCTATCTAATAAATATATTTATTAGATATATTATATTTATCAGAGCTATAATAATATTATATCTCTGATATATATATATATTTTTTTACAAGATTTATTTATTTTACAAGATGAGCTGTGTGGCAAATAATGTGTTTTCCAAATCTCCTTCATACAAGCTACTGGAATATAACTAAATCTGGGGCCTTGACAGATAAAAAGATAAGTGTCTTGTAGTGTTAGTTATGAGTCTTATACATGATTAATAATTTTCCTTATAATGATGGATAATTACATACATATAACACATATATATGTATACATATCTATATATTAAATATTATGTATATAATATGTATATATATGCATATGTGTATATATGCACATATATTTATATGTGCAAATATAAATCAAAATAATGGTTTGATTCTATCATTTTTAAAGGAAGTAGACCATTTCTAAAGAACTAAATAAATCAGTTTCAACAATGTATGTCAAGAACTGTAAGTTAGAAAGTAAATTTAGAGTCCCCAAGAGAAAATACATTTTATATTAAAGTATTGACAGTGGTTTGTGAAAAAATTTTCTTTGTGAAATAATGGGACATGTTTCTAGTAAAGATTTCGATATTTCCTTGAAGAAAAAAAAAATTTTAAAAATGAGATCATCTGGGGCTTGGGTAGAGCAAGAGTGTTGCGGCTGTCATTTCAGATATATGCAGTGGACAAGCTCAGGTAGCATGTGCATGGAGAATGTACAGGAGTTTCTACAGCCCCAGATGCAGAGGATGATCCAAGTTTTGGGCTTCCTACTGCAGTTTGTGATGGCTGGTGGCAGTTCTACAACCTCAGGAAAAAATCACTGTATCTACTGGAGTAATCTTCTATATTGGAATATGGGATGTTCATGTGAAAGGATGGTTTAAGCCCAGGAGGAGGGTTCTCCCCTATTCTGACATATTCACTTCTTTCCTTCTCCCACAAGCATTTTCCATCATCTTGCACTTCCATGTGGGAATTTCCTTTATGGTGGGAAGGAAGGAACTTCCTGTAGTGCAGGGTATGCACTATGAATCCATTTCATAGATCATGTAAATGTGCACATTTTTTCTATTCTCCTTTATGAAGAATATTATTCTTCTTCTATTCTTCTCCTGCTGTGGTACTGACATCAAACTGCAGAGGCCTGTAGATAATCTACTGTTCACCCCCAGCAAAAGACTGACATACTAAATACAGATTTAGGAGTCCTGGTTTGACCAGCTACAAAAGTTACAGAAAGAACTCCCAGGAGTATTATAAAAAGTAAAAACTCCTAAAAATACATAAAAAATAATAGGTGTGGATGTGACAGGTCTTTACACTTAAGGAAATTAAGAATTGATAGAATTGATAAAAAAAACAGAACTCCCAGTTTTGAAAGGCACTATGAAATTTCACAGAGCTACATGTTAAAAACTGCTTTGCTCATAAAGCACCAGTCCTTGCTAAGTCACCATCACACACAGTGGGTAAAACCAGAGGGGAAAATTTTTCTGTGTTTTTATGTTCTTCACCTGCTATTTTTCAGTTTACTCTTTCCTCCCTGAGCTACCCAACAGAAATCCAAGACCTTCTGACCAGCCTTGACTTGATTTCTCCTCTCAGAAAAGTGTGATTCAGCAGCAGTAAATGTTACAGGTAGGTGCTTTTATTTCCCTTTCTTAAAAACATCAGCTGCAGAAACCTTGAATGTGTTGTCTTTATTGTAAAAAACACATAACCTATTCTTATGGATTTGACCTGAATATTTTCATTTACAGGAGGATATCTGTCTAGTATAATGGTAGGTCTTGACTTTTGTTTGTGACGGCTTTTGTTCTTGAATTCTTCTCAGCAAAAATTCACCAAATGCAGCAAATGTTCTTTCTTGTGTTTAGCAATAAAAAAAGGTCTGTCCTATTAGTGATAAACAGAACTGACTGAAATTTGTGTGCACAAATCAAAACTGATCCGAATATTCTCTCTTGAGTGTTGCAGTTAGTCTCTTCCAACAAAAGATGGCACTGCTCAATTTTCTTCAAAACTAATCTCCATTCATTGAAATGGAATGCTCCTTAAAAGTTCCCTTGTCTTTGTCTAGGATCTGCACTTAGATCAGTATTTGTTATTGCCTATGTAGTAATAAATTGGCCTCAGATATTTTTAAAAAGATCTGTTTCCACAAGAAGTCCCACATGGAATAAAACTAAGTGCCAATAATTCACAAATTACTCTTGCAACTCGTTGAAGTTCAATTTGGAGTCAATAATTATTTTATGGATGCAGTTTTTCTACAGTTAGGAAATGAAAGGAAAATAGCTTCCAAGATTGTCCCAGATGTATTTTTTTTTTTGTATGCAACATACATTAACCATTTAGATATGAATTTAACTGCCTATTGGGAAAAGTATATATTTTCCTCAAAAATTGCTGCTTATGTTATGGCCAAAAGCAGAGGTTTTACATAAATTTGAACTTCCCCAATGCCTTGTATAAAATTAGAGAGTTCTGTACTTCAGAACTTCAAATTTGCTAAATTTAGGTATAAGTAATAATCCAATGATGATCATAAATTAAAAGTTAGGAAGGCAATAAGAAACACATTGAATTTATTTAGTGTAAAAGACTATAGTCCCCACAGACAAATTTAAAACAAACTTGCAACAGGTCTGTCAAGCCTGTTAGCATGACTAAAATGCAAAAAGCAAACAAAAGCCAAAAATAAAACGCTAAGGATCATTGTAATAATAATATACAAATGTCAGAGAGTAATTTAATTAATTCAGGGAATAAAACTTGAAATACCTCAGCATAATGCGAAAAAACACAAACTCATGAATGTTTTTGTCATTGTCTTATTTTAATACAATCTGAAGTGTCAAATATACAAAGACACCAGAAATTTCCCAAGGTACCCAGTGCTCTGTGTTAAGTGGCACCAAAGAGGTTCTGAATGGTTTGGATAAAGAGTAAAATTTACTTCCTGTCTTTTTGTTTGTTTGTTTGGTTTGTTTTCAATCAGTTGTGGGGAAATTTCTATATTTCAGAAATTGCATTTCACATATTTTTTCAGTTAGCTAGGTTTATTTTCTAAAAATTCTGAGACGCTTTGCTTTGAGAAACACTCTTCATGCTCTTTTCACTCTTTTCCATGCTTCCCTCAAGGAGGAACAAAAAAACCAAGAAATTTTAAAAATTATTTTATTATTACCTTTTGGAAATAAAATTGCTAAGTGAGAGATTCTGTATTTCCGAATGACAAAATGATTTTTTTTTAGGAAAGAAAGAGTCAGACCAACCACAAGAAATTATTGAGAGAACAGTAAACCCCCCTAAAATAAATGCCTCCCGGTTCTGGTGGGAATCCCTTAGAATGGGACCAGCAACAATAGCTGGGAAACATAAATTAAAAAAAAAAAAAAAAAAAAAGAGAGAGAAACATGTCAAAACTGTAATCTGTAATTCAAACAAACTTGCAGAAATTTATGATAATGGCTTTATAGCAATTCAAACAATGAAACAATTCAATTTCAGAAGGGCATTAATGAATATTTTATTGGCAGAGGAGTCCCTAGTTCTTATATGTAGCTCACTAGGTCAGTCTTAGCAGCAAATAGGACAATGATGCATTGCTAAAAACTCATCATTATCCTCATTGGGTAGAAAGAAAATGGTGTTTTTACAGGTCTAGGCCCATTTTCACAGCAAGAAATCACCTTGCCTCATTAAAAATACATTAGCACTTTATCTGCTCAGGAAGAAGGGCTTTAATGAGATTCATGTTAAATTACTGTTTTGAGAGAAACAGCATATTAGATAGTACACACATATTTCAGTACATATGCAGTAAATAAAAAAAAAGCTTCAATGAAAAGAAAAAAAACCACATAATACACTAAAAATTAAGATGAAGAAATCACTACTTTGTGGCTTTTATTCCCCATTGTGCATGTAGAACTTGTTCTTATATGGCACTCTTGGATCTGGAATTTATCCACGTGTATGGACTTAAATTTGCCTTTTTTTGCCCTGTATCTTCTGGCTGCACAGTGGATGACACAATAATTTCTGCCAGCCCTGTCTCCAAGCTCTTTGCATTTCCTGTGCTCTGCCTGCATCACTGCAGGGCTTCTCTCTTCAAACACTCACGTCATGGCTGCGTTTACCAGAGCTGGAAATGAAAAGTTTAACTTCTCCCAAGGGATGCTGCAGGAAAAAGTCTTCCCAAGGAATTGGACTTTTTGCTCCCTCCTCGCTCATAGAGAACTCTGCTGGCTCCTGTCACAACCCCAGCTGCCAAGAAGTGACCAAACAGGGGCTCAACTCAGGAAATTCCTACAACTTTATCATATCTGAGGTACTGAAAACATTCAATCTACTGCTAAAGGTCTTTTGGAAGACAAAACAAAGCAATATAGAATAACAGAAGAGAGCATGAGGAAGAGATTGAATGTGATGATCAAGATTAATGCAAAACTTTAACAGCAGGTCAATCCTGTGCTGCGTGTGAATAGTGGTAAACTGAATTGCAAACATTCCCACAATGACTTAAAAATGCGTTTGGTTCTTTCTAGGAGGGATGTGACTCCTCCATGGTTTTGCATCAGCAAGTGAAATGAACAGTACAGCGATTTTATGAGGTGCGTGGTTGGCAGATGTTTTCTCAGGACTTACATTCCTTCCCCAGTGGCATCACAGCAATATGCAGTTAAAGAAGTCAAAATTTCACGCAAGTCATCTTTTTTTTTTAATATGCTAATTTAGATATACCAAAAATAAAAAACAACTGTTAAATCTTTATTCACAAAGTGAACATTTTTAACACAACACGGAAATCGTGAAGGTATTTCAGGTAAAGGCTGTTTTCATTTTCTGCATTCCAGAAAAATAACATGCATTAGATTTTGTGAAAATCTTTGAGACCACCTTAATTTTAAAACATCCAATCATCAATGAAGCTACCTCACCATACACCTAAAACCAGAATTCTGTGTTCCTTAGGATGTCAGCAAAATCCATATGGTGAAAGGCGAAGCACAATAAAATGTAACAGAAAGCAGGTTGGAGAGGATAGTGTGGCTGTTTGCAGCCAAACTCCAGAAATAAACCTATGCTCTCAGGTTCAGTCACGTGCTGTGGTGCTGGTTGCAGACCCTAGTGCAGCTAATTAAGGATGTTGAATAAGTGATAGAAACTCTCATTTGGGCAGTTCCAAGACTGCTGCTGTCACGAGATGGACAATTCTGTTCACCAAAAATTAGACTTTTGAACATGAGCTATACCTTTCTTTATGCCGAAATAGCATCAAGTACGTGGTCAGAATAGGAAAAAAATTATTATTAGGAAACACTGAGCACTCTCTTCTTCCAATAAACCCTTCTACTCTGAGAAAGATCATAGTAAGTATTTGTTAAATTATCAGAGGAGAAGTCAGTTCTTATCCCATCCACTGCTGCTCCTTAAATTCAGGAGCAGTGCCTCTTGACACTTGGCTTGCAAAAAGCACCTCCTCTTTCTTGCTCCATGTTTTGGCTTGAATACAGTAGTATTTTGTTTTATCAGGAAAGCTCTTGGCACAGTCTACCCTGCCCCTGATGCTTCCTGACCCTGCCACTGGAATCAATTTCCATTTGTTTTCCTCTGCCCTGTCTCCCAGCCCTGTAAAACTCAAACTTTACACACATCATCCAGGTATTTAGGGCAAATTTGGTAAAGGCCCTAGCGGTCTAGGATATGAGAATTTAGATGCCCATGTCTAAACTCATTGCTTATGTGCTTTTTTCAGTCTTATTTCTGGGTTTATTTTCTAAAAATGCTGTGATGCTGTGCTTTGAGAAACACTCTTCATGCTCTTTTTCAATCCTTTCAATACTTCCCTCAAAAACAAGGATTCTATTATTGTATTATTACTTTTTAGAAATAAAATTGCTAAGTGAGAGTTTCTATACTTCCTAAGAAGGTTCTTCAACATGACAAAATGATTCTATTTTTAGTAAAAGTCATAAGGATCCTCATAAGGATCAAAGATGACAAGATGCCTGTTGCATCCCAGCAACTCTGGAAGGAAATAAATGTGGACTGTAGTGTGCATTGCTCTTTGTGCATGCATTTTGCATACGTGTAGAGTCCTTACAGAAAATATGAAAGCAAGGATAAAAAAATCCAAGACTCCCACCGTCGGGAGCATGTCCCAACCATTGCATTGCAATATTCTTAAAAATCCACTCCCACTCTCTGACGTGTGCAAACTGCAGGCACTTGACTGCACCTGAATCTGTAGGGTTTGGACCATGTTTGTGAAAAAGTCAATAGTAATAATAATAATAATAATAATAATAATGAGAGAGGTTTTCCAAGTTCAATAGAAAAAAAGTAATTTGATTTGCCCAGTAGGAGATGTGCAGTGTTGTACAAGAATATTAAACTTGTGGAATAGGAAGGATGTAGTAGGAATTCTCTATTTCTACCAGAAACAGTATAAAGGAATATTAGAAAACTTCATTTCCTCATTCTTTCAACTTATAGAATGAAAAAAAAAATCTGGGTGGCTAAAAATCAAAGTCAACATTGTTTAGTTGCAAACTATTCATATCATATAAAAGCTTTTTATCTCTAGGAGCTTCCTGAGCACTTAAAACTGTTCACTTATAGAGAATGGAATGTTCTTTCAAGTTTAGGTTAACTTAATGGAGCTAGTCGATTCTTTGATAAAACAAGTTTATTTGATTCAGTATTTATTTAAAACATTATTGTGACCATTCTTGGACAGAAACCAGAAAAATTAACAGTAAAATACTACTAAAATAGTGTGAAAAAATATAGTCTTCCATACTAATATTTTTATTAGAAAAATAAATACTATAAATAAATTAAAATATAAGCATATATAACAAATAATATATAATAATAAATACTACTAAAATAGTATGAAAAATATAGTCTTCCATACCTTCTAATATTTTTATTAGAAAAATAAATAATTAAAAAATATAATATATAAAAATAAATTATATCTAAAGGAACACAGAAGTACCGAAGTATTTGGATTGAAATATGCAAAAATAAACCAAATTTCTAGCGCTCACTTGCAACAGGCAATTAGGAGTCAGTGTATTTCCATTAAATGCAATTTCTATGTGGTAAATTCATAACTTCTTGTAAAATAAGGCAACTTTAAGAGCTGGGAAGCCTCAACAAATTATGTGATTCTGATTTCTATGCGGTCAAAGAGAACTACAACTTTAATTTTTACATTTTCTAACTATTTATATCATTATAATGAAAAAGGTACAGTATTTCATCACCTTATAGTTTTCAAATACTTTGATATCTGTCTGCATTTATTTAGTTCTGTGTTATGGCTTCTCTTATATTTCTGAATTTAGAGTGTTGGCTTCTATAATCTGAATAGAAAAATGAATTTTTTTCTCTGAAAAAAAGGAGATGGATGCGTGAGATACATATATAAAGGAGATAGATATAAAAGGCCTTGAACGTATGTAGAAGACACCAAGTTCACATGTTGGGGTTTCATGTTGTTCCTGTCCTGTTGAAGACATGTGAAGCCAGGCTGTGACAAGCAGCCTGTAAAGAATTCATAGTAAAGCAAAGAAATATCAATGTTCCATTTGTTATTTCTGCTTTGACAGTACTGTTAGTTACCCCTATCACTAAGGCTATAAAACCTGCGGTTGCCTAGTATAAAAAAAAAAAAAGGTTTATTTTTCCAGCACAGCCTTAAAATGAACTATATGTCATGTAGATTGTCTCCTACACAACCTGCCTTTTTGGAGATGTGTAGGAGAAAGGAATTGGATGGTCCTTTCAGGTGTCAACGTGCAAGGTGTAATCATGTTAAAGGTGTGCCTGTGGGTCACTCTCCTCCTGCTGAAGAAGCCAACCTCCTCCTCCTTTGGGTCAAAGACCAGCACGTGCTGGTCAATGACACGCACCACCCTGCTGAAGCTGCCCTGCTTCTCCTTCAGGCTCTCTGGCCGGACACGGACCACCACTTTGACATGGCTGCAGACATCTTCTTCCCTGGCTGGAGTCATCCCTCCTGTTCCCCAGCGTCACTGCCAGCACTCGGTCAGATCCAGCAGCTGAATCCTTTCTGCAATTGACAGAGCGGACATTTATTTCAATATGAGCCTTCACCCTTTCCAGCAATTCACACATTCGGTCAGGGCCCTGTGCTGGGCCCATCGCTTGTCAAGGGACCGCCCCGGGCAGCGAGGCTTTGGGAAACTCTGTAACCGCCCAAAGGATGCCTGAACTCAGCACAGCTCTCAGAAAGCCAACCAGCACTGCCCCAGGGAACTCTGAAGTTCATTTCACAATTTAAATAGTCGGTGCCCTACAGTCTTTAATCTATAGCAGACCAATCTTTCAGACCAGAAACCACATTTCTGTGGGCTAAAGCGAGCAGCCTTTTTGTTCTCCAGCAGAAGCACAAAAGCCCGTGTTGCCCTTCCTGGATTGCCACAGCCACGTCGCAGGGAGCGTTAAAGAGAGTTAAAGCGGGATGTAGGCGAGCGTGCCCCGCGCGGGCTGCAGTGACCGACGCCAGGCGGGCTTTCCTCGCATATCCCATTTCTGCTGTTCCCAGCGGCTGCCGGCTCACCCCGGCAGCGGACGCGGTGCAGCTCCCGCTGCCGCCCCTGAGCCGGCTCGGCTCTCCGGGCCCGCCCGGCTCGGCGGCAGCTCCTCACAGCCCGCGGGCCGCCCTTCCCCGGGGCACGGCGCCAGGCCGGGCCCGCGGCCGGAGCGTCCCCCGGGCCGGCCGCAGAGGCGCTGCCGGACCCAGCCCGCGGGCCGGGGCTCCGCTCCCGGGCCGGGCTCAGCCCGGCCGTGCCCGCGGCTGTTCCCGGTCTCTCACCGGGCCGTGCCCGCGGCCGCTCCGGGCTCGGTC
>QUSF01000112.1:105910-130801 GCA_003676055.1 Chloebia gouldiae
GGCACGGACGGAAGGGCGGCGCTCCCGGGGCTGCCGGACGGCCTCTGCTCCGCGTGTCCGGCCGGCCCGGCTCGGGCGGGGACAGCCCCCGGCCGCTCCTCCCGTCCGGGCCGCGGCCGCTGCTCCGGTCGCCTCTGACCGAAAGTGCTTCGGGGCGGGGGTTTTGTCCTCGCTGCCTTTCCCCTGCTTTAGCGCAGGGGCGATCCCGGGCGGCAGCCTGCAGCGGGGCCCGGTTCCCTTCAGACGGGCGCTGTTGGAGAAATGAAATAAAGTCCGGACGCTGTGCTCGCCGGAGAGAAGGCGATCCCCGCGGGCGGGAGACCCGGCTGGGAGTAGAGTCCCTCGCGTCACCCCGGGCAGGGCAGGGGATGGTGGCCCTGGCCCCGTTCAGCCGCTCCTCGCCCTCGCACAGGGGCCGGGACAGAAGGGGAAGGGTGGGAAGGCAGAAACGGCGGCTGAGGTGGAGAGAGTTTCACGGGGCAGTCAAAAGCTGTGCAGACAAACAGAGCGAAACAAGGAATGCCTTCCCCTGGTCCAGCCATCTCCAGGAGAGTGGGGCCCATCGCGAGTTACAGTGGCCACTTGGGACCACCAGTGCCACCACCCCAATCGTCTTCTTCCCCCCCTTTCTGTCCGGAGCGCCGTGTCCTTTGGTCTGCAATATCCCTTGGGTGCATCTGGGTCTCCTCCCTGCTGTGCCAGCAGAAATCCAAACTAGCCCCAACTGAGCTCCTGGGGAGAAAATTAACTCCAGCCCAGGCAAAACCAGCAGAGCGCCCCATGGTAATTTCTGTAGGCACACTATGGCTTGTGGTGAAACACACATCTGTGTGTCTGCCCAAAGCTAGAGTGAGGTGCAGTTGCAAATTTAAGCTGAGGGAATTATGGCCCAGTTGAAGCCTAAATAATCATGAGAGTAACTTTGTCGGCATATATCCTTATGCAGGCAAAATTTTGGTAGCCTGTGGCAAGGTAAATTCAACAAAAGCAGATATTAGAAGCTGATAGTGAAAAGAATCTGCTAACTGCTTGAACATGATTGATTTGTAGGTAATCTTGGAAGTGCTGAAAACATTTTACTGACATGACAGATCTGTAAAGCTGCCCAACGGTATAGCTTTGCCTATAGCATTTTCCCTATGTTATTTAAACAAATCCATTATTTCAAGTATTTGTTTGAAAGTAATTCCCAACATCTATTGCTCTTCTAGGTTGATCAGCTCTAAAATGTTACCTCAAAATCTGTACCAAGTTTGCAGATGTTTGTTTCTGCGTAACTGGAAACTGAATTCAGTAAATATGGCTGGTTTGGCCAGAAGGATCCATTCTTCATCAGAAAAGCTTTCTGAGTCAGAGGAACAAACTGTCCAGAAATGTGAAGCTGAAGAGCTGCCTCAAAATGCAGAAAACAGTAAATCTGGAAGATTGCACATACCAGTCATGCTGGAGGAGGTTGTTAATTGTTTATCTCCTCAGCCAGGTCAGGTGAGTTAAATGATTAATTAACATTTGTGATCCATTAGTAGTCCAGCAGAAAAATTTCTGGAGAGTAGGGATGACTTTAGTTTAGAGGAATAAAGGGATTCTCTTAAGCATATCAGTTTTACCTTTCAAAGGTCCTCAATTGTTTGAAGTTTAAATTAAAACTCTGTATTCAAACTAATAAAATTCTGGTGTCTGTGTGCCTGAATCCTCAGGTATGTGGTATTTATTAAAACTGTCATATTTGACTAATCTGTTGTTTTTGTGCTTGTCTTTCTGAGTTGCACTTGTGTATTATTAAGGTTATGTTAATGACTCAGAGGGGAGTTCTCATATGTGGTTATCTCATCAGTTTGTGACGAGCCCTCTTCCTCTTGTATAAGAGTAGTAAGTGTAGGTTTTAAACATTGTTTAGCCCCATTAGCATGGAGAACTGGTTCAAGCCTTTGTGTTTGGGTGTAGTACTGTAAGTGGTTTGCTTTTGCTGTCTGGGGTAGTAAATGCTTACAAGTGTCCTCAAAAAAAATGATACACAGGGAAATGGTTTTTGTCTGGGTGGTCTCAGTATTCATTTGAAAGGATTTTTTGAATAATGTAAGTTTTTAAGTAATGGTCATATTTCAGATACTTTCATCTGTGATTTTAGTGCTCATGTTAGTTTCATAGAATCTTAGGAGTTTAGGCTTATCAGTGTGTTGTTTTACTACAATGGCTGAAACAGCAGGAAAAGAAGCAGAAAGGTCAAAGTCTGTATGTTTTTATTTTTATTTGAAAAGAAGCATGACCCAACAGTGACAAAGTGATATAGCAAGTTTGAGGTGTATTCAGTGGTCAGAAATTTGCAGTCAAATCTTTTTGTGTTGCCTTGTGTATCATTTTAAGTCTTTGAAGAAGCAGTGAAAATGCAAATAGTGTTGATACACATTAGCATACAAATTGGATACAAAGTGTTCTACTGTTGAAGATATCTAAATTGGAGAAATACATAAGGAACTTTGAGTTCAGATTTTATTCTGATGTCAGAACTATGATGACATTTTCATGCATTAAGTGAGCATGTAAACTGATACACTATGTGAAATATTTTTTCCAATTGTGTAAGTTTTTACTTAGATAAGAAGAGCCTTATGAAGTCAATGTCCATTAGACTCTGTTGATGTAGAAAATCTTCCTTGGCAACAGGACTTGTAAAAGAAACTATTCTAGGTTATGAACTGTGGCGAGTAAGTATTACTGCCCCTGAAATTTTTTTTTGAATTTAAATATTTTTTCTAATTTAAATATTTGTAAAGTAGCTTATTATTGGGATGGGATTTTTTTCAGGTCTGTGTATACATGGTTTTTCAGATTCCTAAACTTGCAGTGAACCACTATTGACTGCTATAAGAGAGCCCAAGTGTGTTTACCTTAAACTGAAGCATTTATAATGCTGCCAGCATGACTGAAACTGGAAACTGTTCAGCACTTCTGTTTTTCTGTATGTATTCATAGCACTTTCTGAAGCCCTGAAAAATAACTAGTGTGCAAAAGGATGCAATGTGTTAGCTGAGTTTTGCTCATGTGAGTGGAAGCCTGAACACAGGTTGAGACAGTTTGTCACTAACTCACACGAGTGGTGGTAATCAGTTTGTACTAACATGGATGTCAACTGGCAGTGTCACATAAATTTACATTTTTAAGATTATAGTCTTGACAGGAAGTCTGTGAACACTTTGTTTCGTGGGCAGGAAAGGCAATGCTCCGATCTTGAATTTAGTTTTTCTGCTTTATTGTCTCCTCACACATAAAGATTTCCGTTGCTCGGCTTTAATGGAGTTATATTCTTTGTTATAAAATAGCCGATTTGGGCCTCTATTTTTCCTTGTGTCTTAAGACAACGAGCTACCAATATAAAAAAAATCTAATTAGAAAGATGATGTTCTCCCTATAGTTACGGTCACTGAATGGGATTTTCATTTTACTTATAGAGGTTCTTACGAAAGGAAATGTTACTTAAGAGTGAGTCACCGCAGAGATGAAGATGTTAGTGCCCTCCCACTGAATATTCTTGTTGACTGTCTCCTTTGGGGAATCTGTTTGTCAGGAGTTGGAGCAATAATGCTTCCATTTATCTTTGAATTTTCTTTTATTGCCTTGTTTCGCAAAGTCCCTGTAGTAGTCCTGTCTTTGAAGCAAAGACTACAAATTAGATTTCACCAATCTACCTCACTGCTCAATGAAAAGTCTTTTGCAGTAAGTCCACACATAAGTAATTTCCTCTTTAAGTTTACTGTATTGATTACATTTTAATCTCAGTCCATGAGTGTTGTTTGCAAATACCTCGCCAATATTTTTGCAGTTGTCTGAACAATTCTCTGTTCTCTTAAAGAACCAAACCTATTTGGAATCAATGTTTGGACATCCAGATGCATATTTCCCCAGTTTCCAGCCTACTTTTTCCTATTTTTTTTCCTTTGGAATGCTCACATTTCTTTTTAAGTAGAGATGTGGATCTTTTCCACATACTGTGGCTATAACATTATAAGAATTTCAAAAGCAGTGAGTTCTATGAATGCCAGAGGATAAAACTCTGAAATTTTAACTGTTCTTATGAGAATCTTCAAGGTTTTTGAGTTGTGAAGTGCTAGGAAATGCTAGTGCTCCAGCACCAACAAATACTTCTATATATAATATTTAAACTCCAACAAGAAGAGAAGCAAATATTATGCCCTACTCAGATGATATGGGAAAGCCTGTAATCTGATGATATCCATGGTTTTATGTGATTGATTTTATCTATGGTTGAGTATGATCTAGAAGAGACTATAATGGAGATACTATAAGGTCTGCTAGTATTATTTGGTTTATGATAGTTCTAGAAGGTGGTTTTTTTTTTAGTATCTGTAAATTAAATGGTAGGTGGTCAAACTTGAGGTGAGAAATAATGAATGAGACCTTTCCATTTTCTCCAGTGTTTAAGGGGTTTATCAGAAGACCTTATAGTAGATGCTTTTTTACCTCATTGTGTTAATTTGTATATTAAATAAAAGAAGACAGTTTATTTTCCCCAAAGAGATCTCATCTGACATCATCTTGAGAGTTAGCCAGGACTCACTGTGGGTATTTCCCTTTTGATTCTCTGTGATGTTATTCAGATTGTTTTTGCTACTTAGCATTCATTGAAGGAGGTATTGTCTTTGTCTTGAAAATGGTGTTTTATATTTTGTGTGTTATATTTTGTGTGTTATTTCTTTTTCTTGGAAATCATGTGTTGGTTTCTAGAAAGAGACAAGTATTTCCTGAGAACATGCAGCTTTGCCACAAGCTCTCCTTTCACTCTTTCAGGTACATACTGCTTTGTTTTCAGGATAGTTACTATTTTCACACATCCAAACATCACATGATTCTTTTTCAGAAGTGTGAGCATGGACTTTAAAATAACGGGAAGGAAGTGTAAGACATTGCTGACAGACAGACATTGTTTTGTTGTGAGTGAAGTGCTGCCTGAGCTCTGGGCTTCAATTTTGAAGACAGCTTCTCACCTCCTGGAGGTTCGGTTGCTACTCTTGGATGTTGATGTGCAGCATGGTTGTTTTCTTCCTTTTCTGCGGAGTTAGTTAGTTAGGTAGTAGAACACACTTGGAGGAAGCTGAGGGAGACTGTTGCTGTTAGAAAGCAGAATCAGTTCTGGAATTGTTGTCTTAGTTTCTGTGTGTTCTTGTCCATACATCAGTATTCCCTTTCTGCCTTGTACAGAGTAGAAACGCTTGGAGGCAGAAATAACCTTTCTCTGAACAGCACCCTGCAGAGGGGACTTCTGTTCTGTGGCAGAGCTTTCCAAGTGTTGGGGTGTATAAATAGTTACATGGTGATGCTGGTGACCAGGGTTCTCATCACAGCACCTCCGAAGTCATCTGCAAATCATTTCTAACTGGAATGACCCATTTGTGCTAAAGGTTCTCAAAACTGAGCTTTTCTGCAGGGTGCCCAAAGTAAAGAGGGATTGAAAAGGGGTCTGGAAAAATTAATTCTGAGTTCTCAAGTTGTATGAGTTTTTGGTAAAATGCAGTCAAAATACCAAGGTTGGAGGGGAATATTAGTTGCATCATGAGGTAAATGATGAAATACTTCTTTTGGAAAAGCACTACACACACATGGACTTAGTAAAAGATTTTATTGTTTTAGCCTATTTTTTTTTTCACTGGACTTGTAAAATGAGTAAGGTGACATAAAGCAATCAAATTGCATAATGTGCTTTGTTGTAGAAACATTTTTTTTTAATGAAAGCATGATGAAAATATCTTTTTGTATGCAAATTTTATGGCTAACTTTTCTCTGTCAGCCGCACAATGAGCTTTGTAGTGATTGTTGTAAAAAAGGAAGGAAGATACAGAAACTTGTGAGAGTCAATAAATTAACACATAGTAATTCTGAAAATACTCTGAGAATTCCAGAACAAACTTTTTTCCCATGTTACTTGGGAATTTTTCCCATGTTACTGGGGCATACTGAGAGTTGTTTCAGTTGATCATGTAGTTCCTGTGTATTTTTTCTGTCACTCTTACGTTGCCTGATGTCCTGGCTGCTCATATTGTAAATTTACAGAAAAGGCTAGCCAGGCTTCATATCACAGCTGTGTGTGGAAGCATGTAATAAAATGTTCATGCAATAGAATGTGTATGTATGCAAAGTATTTTATTTTACTTTTTTTGTCCTTCAAGAAATAGAAAAGAGCTAGAATACTTGGATGAGAGAAAGAATAAGCTGATGGCTACAGCTGCACAGGAAGGAATGTTCAGGTTCTAGTTGCTGCCCATCTGCCTGACCTCCTCATCTTCCAAGCTGCATCATGGCTCTCTGGAGGCCTATCAAAATGTTGCCAGCTGGCACAAGTAGAAGACCTCTCACCAGCTTGGTTCTGCATCTTTCTCTGTGGCAGTAGAGGAATGAAAACCCGCAGCTGCTGCGTCCAGAGAGACCAGCAAGCGAGGAGGGGCTGCCTGCTGCCAACAGCCCTGCAGATGTGCAGGTCTGGTTTTATGGTGATGCTGGGTTCGTTTGCTGGTACTGCTCTAGCACATAACAAACGGCAGCGCTTCCGGAGGCTGCCTAAGATGTGTTACAATAAAGCAAGATTCAGTGCTTTGGGGTGACTCAGCTTGGAATGACGCTGTGTATGCTCTCCTTGGCTGTTGTGACAGCATTAGTCTTTGCACCTCTTGGGAAAAACGAATAAAATTCACCAGAAAGTAATCTAAGCCCTTTAAATTTTAACTTGAGTGAGCCTATGTTCTCAGAAAGGGTGATAATTAATATATGTAGCTACTCATTTCCTCCTCATCTAGTACTGTGTGTCTTTAGTCAGCCTCTTGGCTAAGCTTATTAAATATTTGAATTTGAGTTTGCAAACAGAAATGCAGAGTTTTTTCTATCACACAAAATATTACTAACAATTGAAGATCGCAGGTGGAGTATGGGGGATATCTGCAGGTTTTGTTTTCATATTTTGTGTTTCATACAGTTGGCTGTAGTTTTGCACAGATTAAATCTGGGTAAAGAGATGATCAAGATGATTAAATTTGTTGTTTAAACAGATATCTGAAGGTTAAACAGGTGTCATGCTCACATATGGTCTGATTTTTTTTCTTAATATGTTTTATTTTCCCCAGGCTTTCTGACCATGTTATCTTCAGTGATGTTTGCTGATGCTCAGCATCTTGGGAAAATAGTTTTCTAATAACTGTGCTTTAATAAATGAAAAATTCTTCTGTTATAATAATGTCCCTGAAATAAATGAATATTATTTCAGGCTGACTGTATCAAAATGGTATTATTTAATGTCAACATTGCTGTAGGAACCTGGCAGCCAAGGCTTATCAAAAACACATCCATAGATTTTTGGGATTGGCTAACCATTAGTAATAAAGAATTAGATTTTTACTTGAGCCTTTGTAAAATTTTCATTGCATCTTAAATAGCTCCTCAGTTATAATTGAGGAAAGAAGTTTCTTGTGAGGTAGCAGAGGAAGTCAGCTTTTTCTTGTTAAGTCTGATGATTAGCTGAAGTCATTCAGACACTGAAATTTTAATTTCCTATGGAAATGTTAATAATGGTGTGATTGAGTCATAAAGTCATTAAATATAATTCCAGACAACATTACTCTTAGGAAAATGAGTGAAGTAAATAATGCACAGTGAGGCAAGGTCTGCCAGTGCTGTCTAAAAGCAGGTGGCAGAGGCAGGTGGTGGTTTTGTTTGCTTCTCTTACCTCTTGTGCAAGGGGAAAGGGGCTCTAGAAAATAAGTAAGGAGTGCAAAACAAAGCAGAGCAGAGGTAAAATGCCTTTTTATATGTTTTCATACAAAAACCTCTTCATTTTTGTTCATATGTTGTTTCCTCTTTAGCTGTAATCAGAAAATTGAACCTTTGTGAAGAAAATACATTGGAAACTATTTTGACACGCCAAATGGTTATGACTGATGGGTGCTGCAAAATGTGTTCACAGCCATCTTTTTTCTCCTCTGTGTGGAATGATCAAGAGATGGTTGGTAGTGCAAGTTCCTGAAATTCTTGGATATGCAAACTTAGTGATGTTACAGATACTTCAGCTGTACTCTAGTATAATCCAGCAGCATCCTCTGTTAGTGTACCAGTGGGATGAATGGGAAAAATGGGAAATGATGGTTTCATTACATTGAATTGTTGAATAGACCAATACTGATAATCATTTTGTATTGTACTTAATGTGTGATCTGAGAAGGTTGTTTTCCTACAAAATGCCAACTGTTCATTCCTATTCTCTTGGTGATGTAGATTGTTAGACTTCATGTGTAAACAACTTTTTTATCATTTCATAGTATGTCAAAAAGTACTTGTGGAGAAAAATTGGTCCAGTTATGTTTTACCTACCAGTCCTTATTTTTTGAAATTACAAGTGATAACTTTTTACATAGGTGAAAGACATGTACTGTATAGGACTGATAGGAAATATCTTTTCCTTGCAACCAAAATTTTCTTTGCTATATAATTAATTTGATCTTTTCCTAGGTGCCAGAAAAAAACAGGTTTTATGGTGTAATATATTGCCATTAGCAAAAATACAGAACTGTAAATTTGACTTTTTTGGTAAATTTTATTTTCTGGTAGGCCATGTTATCCTGCATAATACCTTTTAATCCCTTTATAATATTTTCACTGACAAGTTCAGCTCTTGTATACTTGAACAAGCTTTGGATGGGAATTAGGCCACAATTTTCATAGTGGTGTCATCAGTAGCATCTTATTGGTTCTGGGTCTACAGATTTGTATAAAGCTTGTTTACCTTGCACAGGTTTAAAGCATTTTCCAGTTTTCTGCATGGAAACCTGCAATGAGGCTTTGCTCCATTTAACCACTTCTTGCCGCAGATGTTTTGTTTTTCCAGAAGTTCCTTTTTTATTCGTTTTTATTGATAAAGAATTTTATGTTGCAATATGGCGGTGTTTTGTTACTGATTGATGTTGAGATGACATCAGAACATTGAGTTGTATAGTAAGTCACCTTTCATTTTTAGAGTCCTGAGAGAAGTAACAGAATGCAAATTAAAAAGTTGCAAGTTTTCAGGATGCAAGTAAAGCATAGCAAGATGTCTGTGGACTGTGTGTGATTCAGTGGATTTGTACTGTTGTTTTCCCTTCTGATTTTGAACAGGTGATTAAAAATCAAAGTGCTCTAGCTTAAAAACAGCTATGTCTGATTTACTTTACAGAATTTATTTGCAAAATATTTTGAATTCTCATAAGAGAAAGCAAAGGTTATTAGCATGCTGAAACCTAAATATTGCTTCTCACTAAATATGAATAAAATAGTATAAAAATGCAAGAATAACTTGGTCTCATTGACCTTTTAGTTTCTTAGTTCTAGGGTAGTTCCTATTTGTATGTGAATAGTAGCAAGGTATATTTTAATAATGTTTTCTTCTGAGACTTTGAGTGTGTGTAGTTTCTTAGAAAAACAGTAGAGCTTTTCCAGCATTTCTCTAAAACTACATTTCTCTACTAATAAATCTTTGTTGCTATCTCACAAATAACTTATATATCATGGTTTTTCACAATCTGGTTTATTTAATGTAATTTTAAAAACCCCTCCTGTTGTCAGGCCTATAAAACAAGTATGCTGTTTTAATTCTTGTCTGTTGAATGGGAATTGAGGACAAATTCTTGGGTTGTTATGCAAAAATTAAAATATAAACCGTTCTCTATGTGGTTGCTTGCATTAGGTGGGACATAGTGGTGCAGTAAATAATTTTGAGATAAATTGGGAGGACAGAGGATACTTAGCCATTTTAAGTCACATCTTGAGTCAACCAAAGAAACAGTGCTTAAAATGGAGAAATGCAATGGAAATTTGTAGATACATGATTTGGACTTGATTAGGGGTAGGCAGACCTTGACTTTGACAATTTAGTCTGAAGACCTTGTTAAATGGCTTTGAGAAGCTGCAGGTATTTCTGCTTACATGGGTCATGGTCATTTAACAAAGGGGACTTCCAGCAGAACAGAAGGGGAGAGTGTTTCAAGGAAACTCATTTTTCTCCCACTGGAGGTTGAAATGCTAAGAGGGAGAAAGGAGATCTCCAATTGCTAAATCTTCTAATCAGCATTTTTGCCCTAGCAAAAGTAGTTCCAGATTTAGAATAGTTCTAGAAACATGATTAAATAGTTTAAGGTTTGATAGATGCCATTATTTAAAACCAGCAATATTGCTGCTGTGAGTTTGGGAGTGAGCATACATAGTGTATATTTTGTTAGAAGAGAAAGGACTTCTCTCTTTTTTGATGAAGAATTTTTTTACATGGGTAATTGTTCAGCAGGATTGGATGCTGACCTCTGCTGGCATTGACTTTATAAGCAAACTGTAATCTAGGAACAATACTAAAAAAAGGAGACTACCTTGGAAATGATCTGGAGTAAAACCTGGCCTTTGTGCAGGGGCCCAGACAAAATGTTGATGCTGTCCTTTGAGAATCTCCTTCCGCTGGCCTGTTCAGGTAGATACAGCCACATAGTGCTGGGGAAATAAACTTGATGTTTTGTTCATGGACATGTCTCATATGCTGTTTACTGTTCAAAGTCTGCTGTGAATTTAGACTTTTGTCTCTTGAATTATATCCCTACAACCTTTGAATCATCCACAGATTATCTTTATAGACTCATTAATTCAAATTAATTAGACAGAATTTATGTTTACAGATCTTTTACAAAGTAGCACAGTAGTATTGCTTCTACTTGGCAGAATTTAGAAGCAGCAATGCTGAAATTCTGCTATGGATGCCTGAGCAGAAGTGCCTCTTGTCCTGGGTTTTCCAAGGGGTTAGCATTTTGGTGTAGAGCTTTGCAGCACACTGGAGAGGCATCCACGTGCAGCTGTGGAGGTCACCGGGTGTCTGGGAAGCAGATCCAGAGTCTCTGAGTTTTGCAGACAGAAAAATGAGGAACAGGGTGACCTGCCTGCTTGGTGTGGTGACCTGAGAGTCACAGGGGCTGTGTGGCCAAAGTTCCAGTGTCCCTCTGCCACCTGAGTGCATTCCTCAGTTACTGGCTTGGATATTGCCATTTGCAGTGTTACTTCACTTTGGGAAAGAAACCTGGGATGGAGGCGATGGATTTGTTCCTGAGGGTTTGCTGGAGGAGTTAAGCTGAGCACTAAGGCAGTGGAGTGTTGTGATACCACTGAAGGGGACAGGTCCAGCGTCCCTGCTCCTGCCATGTCACCACCTCCCTCAGCCTCTGTCCCTGACTTCTGCGCCTCAGCTAAACACACTAACACCTCAATAAAAAATGCAGCTTTTCCTTCTGTTTCACTTTTCTGGGCCATATTGCTACATTTAATTGGCTTGTGGAAGTACACAGTAAACACTTGTGCTGAGAGAAATTAACTGCAAGAGGGCAAACACACATGAGAAAATAATGCCCAGTTACTCCTACACCTACCACTTAAGATCTTGTGAAGCTTGGTAGTCTAATGGATTGGCTTTTTCACCTGCTAAAAAATCATGTTAAATACTGAGATTTTTAGGTTCTAGTACAGTTCTGGAGAAAACGTGCTTTAATTTAAAAATATTCCTTAACTGCAACATTCATGCTCATTTTAACCCTCAAGAGCCCTACCTGTTCCTCCCATTTCCTCTAGGCCTAAAATAAAACTCTTAAGTTCTATCAGAGCAGAAGGTGAGCACATGAGAACAATTAACACTGCTTTCCTTTTCCAGGATCCTGCACTTGCAGCTTTGGCATCATAGCCTGAGCATTCAAGAACTGGCACAGAAGTTTTTCTTGGAAATCTTAACATGTTTTTGGAGAAAATCAATAGAAGAATCTTTCACCCAGGATTATCTTCCTGTTGTTTTCACTGCCAAACTTGAAAATCCCATTGCTTAGTGCAATGGTAGAATAGTTATAATTCAAAAATCTAACCAAAGGTATTTTTTCCCGAAACAAGGAGATGGCTGAAGACATTTTGTTACTCTTTCCCACTCCTTTCCATCAGCTGGTGACATTACTTCTGACACAGAAAAAATTTCAGCCTTCAGTTGTTCAAATCAGCCAAGACTCTTAAGTAACAGTAAACAGGAGTTTGTTTTTTTTTTTTGTTGGTAGATATGCTATTTGAGCAGCTTGTAAAAAAACATTAAAATATACTTCTTGAGTTTCAAACTGTACAAAGCATTATTTGTACTTTGATTTTTTGAGATGTTTATCTGCAATGGAGTTAAAACAGTGCTTCTCAAAGTCTCCCCTTCAAAAGGCCTACTTGAGCAGTTGTGTCAGTATCCACTTTTGGTCATCTAAATTTAAAACAAGACTTTTGCTAAGAAGGTCATTGTAACTGCTTTCCTTTTGATCTTGCATCCTTGTGGGTGCCTGGGTAGGAAAAGTTTTCCTGAATGAGTCAGTGCACTGAGTCATAGTATGAAGCCTGTAGTGCTGTAGACTAACTAATTGGTAACAGTCTCAAATGTAATTAAAGTGCAGTTGTGAGCTCTGTGTTACTGACTGACATCCCGCTGAAGTATTTTGTTTCTAGCAACATAGATTAATTGTTTTTTGCTGATAAAATTTGTGTGGTTTAAGATGTCGTTTCTGTTGAATACACCTGCAATTGCCATTATCTTTTACTATCCTCTCTGATTTTTATAGTACTCGGTTTGAATTTTTTCACTCTGTTGGGTCACATATTCAGTAATTATGCATTTTACCATGCCTGTGCATTTACAGATGTTTAGAGTCCTTTGAGGACTTTTTAAAGTTTTCGTCATTAAGAGCTGTCCTATTAGTGCTGATTCATGTTTTTTCACTATTCCTAAACTCTTTAAAGCATCATTCAAAGCTTTTTCAAAATCGAACTTAAAAATAAATTTATTTTTTGTGTTGTCTTGCAGATTACGTTTTCAGTTTTCGTAGTTTTCGTGTCTGATGTTCATCTTGTGTTGCGCCTTGGTTTATAATAATAAATTATATAATAATAAATGGCTTATAATAATAAATGGCTTTTTTTTTGGTCCATGTGTGTGCCCACCATCCCCAGGTAATTAGCAGTTTTCCAATAGCATTGGAGCCTTTCTTTCTCCTGTTCTTCAGTTCCTTTTGAGGTTTTTTTTACCATCATGCAGCTTGAGGCAAAGGGCTGTATGGAGGACATGGGACAACAGGACATGTCTTGAAGCTGTCTCTTTCATTACGGAAAATAAAACAACCTAAAAACACTGGGAGAAAAGCAAGGTTTGATTTTTTTAGGGTTTTTTTTTTTTTTGTAATTTGCATTAATAGAGAAAACAGCTTTGTGCAGGACTCCTGCTTGTTCCCACTGAGAACAGAGGAGTGAGAACATGAATGGATGGTTGCAGCTGAGTTTCTTATTTCTGAAAACTGAGACAGTAATTTTGAACTATAAGAAAGGTCTGTACTACCATATGTGATGAATACTGAATCTGGGATGGTGAACAAATGCCTTTTTAGAGACTGGAGGAGGTAGAAGATTGTTTGGTGGTATATTCTTTTTCTCTTCTAACTGTTTTTCTTCCCACTGAAGCTCTTTAGCTCGGAGGACACTCCTGAGTCACAAGAGCGTCAGTGACACAGCACTAGTTCACATCTAGAGTGTACCTGGCCAGGTGTCCAGTCCCTGACACTTGAAAATTCAATTGCTGCAGGTGCTAATGGAAGCCTGAAAGAAAGGGAAGGGAGAGAATGATTATTTTCTACCTTGTGGTACCTTCACCTAACAACAGTAATTGAAGGAGTTATTGCAGGGGGAAAGTTTGTTGTTGTATTTGTACAATTCCATTTGTAGGCACACAGAGCCTCATCCCCAGTGGGTGCAGCTGTGCAGGACAGGTCATTAACATTGAAGGTGAGGAGCCAGGGAGTGCCCAGATGTGCTGAGCAACCACACAGGGCACAGAGGCACACAGGGGCAGTGCATCAACAGGAGGGGATAAAAGGTTGGGCTGAAGGACAAGGGGAACAGAGCTTGCAGCCTCCTCAAGTGCTGTGGTGTTATTCTGTATGGGCAGATGCCTGAAGGCTTCTGAAAAGGTAAGGTGTTATTTTTATGGGTTGAAGCTTTCTAAGTTGTCTAGTGTTACTCTGTCTGGTTGAAGCTTTCTGCCATTGTATGATGATACTCTGTGTCATCATACAATGGTAGAAAGCTTCAACCAGACAAGAGTGTTTTTTCAAGTTCTAGCTCTTTAAAAAGTGTGTTAAATACTAGACTTCTCCCTGTGTTATTCATGGTTTCAATATTTGCATGAAAGGCACTTTTTTATTTGTTCTAACTTGATGCTTAATAATATCATCAAGTTCCCTGAGCTCTTTTATTTTGAGATAAGTGAATCATACCATCTGCTGCAGCTGTATAAAAACAATTTTAATAGTCCTCCACAGAAAACTGCTGGAGCCTTTGGATGTTTTATTGGACCAGAGAGATGTGTCCTAAGGGAATTCTTTTCCACATTTCCTATTTTCTTGTCCTCATCTAAGCCTGGTTTCATATAAAGCAGCAGTGATGGAAGGTGTTCTGTTCTCTCCTGAAATGATTAGCTGGCTCTGAAATTTGTTCTTTGAACATGACTGTATTGTTTTTCTGGACTGTAGATTTCCCTCATATCAGCTTTCTCCTAGGAGTGTGAGGCTTACTGGTGCAGTTCTTTTCCAGCCTCCTTCCTTTCTAAAGGACTTCCTCCTACGTGCATTTTTCCTTTGTTGTCTTTAGCTTGGTTTTATATGATTTTGCTCTTTTTCTAGATGCCTTTTATGTTTCCCCAGTTTGCTTTTTTTCTCTATTAAAAGTGTTTATTATTTTGGTTTTGCATGTTATCCAAATTTTAAAAATGAAATTTTTAAGTAGGTTTATGGCTGTAGGTCTGTCATGTAGGTATTTGTTCTAGTTCATCAGTTGTGAAGATGCTTAAATGTTTTGAATATGGCCACTAAAATCATACTTGTCCTAGAGACGAGCAATAGACTTAGTTCTTGAAGCATAAAATGCAGCATATTTCAAAGGATCTTTTTCAATTTGAAAAAAAGTAGTAAAGGTTTAAAACAAAGTATTCACTTGCCTTACAGTCACTGAGGAGATTAAAGTTCTACTTGGAAGTATTCTGTTTCTAGGTAAAATCAGAAAAGTTTAGCTGAAATAGAAGGGTTTTTTTCCTTGCTCTGTGCTGGAGATTTAAGAAAAGATGTCTGTGATGGAAAGTTGTAGCTTGGATTTTAAATTTAGTAATTTGGGAACTGTTGTGTTGTGGTTTTTACAGCAGTTCAAGCTACAACAGTAGTTTTGGTGATAAAGTTGAATACTTTGTAAAATATTACTCATGTAATCCTGGCTATAGAGTTAAAAGTGGTGATAGTTCCCTATTTGTTCTCATCCCATTTCTCACACACCATTAGCACATAGATCTTTTGGGTTTTAGCACTTCAAAATCCTTTGGATTAGGTTATGTCTTGGCAGAATCAGTCTAAATTGGAATACTGAAGATAAACATGATTGCTCATCTGTTAATGGGATTTTTGTATCTCAGTACAAAAGTCTGGAAAATCTCACCAGTAGTGGGATTGTCACTTGCTTTAGGTAGAGGAACTTTTCAGGACTGTTTACATACAGTAATTAATAAATCATGCTTTTTGAATTGTGTGGGACAAGGCTTTCTTCATAACACAAGCAAATGAATGGTGATGATACACTTGATAGAACACTTAAGTGTTCAGAGGTTGTTGTCTGTGTACATGGATATACTGCATGTCACAACCCATGGTTTTGCCTTGCTGTGATAGATTGATTGCTTTTACAAATGTTGCACAAAATTTCTAGTGGATTGGTTTGCTTTTCTAGGCAGGAAAGGAAAGAATTAAAATCACTAAGTGGCATCAGTAGCACCAGTCTTGGAAGTATTTGTTAGTCTTTTATCTGCTGGTGGAGAGAATAATTAGAGACTCAAGACTTCATTTCAGCAAAGGTTATAAAAAATTGTCTTGTTGACCTGTCTGAGTGGGCACGAATAAGTGCTCAGAACCTGATGGAGCTGGCATTTGGAAAATCTAGAAGATAAATTTTAACACCTACTAGGACATGAAACAATTAAGGTGCCAACTTTAGAATAGTTTCAAAGACTGTAATAGTTAAAATAATTTAGCAAATGGTCCAGTAAGTACACTTGGAACCATATTCTTAGTCCTGTGGATTTTATAGTTCTGTAAAGTATTTTCCTATACAGTTTAGGAATGTCATTATTTTTGCTCAGCAAGTCAGGTTGCTAGTTTTCTATTTTAGTAGTATATTAAAATACATACATGCTGAAAGCAAAAGAGTGGAATACAAGGACCAAGCTATCAAAAACAAAAACAACATTATTTTTAAGCAGATATTAAAAGTTGTATAATGATGTGATTATTACCATAAGTAGTGTGTACCCATACTGGTTTTTTAGCAGCAAGAGCTTACAGTTGCTAGTTACCATATATCAAGCTAAATTTAAAATATTGCCCTGGTTGTGGCCAGAGCAGGGTGAATTTCTGCAGTAGCCTGGAAGAAGCATGAAACATGGAGGTTATTCTATAGCACCTCAAGTCACTGGTGGGAGGAGGCAGAAGCGACTCGCTCTTTCCTGGGAAGAGGGTTTGGGTTGAGAAAGTGTGCTGCAGAGCTGTCTGCTATTCTCTGTTATCAGGGATGTTTGTCCATGTAAATAATTTCTTATGCCTTTTGTTATTAATAAAAGGTATTCATTAATATTGTTGTTAATATTGTTGCCATTAATGTTTGTTTTCTTATATCGCTGCTGTTTCCAGTCAATTGTTCTTACCTTGACCTGTGGTCTTTCCCTCTTGGGCCTTCAGTTCTCAGTTCCTCTTTCCCTCGTGTATCCTCAGTTCTCAGTCCCATCCTGCTGCAGAGGAGAGGGGAAGAGGGAGCGAGCTGTGATTTGGGGCATCTGGGTGTGGGTCCTGAACATGGGAGTACCATTCCTACACCACAGCAGCCTTACTTGGGGTGGGTCATGAAGGGCTGAGGTGACAACAGATCTGCCCAGAGCAGGCTGGAAACAAGCTCACTGTGTTGCTTGGTGTGTTCGTGTGGCCGTGGCCCCTGACCCTGTGTATCTTTCCATCCTTGCACTCTGTGCCCACCACGGTGCTCCTTGTCCAAGCAGGGAGAGGGACCAGGATTGCTGTGCTGTGGAATATCAGTTCATGACCTGGTGACAGCAAGGGCAATGCAGGTGTTTAGGATGTGTGTGCAGTGCTGCTCCCCTGCCCTTCCCTCAGGCACTGCCTCTTGACCACGTTAACTGGAGAATGTGTTTGTGCTTATCTGTTGGTTAAGGCGCTTACTGGTCTGTTTCACACGTGATATTTAATTTTCCAATGCTCGTGTGAGCGCTGTATCCTTGTCAGAGTCATCTTTTCTTTGTACCTGTAGTGTGGACTTCGGCAGTTTTTGTTCTTACACAAGTTTCAAAATTAGTTAATTTCCTCGGTTTCTTCACCAGAAGCTCTATCAAATCGCTTGGATTTTCTAGAGGATCTTTGTAGGTTCATAATCTGATATGTTACTTTTTGCAGAAGTACAGTGTTAGAGTAGGGTGAAATTTTCTCTCTTCTGTTTTTATGCTGGTCCTCAAGAATAAAATTTGTGATCACTGATGCTGTCAAAAAAAATTTCCAGAGTCTGGGGTGATAAGGGATAGAGACTTTTTGGTAGTGGGATATGATCTCTTCGGAAGAATTGCCAGTAACAATTGCCAGTAACAATTCTTTGTGGTGTAGATGTTCATGTGACACTGACAAGATTCCCTCCCATCCTGGAAAGAATGCTGGCAGTGAGACTTGATCCAATTTTCATACCTGTTATCGTCTGGTTTGTTTCATTTTACATGTGGGCAACTGGAACAGAGCAACAGGGAACCAGCCCTCTAGTCTTTATGCCAATTTTTTAATAAAATGTTATTTAATGGTTTCTGGAGAAAATGCCTATAGTGCAGGTATCATATTTAAATTAATCTTCAAACTATTTTCTGTTGTTAAATTTATACTTCAGTTTTTTTTAGGAAGCACAATGGGATTGGGAAAAAAAACCTTCTCTTTTTGAAGTAGGTTTTTTTAAATGGAAATCAAGAGTCTTACATAGTCATTTTTTCCCTGAAATGCTTGTAAGAGAAAATGCTGAGTAACAGGGTCAGTTGAAGTCTCAATAATGTAAGAGTTTGTCCAAGTGGACTGAGTGAAGCAAACACTTCTTCTTGTGGACATAATTCTATTCCTCTGTGATATGTATGTGGATAAAAAAATATATAAAATACTCTACTACCAGGAAGAGTGGATAAGGTATATTTTTATGGAAAGTAAGTTTAATGTATGAATTGTGGGTCATGATGGCAAACATGATTGTCTTGTGTGTTGCTTTTAGGAAAGCTTAAACTGATCTGTTAGGATTTGGTTGTTTTTTGTTCAATGAACTTTTATTTACAGTTCTAGTTTGCCTTTAGATTTGTCCAGCTGCATTTGGGTGATTTTTGTGACCTGCCTGCTCCTCCTCTCTGTTTTATCAGTAGTACTTGACTTTGCCTTTTTTTTTTTTTTCATGAATTTTGGTACATTTTCTGAGCTATTGGTGGGTTGTGCTGTTGCCCTCCTCTGTCACTCTGGTGTGTTGTCATTTTATTATTTTCTGCTGAATAATATCTGCAAGATAGTGAATGATTTACCATGGGCAGAAAAGAAATAATGGCACTAGGGTTTGCATTAAGGCGTTTAACTTTTCCATACAGTGATTTTTAGGATGATGACATATCTGTGGTATTGAGAGTAGACATGACTATTCTTGAGTGATTCCCCTCATGGGAAGAAGGTCGTAGACAATTCAGATGGGTCAGCAGCACCTCTTGTTTTCTGTCATTTGTGTGTTGTTTGTTTGGGCAGAGTGCATCCACCTGAATGAGGATGCTGTGTGGATTCAAAGCAGAAGAATGCTCCCCTCTTAAAATAAGCTTAATAGCCTAAGAAATTATGAAAAGTTCAATAGGAAAAAATGTCTATCACTAAGAAACTTTCAATCCTATGTCCTGTTTGAGCTGTTAAATGTCTAACATGGATTAGAGCACACATGGTGGCTCAGGTTCTGCTTGTCAAAGAGATTATTTAAAACTATAATTGCTTTTTAATTTTTCTTTTCTTGTGCAACTGACTTTTGGATGAAAACACAGGGTAGAGCTAACAGTTACGAAACTCACAGACCCGTCTAGCTGTGCATGTTGACTCCAATATAGCTGAATAAACATGTTTAATTGCTTTGTGCTGAGGGAGATGCTGCTTATCTGTAATTACATGGAATTGGTACTGTTATCTGTATGGTCTTCCCTACTCTGTCATATTCATTTGTTTGATCTTGATTTAGATAACAGGTTGGTTTAAAGGGAACTGTATTCTATGTGTGTGCAGATCATAAAGCAAGTTAGTTTTGCTAATGGTAATTCCTTTGGCCTCTAATAAGGGATCATGGCATACAAGCATCACCATAAAAAACTGAGCAAAACAACTTGTTTGCAGGCAATAAATAACAAAGGGCAGTGTCACACTGCAACACAAAATAGCTTGCAGAAGCAGGCTAGATGTAAAAGGAAAGGAAAAAAAAAACTCAAAAAAGCCAATTTTATTTTCTGACTCCGATATATATACAATAGCAAAAGTGGCAGTGGATTGGAGGGTGAAACTGCCACCTCTCCAACCACACTGGTCAAACCAACAGTCCATCAATTCTCTCCACTCACAAAGAAGAATGCAAAACAATCATTATTTACATGAATATGTGTGAGAAAACTCAATTAAAATATGTAAATATCAGAAGGCATAAAAACTTTTAAAAGAACTTTAAAACTCTCAAAAGAACAGGAAACAGGTGAGCAAGCAAGTTTACTGTATTTATACTCTCTCTTGTGGTGAAAGCTGTTTTCTGTGTGCTTGTAGGGATTTTTAAAGCAGCTTTTTACAGTAGAATGTTAAGTATCAATGGGCCTGTTTGTTGTGTTTTCAAGCACTCTTGTGGTAGAACCAGCTGGTTAAAAACTGTCTCTATCTAATCTGTGTAAGCAGATGTAATTCTTGTTTCAGCCACTGAGAGCTCACAGATGTGAGCCAAAGCAGCTCCTTGTGCAGCATGCTGCCACAGGCAGTGCGTTGTAGGTAAACAGTGTTAGCAGAAAGTGAAGTTTGGTATGCTGCCTCTGCCCAGCTTCTGGGTTCTGATAGCATCTCTCCTGTCACGCTGAAATGCAACCAATTAGTTCAACAGCTTCAGTCTAAAGTGTGATTTATTATGTTCTTAATCTGCTTGTTTGTTCTTTTTGTAACTCACAGCTGAACATCTTGGTTTTTAAAAAAATAAAACCCCGCTCCAGATTTAGTCATGCCATGGCCTTCTGGGATTGCCACCATGGCATTCTAGATTTACATGCACAGCTGGTGGAACTGAGAATGTTTTTGCCTTAAAATGAAAGTAAAGGCACCCAGGTTCAGATGGCAGGTTGTGCATGCCACATTTCCACTGGCTTAGATCAACACTTTAAAGATATTTTATTACTAAAATTACCTGCTGCTAAGACTTCTTATGCTGCTATTGAACCACGTGGGCAGTTTCCACAAGAGGCTGGGAATTCCTGGTCTTTGATTTTATGCTCTGAAGGGCCAAGTAATCAATAGATTACGTCTCTAATCAATAGATTATATGAAAACTGCACATTTCTACAAGGTTTCTATGCTCGGTATTTTTGTCAGGGGTGATTGACAGTTTTTGTTTTGATTGCTGTATTAATGTAATAAAGGGCATAAAAGTACATTACAAGTCATGCTGTTCTCATTAGGAGCTTGAACTCATGTTTGTGGTAGGAAATTAATCTGGTTTTAATTGCCTGTGAGTCTGAAGTATGTTCCTTTTTGTAAAACTGATCTCACATAAATATAAATCACTAACTGCCTGTTCTTTAATTATGTATTAGTGCATAGTATCTGCATGCTGGATGGGAATATGAGCATCTCCAGTTACACTGTATTGGAGGTCATGAAATCTTCACTGTTGGATGAAGTTTAGTAGCACATTTCAAAATACTGAAGAATGAGATGTGCTGCCACTTGTTTTAACGTATGACTGTGTTCAGCTACAGTTAGTTACTTTATCAGTAAGGTTATAGGATTTTTTTTACAATATGACAAGCAATTGCTGTAAAATATAAAACTGCAAAAATTTTTTTCAATTTGTAAATTATTTTGAGATATTTCAATGTAAACTAAAAAAGCCTTTGAAAATATTTTTTGGTATTTCATAAATAGATGGCTGAATTCTACCATGGTCCAAAAACATTCTACTAATTTTTTGAACAGAGGACTAATGTAACCTGCATTCTTGGTAGCAGTGTCTCTTCTTCCCTTTCCATTTTATATTTGATCTTGCCAAGGAAAAACACTGTTATCTTTTCTGAGTTCATCCTATGAGAAAGATGTCAATTCCATGATGACTTTGTTATGAGAAGGGAGTTCTGCTGGATACCTCAAAGAAAACATGACATGTTTCACGCTGTTTGGGGGCTAATGTTTCCAAAAAGATGACAAGTCCTATTTCTGCAGGTATAATGAAAACTTTCAGCTTTGGATGGTGAAATTCAGAAGCCTTTTTTTAACATGTTCATACATTAGTTACAAAGAAGGAAAATAAGTAGAGAGAAGAGAATTCGCTGAGTTGATTTCTGGAAAAGCAGTTAACAAACTTATCGCATGAATGATGTTAAAACCAAATTGGAAATTATTCCCAAATGACTGCCTTTTGACTTTCTCTTGGATAAGAGTAATGTGTTTGAAATGTATTTGAAAATCTGTTGAGGTTTTTTGTTTTGTGGTTTTTTTGGTTTTTTGGTTTGTTTTTTAATAGCCATTGCTTAATCAGTAGGGAATGTTAAGTGAAATAATATTACTAAGAGAAAACTTTAAAATGTTTGGATGAGTAGATTTTTTGAGGTTGAGGGCTAATTACTCTTAAGAGCAACTTCGATTCATAGTACAGTTGAATTGGTAACTTTGTGCAACTTAAGATCTTGGATTTACACTTCAGCCCAAGATAAGCAGTAAAAATACATAATATTTCAAGGAGATTGTATTCTTCTGGGCAGGCCCATGGTTGCTTAGGTTTTTTTGTGTGTTTGCTTATGATTTTTTTAATTGGCTGGGGTTTTATTTTATTACTCTGTTACATTCAAAATAAATTGAACATTGTTAGAAGAAATAATAACAATTATTAAAATAATAATAATTCATTTTTATAATAATTGTTTAGAATAAACAAACTTTTTAGCTATTGGCAGGAGAATATTTGTGAGGTTTCCTCACACTGCAGGGTTTTAAGCCTGCTGGTCTGATCATAATTGTAAGCTGAGTCCTGCCATGAACTTGAGTTGACAGAAAAAAGACTCCATGTGTCTTTCAGAGGAAAAGTGATCCCACCTGCATTAGTCTCTTTCAAATGGATTGTTACCATAATAAGATGTTCCAAAGTCCGCACTGACCTGGTCATTGCTCTGTGTAACTGAGCTGGTCTGAGTGACTTCACCTCTGTGTGACTTTGCACTGGCACCACAAGTCATAGGTCTAGGGTTTTTTGGGTTTGTTCATTTTCCTAAGTTTTTAAAGAAGTGCTTTTTTTTTTATTTTATTTTATACGTACATTCACAATCACCTAAGGGGAGTGGTTCAAAGTTCCTTTTGCGCTTTGTTCTTTTATTTGCTGCATCCATAGGTTGTTCAGAAATAATTGTTAGCAACTTAAAATGCAAAACGATGCCTGAAATAGATTCTATGTAAGGAGATCTGGAATGATTTCCTTTTTATATCTGACAAAACTATACCTTAAAAATGCCCTTAAAATTATTACACAATTAAAATTTATCTTCCTGTTAGTTATTATAATTTTCTAGACTCTAAACAATACTTTTAATGTGTTTGTCACATCAGGGAGCTCCAGGACGTTATCAGTGCAGACATAAGTTGATTCAGAATCAACTTATCATTTAATCAGTTTGTGGAAATCTTGATTGTAGGCTTGAGTTGTGCATGCCTTGGAGGTGACCTGGAGAAAGAGGGTGGGACAAATGTAGTGTTTATTTTGTTGGTGAACAATTTCAGCAGAAAATGAGATTTAGATCAGATACTCAGGTTAAAATATATAAACCTGACACTTTTGCTTTCTTTTAAAATACTTTTGAAATAGAGTTTTTTTTTTCCTTCCATTCATTTTTTTCCGTGAAAACATCCGCATTAGAGCAGAACATCCTCTGAGAATATATTTTCTGTTAATTAAAAAGCATCTTCTGTAGCAGGTATGTGGTTTTGGTAGTGTGAGAATGCTTTCATGCACGTTGGTCCCAGAAATAGCTTAACTGTGTGTGTGTGGAAAATCACCTTGTAAAAGGGCAGTGCCCACAAAGGAGGCCTGCAAGAACCAAATTTATTTGAATAAAGCAAGAGTCCACTAGGCCATCACCCTGAGGGGTGTCTCTCAAGGTTTTGGGGGATGCAGCCTCCTTTTATCCTGAGCTCGTGGCTGCATGCTGCCCTCCCCTTTCCCTGCTGGCTGAGGGACTGGGAAGGCACAGCCTTCCCAACCCATCTGCCAGCTACTCCCCCTTGCATTCTGCCCACATCCCGCACTGTATGGCCATTAAAATGAGCCTCCAGCCACCCTGAGCAGAGAAGTTAATATTCATCATACTAAATTCAATATTCATCGTATTAAATTCATCTTATTGAACCTGCATGCCTTTGTCCCAGAGCTCAGAAATTCAGTGTGGTGGCCCCTGCAACAAACCTGCTTGGCTTGATGACCATAAGGACCCCACAGCTGCTCCTCCAGGGCCCCCCTGGTCCTTTCAGATCAAGGCATTTGTGGGGATGTGAACACCCATTTCTGCTGTCCTGTGGAACCATCACCTTCGTTATCACATTAAGGCATTCGCTGAAATGAGTTCCAGAGCTCCGTGGTACTTGGTGGTCCAGCTCCTGCAGCCTGAGTTAATTTTCACTGTACAGCATGTTATGTCTATGTGCACAGTTTAATGTTGGTGAAAAGCATTCACTTGGGGTTTTGGAGATTGTGAAGTAATTTGGGCAAAATGGTTTTGTCTGCTTTTTCTTCCTTGGTATTGAAAGCTAATTTTATCATTGCATGGTACTTAGAGTTGTGAACAGGATGATTTTGGTGTTTGTTGGTAGGCATGTACTGAACAGAACTCTCTATGTGTATAATCTCCTTGTGCATTACAAATAGTATTAAAAAAAGAAAATAATAATATTTTTCAGTTCCTAGAATTGTCATGTAGGATGTTGCTGCTGCATGCAGCAACATGGGAAGATTTTTCTGAAAAAAATTTTTGCTTCTCTGTCCACTTGTATAATTATCTTACAGTTAAAGTACTTCAATATCTCCACAGATTCCTGCTTTTTAAGATGCATCATGGTCAATTCAAAGAATTTTGATGACTTAATAAAGAAATGGAATTAAAGAAAAATCTCAACAATATTCAAATGCTTGTACCTTTTGACCGTGTCTCAAAGAATGCCAGGATAGCTGTTAAAAAGGCCCGAATGAAATGTTAGTAACTCAGTTTGGGTAAATATTGTGGACTTCAAAGCAACAGAACTTTTGTTCCTGTCTTCTGCCATATAGACCTGATGCACTTTAGGATGAAAAATCTTTGCTCATCCACTGAAGCTGAAATTGGTTTTGAAATTGGAAGAAAACACATTGAAGTTGGGATGTATTTTCCCTTTACTCTTAGAAGGAAAGATTGTAGATTTCATTTGTCCCTCAGATTAATTTTCTTTCTGTGCTTATTGAAACTATAGGTTC
>QUSF01000112.1:130811-361033 GCA_003676055.1 Chloebia gouldiae
AAAGGATAAAGCAGATCAACTATTTCTTGGGGAAAAAAAATCACTGCTAGAAAAAGTTCCTATAGAATTTATTGTCACTGCTCCCTGCTTGAATTCAGCTTGTTCTCCTTAGTGTATATTAAATAGTTGAGTGCCTTAAAATAGTAAGCTGTAGAAAACCCAAGGTGTTTGAACAAGAGGTCAGATGTCTTTTATTGCACTCAGAGTTGATATTTGAAAAATGAAGCAGAGTGGAAAACAAGTTGTGTTGTGACAATGAACAATTTCTGTTGTGAATAACAAGGAAATTCAGGCAGCAAGTTTAGAGAACATGACTCATGGTAGGAACACCAGAAGAATGAAGTAGCAAAAAGCATCTTGCAATTTGTTGATTATTTTGTTTATATTGTGTTTCTGTTCTCAGGATTTTTTTTTCCACAAAGAGGTGGAATAGATAGAAATAAAATAAGAATAAATACTTAGATACAGACTGGCAGTGGCTGGCAATGCAGTAATAAATATTTATCGTTAGCCTTAACAAACATCCTAGTATTTTGACCTTCTTTGCATTTTGAAGCAAACACTAGCTCTCATTTCAAGTGTGAAACATCTATTACTGTGAAAAATGTTGGCTTGTCATCCCACTGAGAAAGATGAGTAAAAACAGAGAGAATCACTGTGATCTAGCTTTGATTGGCTCAGAATACACTTGCTGATAGTGGATTTAATATTACAGAAATACTACAAAACCTATTTCTCTCATCATGCAACAATTACTTTTTGTGTACTTACTTTTGTTAGAGTATTCAGTATTATAATAACACTCCAAAAAAAATATTGTTACTTTGACATTTGCATGAATGTCAATTGCATGAGAGAGTCTCCATTTTATTTTCCTTTCTTCAGGCAGCAATTTCCCAGTGTTCCCTTTTCTTCTAGTGAGCTAAAATGTTAGGCAGCATAGCTTGGATGCTGGCTACCTGTTCTTCAGCTTTTTCTTTCTAGTATATCTTAAATAAATCAGTATTCTGGTTGTTTGGGGTTTTTTCAATCCTGTAAAAAGTGCAAAGAGTTCCATTTTCAAAATGGAAAATATATTCTGCAAGTTTCTTGAAAATATACTAATTTCATCATTGATAAAACTGAAAATATGCTAATTTAATAATTGTTTCTCTTTGTAACTCTTCTGGAAGGTGAAACATGAATGGTTTCTGGGGCTGTGTTCTCAGCTGTGCAGCAGGGTTTATGGCCATATTTCCTTTCTCCCACAGGAAAGTTCTGTGATTCTAGGTTATTACTTGTGAAGCCCAGTTTTGGGTGGAAGTTCTCAATTAGGCATGCATCACTGTAAAATAGTTATATATATATTAAAAAACTGTTATAAAAAACTGGCTAAGGGTCTGAGTCTTGAAAGCTAATTTTTCTTCTGCTCATATTTAAATTTTACATTTATATTGTTTGATGATTTTATGATCATTTAATCTGGGTGGAGTACTGCAAAATCTTCCACTCACTGTACTTGAATGGCTGCCATTCAATGAAATGTTTCTTTCAGACAAGACGGGGACAAATGCCAACAGCAGGACACAGGAGTTTCAGAGGGGAGTAATTGTGGGGTTGTCTCTTCTGTGGTTGTATATTAAATCATTGGAGAAAGGGCAAAACAGGACTGGAGGAAGGAACAGCATTTTCTGGGAAGGTTGTTTTGAGGCTTGATTTTTATTTATTTTATTTTTAATCAGAGAGCTTAGAGGTAAGATGTTTTAGGTGTTTTTACACTTGCTGAAGGTGCCCAAGATGGTCATTGCCAACATAGATTTTTAATTTTTATTTAATAGAAAAAGTGGATAAACTGAGACTGGGGGTTGAATAATAGAAATAGAATTAAATTATAGAATTAAATAAATTCTATTAATTAATAGAATTAAGTAATAGAATTAAATAATTATGCATGGCAAGGTCACTTTTTGGGGAATAACAGCCTTTCTGTTTCTAGAAGTTAATTTTACTATTGGAAAGAGCCATGGCAAATACCTCATGTGTGCTTGCTTATCACAATGGATTAATGATCTTTTGGTGCTGTGTGAGTGTGAACAAGGTGAGAGAGTTTGTATGGACAAAAAAGTGAATGGCAGGAGTTTGTGGCATGGAATGGAGAAGGGAGAGGCTGCTCATGGGGCACTGATACCCAGGACAGGAGGTTGTTTGGCATGTCCTGTATCCTAACTCAGCATGTCTTAGGGATTTTGTACAAAAGACTTTAAAAAGTCTTTTGGAGATGTTGTCCAATATGCTGAAGTCCTCTTTCAGACAATGTCAGGGTTGTGAGAGGAAGAAAAAAACACTTTTTGAAAGATCATCTGATGGAGTGCTTGAAGTGATTAGGGTTAGTGGGGGAAAATGAAGTCGTACATCTAAAGTATCACTTAAAAAAAAGTATAAAGTTCTTGCCTTTCAAAAAGAAAGAAAGAGGGGAGTGGAAAATACTGGAATTGTGAGCTTTTAAAAACAAGCATGATGATGTCTCAATTGATGTGTCATGTTTGAGTTTCAGTTTTGTATGAGTTCTGCGGTCTCATTTTGTTACACAGCAAAGGAAAAATAATCACAAAGGCTATGAAGTGTTGAGTAAACCTTATTACATGTGGAACATCATCATTAGAGGAATTACAGCTCAGACATAGTAAAATGAAATACTTAAAGCGTACATTGTGAGAGCTTTTCAGTAAGAAGTCTTGTTTACTAAAATGGTGAACTCCAACTCTTTGTGTCTCTATAACTATACTCAAGCTAGCTGTGAAAGGAAAGCTGTAAAATTTTTGTTGCTATCTGTGTGTCATGAAAGAACCAAATGCTTTCTAAAACCTGCAGTCACAAACTGATTATGAAATTCCCAGAGAGACTCTGTTGGGACTATCATAACTTAGCAATGGAATGGTGACTCACTGCAGGAGAAATTCATGTAATAATCTTTTCCAGTATTTATAGGATCAGGAGGATAAAATGTCATTTAATTTCATTTGATTAAAAACTAGTAGGCAAGAGAGAAAGAAGAAGAAATAAAATGATGCATCTTTTATTTCAGGAGTGAAAAATGGAAGGAATGTGTGAGAAGCATATTATGAAGCAGGACCTTACAGTGGTTAATTTCTAATCTGATCAATGCTCCAAAATGGTCATGCTAGTATCTTAACTATTCCATTTGATAAGTTAAGGTGATAGTTTTTTTTTCCAGGTTCTGGATGCAGGGTGTAGCTTTTGAGTGGAACAGCTGGATTATGAGTTGGATGTGCATTGAATCTGATGCTCTCAGGTTAAGGACCATGTCTGGTGTTGCTTAAAGGTTTGGTTTTTGTGTGTTGGTTCTTTCAGAAAGTGGAATTCAGTGAGCTTGTGTTCATTCCCAGCAGGTGCTTGCATGGGTTCTTCACTAAATCTTTCCAGCACTGTCACAACATGGGGAGTTTGGCATTGGGTCATGGAACATTCACCCCCATTCTCTCTCCTCTCTACCTTGCATTGCCAATGTTTATTTTTGGTTTATTTTCAGCATCTTCTCTGTTGCTCATTAATAAGCAGCATGTATGTCAATCTTAAAGTTGATCAAATCTAAAAGGAATGAAAGCAGCAGCAGATATCTGTGAGGAAAGGCAAGACTTAAACAAAATATAAGTATTCTTGAATGAGCTAGAACATCTTCAAAAACTCACCCAGAAATAAAAATCTTGGTGTTACATGTTGCTTAAGAAAGAAAAACTGTCTGGAGGTTTGGCCAAAAAGGCCAATTTATTTTTTTAATATTTCTCTTTTAAATTTATTTTTTCATGTTCTGCTGTTCAAACGTGATGGAATGAAGAACTTTGTAGAAGTGATAGTGAAAGAAGGATCAAATCTGTTCAGTACTTCATAGAGATGACTGAGAAGAGTCCAATGTTTAGAAGACAAAAAGACATGCAGGAAATAAATGAGTAGTTAAACATGTTAGTGGGAAAAGACTATTTTCTGGAAATTCATGTCACTAGTGAGTTTAAGTGGAATAAAATTATTATTTCAAAGTATTTTATGTTAAAGATAGAAGTAGCTCTTCTGACACTTCCTATCCCTTTTTGTGACTCCTCCTGCCAACACTGTAGGTCTGTTTTAGGAGAGACAATAGCAATAATGATGTTTTTGAAAGTTTTTGTCCTGGTTTTCTAGCTAAAATAAAGAATAAGAGCATTATTTGGTTTTTTAAGCAAAACAAAACCATGAAGACGTGACTCATCCTGATTAACTTTTTTTTTTTTTCCCCAAGAGGAATTATGATGTAATTTAGGTTGGTTTTGATTGTTATGTGTGCTGCAGAATAAGTGCAATCCTAAATGACACCTGGGACTACTGTGCTTAAGTTTTTTGAGTGCATTTCTGAGTAGGTTAATCTTATGGAAAAAAAAAGGTGGTTTTAATTTTCTTTTGCTCCTCCACATATTTCTAAAGGGATTTTCTAAATGGATTTCCCTACAGAACTAGAATATAAAAGCTAGAGGTCTGTTCATTGCTTATGTACATTAGTTCTGGTAAGGATTAAATGGAAATAACTTGAGTGGAAATCAAAGCATAACAGATATACCCTGGAAATTTTAGAAGTAATTTAGGAGGATTTGTATGTTTTCTGCAATTCATGTTCATTTTTGTAATTTTTGAAGCTAAATGCAGAATTAAAAAATGAAAATTTTATATTAATAATTTTCATTGAAGGGAGATAATAAAAAAATAGCTAATTAGTTTAATATCCCACTCAACAGCCAGTGTTGGATTTTTATGGGTGTAGTAGAAGTAACAGTACAATGCAAAGAAAACCTGAAGTGGTTGGAATCTTTAATAAGAAAGCTTCTCTAAATCTTACAGGTATGTGCAAACTTACAGAGAATATGCTTGGAATTTTTAGCATATGCAAGTATACTTAAAATCTAGGTAAATTCTTATGTTCAGTTGTGTTAAAGAACTGGTTTTTTTTTTTAACTGTTTCAATTTTGTGTTTTTAAATTGGCCTTAACGAGTATACTTCTGATTTTGTTATGGCAGAAGATAAATCAGAATGTTTAAATCGATTGTGGCAGCATTTGTGTAGACTGGATGGTATGTCCTTTGTAACATAGTTTTGTCTTATAGATACTGCTTACAAAAAAATTCTGGATCAGTGCTTAGTTTTTTTCATGTGAGTGATGCAATTTAATATTGGGTGATCACCCAGCTAAATTTTGTTTCCTTCATTAGCTTTGTAAAATATTGTGGGAAACTTTTGCTTCTAGAGCATAAGCTTAGGAAACTGTGTAAAATAATGCAGCCTAAGGATCTTAAAAGATCATAATTTTTCCTTACTTTCAGCCACAGTAGAGTTATGTTATTAGTCTCATAAGTATATTATTTATTTTTTTGAGGGGGAAAGTCATATAAAAGCCTTTGTTTTCTAAAAAGCGTTTCCAGAAAAATGTTTGGGTCTTCCTTGACTTTGAATTTCTGTTCTAATCCAAATGAATTTGTGGGTGAATTGTAGTTCTTTCAAGAGTTAAATTGGAAAATTTCACTTAATAGGTGCTTTTACCCTTGGGCTGTATAATTTGTGAGAGTAAGTTTAGTTCATGTTAATTTCTATTTAATATGATTGTAGCTGATAAGTAGTCCTCAAAATAAAATGAACCATCTGTTTCACTTGAAAAAGTAATCTGAGAAGTGGGGAGAAAAACCCCATGCAGAGATTCATATTGAAGTATATGGAGAATTTGTTTTTCAAGTATAGCTTGAGTTTTCCCCCAGTCGACAGAGGTCAGTTAAATCAAGTGAGAGAAAAAACCTTTGGCAACACCAAGGTGCAGAGAGTCAGTCACATTTGTACTTTGGTTTCGATACAATGGCATAAAAACAATAAAAATCCTTTTCTTTCAGACTATAGAATTACAGACAGTCACTTGGTAATTTGGAAAGAAAGTATTTCCAAAGTGGAGTTGCAGTCATAAAAGTGCTGTGTTGCTGAGTGAAGATCTAGTTATTTCTGTCAACAATTAGTTCCTGCCTTTTCATCAGTCAGGTACCAAGAGGAGGGGCATGGGGCAGCTTCTGGAAACACTGCTGCTCTTTTATAGGGGAAAGAAGGCTTAACACAGCATTAAGTTCTACTGATTCGGGTTTTTTTGGGTTTTTTTTGTGGTGTTGGGTTTGGTGTTTTTATTTGTTTGTTTGTGGGTGTTTGGTTTTGTTTTTTTATTTTTAGTTTTGTTTTGGTGAACTATTATTCTGACATAATTGCAATTCTGTACAAAATATAAATAATAAAAAAAACAAAACCAAAAAAAAAAAACCCCAAAAACATTTCCATAAAGGAAATGGTATATTTTCCACTATGCATGAGGGAGATTTTCCAGCTAAGCTCTAAATCAGCCATCAGTTTGTCACTGCTGTGAGGTGAAAGGTGTCTGTGTTTTCACTCCACAGCGTTTCCTGGATATGACATTTGGAGCTGGAGGTCACACAGCAGCTCTCTTAGAGAGAGCCAGTGGCATCAGTGTGTATGCCCTGGACAGGGATCCCACAGCTCACAGAATAGCTCAGCAGCTTGCACAAGCCTACCCGTAAGTTGTCTCCTTTTCTGCTATAAATGTGGTTGGGATAAGGTTGGTACTTTGGTATTTTATCCATAATTTAATCTATTTTTTTAGTTTTAATATCTTATTGTGGAATAGCATTCTGTGTTTTGTGGACCCTGCTGAACAGGAGATCCAGTTCAGTTTGTTTATGAGTGTTTGCATGCAGCTTCTTCTTAGGTTTTTGGAGTAAATGTGTATTTTGTAGTTTTAATTTTAAGCAGGCATCAAGTAGTTAATTTTATATTTAAAAAGATATTTTAAAAAGATTCATGTGTTCTGCTTACCTTGAGATGATTCTGAGTGCAAAGTAATACAAAAACATACCTTTGTGGTACATATTTCACAAAAATGATGGAATAATATGTTGCAAAATAATTAGGTCATTTAAATATGGATTATGAATATTTTAATTTTAAAAACCCTAAATAATTGTAATTCAGTATTGGGTTTGCTAAGTATTTTGCCACTGGCTTCAGAAGCTACTGAACAATTTAATAAGCTACAATTTCTGTGTATAGCTTATACTTCAATTTTCTTTTTAAATAAGAGTGCTGAATTTGCTAAATGAACAATTGCTAAATGCAAATTTTCACATCTTTTTTAGTTATGCAAAGTTATTGCTCCTTTATTTAATTCAGGAAAGGACCCAATCAGAGCATCAGTGCATTGGTGCCAAAGTGTGCAATATATGGAGTTGAATGTGAACTTTTCAGAAAGTCACATTTTCAATCTGACCAAGAAGTAAAAATACATAGATAGAAAGTTAAATAATACGAAGTAGTCAAGACTTAAGAAATTTAGGTGAGGTAGTAAGGAGAGAATACTCACTGTCAGGTTGAAAACATTATTTCAGAAAGAGCTTTAACCAGAAGAGAAGCAAATATTTCCAGTAAGAATATGGAAGAGGTGGATAAGAAACCATTTTGGTGGTTCTTCAGTTGTGTTGTCCCACACAAAAAGAAGTTCTAAGGCAGCAGTAATTTTTAAGCATTGCAGAAGGTGTTCCTCAGCTTTTCTGAGATGAAGGACTAAACTGTGCATTCCTTCCTTCAAGTGTGTTTGACAGAGACCCAGTGGGAGAAATGCAAGCATGTGCCAGGACAGCATAACTTATTTTCTAGCCCTCCTACTCTCTAAGACCACTTGGATATAATTCTCTAAATTTTCAGTTCTCTTTGGGCTGCAGTGACATTCAGTGTATACCTACAAATTAGTGGAATGCCTCTCTCCATTGTTATTTCTCCAGAGAATGCTCTTTTTTACAGAATTCTGTGGAGAATATTGTCAAGGAAATATTGTCATTTTCTTTTAAACTAAGCCTGCAAACATGTTCTGCCAAATGTCATGGGAGTTGTATAGTCTTCTGTTCTTTCTGTCATGGGAAAAAAAACCAGTCTTTTAGAAACACACAATGTAAAACAACAGTTAACAGTCCTCTGACTCAGTATAAGTTTATCTGAAAGTATCCTCTGCAAACCTGCACACGGAAAGTTCATTTTCCAGATAGATTAAGAGATTTTACAAGTGTTGGGTGCTCTTCTGCCAATAATTGACAGCAGTAATTTTCTGCTTGCTTAGAAAAGATGAACTTTGTATAGAAGTTGATGTAACTTATTGCGGTTTAATAGAAAAAGGAGGTCTCCTAGTTCTTATTTTTGATGGTGGTGTCTACCTTTATGGATTCAAGTTATCCTTAGAATGGAGTGGATCCTTAAATAACATGATGTTGTTGGTGAAAAGTCTTAACCATTGAGAGATGACTGTGCGTCACCTGGGTATGTATTGTAGGATACAGAGACATATTCTTATTTGCTCTGGTCTTTTTCCCTCATTTTCTGTCCTTCCTATTAGAAAGAACAGGTGAGTCCTTTTTCATGAGTTAAGTATTATCTTTTCTTATAATAGTTTGTGTTAAAATTTATGTCAAAAGAATGTTCTATATGTGCTAACTATAAATCTGCTTTCCCTGTGAAGTCAGTTGCATAAACCATTGTTAAATTAAAAGGAGAAAGGAGCTATAAGGATGTAATTTATAAACAGGTAAAACCAGTGTTTGCTTACAAATTAGTTCAGTATAAGGGATCTTTTTCTGAGATATGGACCTTTGATAATGGATTTTTTTCAGTATTCATTAAAAGATAGTTGGTCTAATATGATGGGATTTTATTGTCCATTTCCTGCACCATGTCAGAAATAAACCTTGCATTAGTTCAATTCAAATCCGTGTGGGCATCAAAAGCTTGGGGAATTCATCCAGCTGACATCTGTATCTGGTCAGGTCTGTTTGCAGATGAAATAGCTCACCAGGGAGCCACAGAAATAGTTGTTCTGCCTTAGAAATGGCAGTGGCAGCATGCAGCTGCCGCCGAAGAGAAATGTGGGGCTGTCCCTCTGTGAGAGGCACAGCCCTAGATGCACCTCACTGAATATCTGCAACACAGAACATATGAACATTTACCTGCTCTAGGCTTTTCTCCTTCTCCTCTGCTTGGCATTCCTGTTTAGGGAGAGGTTCTTTGACTCGCTGAAGTGGTTCATGTGCTTTGGGGGTGACAGCACCAGGCTGGGGAAGAGGCTGTTGTGTAACCATCACCAGTAAAATCTGATTCTCACTGGCTGAAACTGTGGATGCAATGGACAAACTCAAAGTCATGCTTCAATTGAATTTTCTGTTGCCATTTTTTTCCTGCTGAAACCAGAATGCTGCATGTGTTACTGCTTGTTCTGGTTAGATGACAATAATCTTAGTGAAATCATATAGTCCCAATTGTTGTTCAGTATGTGGCTTTGTTTGTTGATGGCCATCAACTAAAACACAGAGTGCCACCTCGACGTGAGGAAGAACTTCTTTACATGAAGGGTAAAGAAGTGACAGGTGACCCTGTCTTGGCAGGGTAGTTGAACTGGGTGATCTCCAGAGGTCACTCCAACCTCAGCATTTCTGTGGTTCTGTGGAATATGCTCGATTGTGGCAAGAAGAGATAAAGGTGGCGAAATTAAGGGTTGTCTACATTCAGAACTCATCAGTGAAATCCTCCATATATTTAACTGGAGTAATAAGTCACTGGAGTAATAAGTCACTGGAGGAGAAAACTGAGGAAAAATACATTTGTTTGCACTTTAAATGTGTCGCTACTTTTTGATAGCGATTTTGTCAGAGCTGAAATCTGAAGAGGGTAGAGGAGTTCCAGCTACAGCTCTCACATTCATTTAGTGTTGCTGCTTATTATTTTTATTTTTTTAAAAAATATGTAGTGCTGCTTTAATAAGGCAAAAATGGGTCAGGGTCTGTTAGATATTCAGTGTGTGGGTGGGAATCCTTTGACGTGCTTTTTAGGGAAGACACCAACTTGGGAATTGCTGCTGAGGATGCAGAAGAACCAGATAAAATCCAGGCAGTAGCAATAGATAGTACAAGTAAACCCTTTCACGCCCACTGAAAGGAAGAGGCTGGAGAGGTGGCTGGAATCTGGCAATTAACCAATATCCTGGAAAAAATTTTAAGGATGTGCTTTGTAATTCTTTGAGCAGAATAAGCAATTATGCCCCAAAAGTATGGCTAAATAGTACAGAATTCTTCATACAATTTTAAATACCATTTTAGGATAGTTTTAAAGTGATTTTGAGGTGTGAGTCTGCTTGTGGATTTTGTTTTCAGAGTTACACAAAGTTTGCAAAAGGAAAGTGATAGATGAGCTGTGCATTGTATGCTCTGGAGAAAATAGATTTTTTTTTCCCCAGTTCTATAAAAAACAGCTCTTTTTTCCCAATTTTGATAAGCCTTTTTTATGTGCTTATGAGTTGTAGCTGAGTATTATATATTGGTGCTTTTCTTGCTACATATTATTTTTATTTAGCTTTCAACTGTAGTTGTGTAAAAAATACAATTAATGTGCAATCAAGGTATACTCATTACAATGGTGCCTTGACTGCATATAAGTATACTTTATTAGTTACTTATAGGGTTATTTCTTTCTAAAGAATTCTCCATGTATGTCAACATCTCAAATGCAGGCAACAAATATAAGTGAGTTACCTTCAATATGAGGTGGAAAAATTCAATTGAGAGTAGTAAAAAGACCCTGAAATGCCATTAATATTACAATATTACTTTAATGGCATTTGTTTCCCAAAAGATTTGAGTAGGAAAGCCAAACACATTTCTGTATCGAAACATAATGTCCTTATGATCTGAGTGCTCTTGAATAAGCTACTCAATAATATCATTTCAGTAAGAAAATCTTGGAAGAGAGAGGCTGTACATTAAGTGAGGTTTAGTTTTGTGGCTAACTGACATTTATCAGCTTGGAGTTTAGTTTTGGTTTAGTTCCTCCTACAATATACCCTGCTTCCAGCCAGGTTAACTTTTGCAGTAGCCAGGAGGGGCATGGCTAGGACCTGGATGTTGTTGCACAGCACCCCACATCCTGGGCAGGGGGTGGGGAGGGAAGGGAAGGGGTCTCCCCCACTTGTGGATGGGAGGTCAGGAGACTGTGCAGTTCCGCGTTCTTGTGTGTGAATTGTTCACCTCTCTTGTGTACCCTGTTACTGGTATTGTTGCCAGTGCTGCTCGTTTTCTCATTTAATTAGCTGCTTCCAGGAAATGGTTCTCACCCAGCCTGTGATCTTTGTCTGGTGTGCCTCCAGTTCTCCTCTGCAGGGAGAGGGGGTGGCAGTGATGCCTTGGGAAGGCTGGCCTAGAGCAGAGCCTGGACAGAGCTAAAGGATAAAGCAAGGATTGATTAAAAGGATCTCCTCCATGGATCCACCTTGGGCAGCACAAGAGCCCAGCCAGGGCTGCACCCAAGATGAACCAAAATGGTCCCAAAATGCACGAGCGCTCCCGGGGGCTCTCCCTGGGATTAGTTCTGCTCCATTGGCACCTTGGAGTTCATTGTCCCATTCCAGCTCCAGCCCAGGCAGTCCCATCCTGCTGGTTTTTCTCTCTCCAGCCCACGTTGTTTGTGCTCCTGGGGCTGAGATTTGGATCATTTGTCCTTGGTGCCCAGCTGGAGGAGGAATTTTTTGTCTCCCTGCTCTGTGCAGAGAGCTCAGCATCCCCTCATGTGAAGCTGAGAAGTGCACACTAAAGCAGCACAGAATGTGAAAAATAGAAAATCTAAACCCTGAGGCATCAGCAGAAGGGGAAGTAAGGAAGCAGTGCATGGGTTGGAACTCCAAACCAGGGAGTGCCATTCCCAAACTGTGACACAATATCAAAAACATTGCCACAGGAAGAGAGCTCAGGATGTCGTCTGGTCCAGCCTCAAGCTTCAGACCCATCAGCATGATCCATCTGCTGATGGATCTGAATTATCTTGGACAGCTTTAGACATCCTTAGATAATGGAGGTATGGGTTAGGCAGCTCCATTCCTTTCTGGCTGGAGAACCTGCACCTTTTAGAGCGCAGATGTAGCTCAAGAAAGAAAGAAACACTCACTAGGATGGGCTTTCTTCCATCACAGTGTGTCATCGGTGTTTCTAGGAATAATCTGAAATGTTAACTCCTTACATGTGGGTTTTGTTGTTTTTGTTTTGGTTTTGTTTTTTTGGTTTTTTTTGTTCTTTTAAAATTTCTGTTGGGGTAAGGATTGAAGGTATTCAAGATGGTAGTTTGTGTTTTGATTTAGGTGTTTATTGTGTTGTTTTAGTGTTATAGTTTTACAGTAGTTTTTCTGTAGTTTTTTATTAATAAGGTGTAAAATGGTTAATTTTTTTGTTATAAGATTTTTTAAGGTTAAATTATTAAATTATAAATTATATATAAATTATTTTTAACTTAATAATTGATAATTTGAAGTCCGCAATGCAGACTTTTTTGTTTAATTATAAAATATTAGTTAAACTTATGAAGAAGAAAGAAAGAATTTGTTTCCATTTTAAAACCTCTATTTTACTTCATATTTATTACTATATTCTAAAACCCTAACCTTTAAGTTTTTTACTTTGTGATGTTACATGCTTCTAACCAACTACACGCTTGTAATCCTGGTGCCACTAAGCAACTTTGGAAACCTTCTTTATAGCTTTAGGTCAAATGTAGTGTTCTCCTCTGGGTTTGTGCCTCTCAGCACAGAAAGCTCAAAATTCTCACTCTTGAGGGTTCTGACAGGTGCAGAATGAGAGGACTGTGGTAAGTTGACAGAGAAGGGTAAGAAACTTCTGAAATCATTTCAGACAAATGCAAACCCCTCTGAGTGTGGGTGATTGGAGTTCCTTTTTAACACAAATGTCCAGATCCTTAATTTATTTTTAAGGACCTGTTAGCTCGACTTCATGGAATGTAGTATCAAGTGTTAAATTTAATCAGTAGTACTTTCAGACGTGCTCATTATATTCTTATTCTTTAATTCATCTGTTATCAGTGTGGTATAAAAGTGCTCAGAATATCTTTAAAGTTCACTGTTACAGCTTTTAAACAGAGTATTTCTAAGAATAGGCTTAATTCAGGTTGTAGACATTTTACTAAAAGGAAAAAATGTTTTCAATACCAATCAAGTAAATAGTTATCATACTGAAATTATCTTTGAACTCTTTTGATCTGTAAAGGAGATATCAGGTTTTTTTCCAGCCAATTTTCCTCGTCCTTGGTTTTGATGATAAAGTTTTTTATAGGTGTTTGGATGACTTAAGGACTTTTATATTACTTTTGTAACCATCTCATTACTAAAATTCATGTAAATGATTGTAGAACTTAAATTCTAATTATTAACATTTTATAATGTATGTTTCAAAAATATTTAGAAATATCTTATAAACAGTTTAGGCATTTTTTCCAGATGAACACTTGAGTTCTGGGTATTTTTTCATTACAGTTACAAGTGTTTACAGTTTGATTTTTTAATAAAAATAATCATTGTTTCATAAAGGACACTGATACAGTACTGCTTTCATATTTTCTAAAATTTAGTTTTTCATAATAGCAAAACTCTTTCTGATGAGAAGGCAGAGAGGAAGGTAATAATTTCCAATCAGAATATTTTTGTGCCTAGTGGCTGGTTGTTTACAGATCTTTTTGTCTTGATAGGAAGATACTATTTTATATTCCTTAGCAAGTTTGTACGAGGCTGCATATTTAGCTTATTTTTGTTCACACTGACAACAGGAGGCATTAAGGAACTCTGCACAAATCAAGAGGACACAAACTGTTTTAAAATACTCCTTCTTGTATCAAACAACACAGACAAAAGTTTTTTTCATCAGTATATAATTGATAATTATTGAGGCTAGAAGACAGCAGCAGTTTGCTGTGAAGGTGGAAATTATATGAATGTGTAGGAAAAGGATGCTTATTACTTACTGAGAGAAGGTCAAGACATGCTGGTATTGAAGATAAACACATGATTTACTAAGTGGCTAAATTAACCAAAACAAACCAAAAAGCTGATAGTCTCTGATTCATAATCTTATTTCTTCTACTTTGATAAAAAGGAAAACAAGTAACTAAATGAAAATATTTGTAAACAGATCTTTGTACCAGAACTGAGCCTTAAACTTAACTATGAAATATAAAAATATACGGAGAAATTCAGATTATTTTTCTGATTGAGTCATTGGGCTTCAGATACTGTTATTCTTAGATGCATTAGGATTATGCATGTAGGTGACATAGACCACAAAAATGAATTACTTTGACTACATAATTCTGTTTTTTGCTTGTCATGATAATAAACACAATTTGCATTTTAATTTGATTTTAGTCTTTGTGACTCAGCTGTGCCAAGCATTGTACAGAATACTGAAAGGACTGAAAGTAAAATCAGGCAGTTAATTGCTGCTTTGAATTTGGATGCCTGAGAAATACATCAGCTTAGCTTGATCAAGAAGCAAAGATTTGGGTAGAGAGATTTCAGAGAATTTCTGTGTAAAACCTCAGTAACTTGGAATGGAAGCTGCCTGTGGCCTTGCCACCACTGACTGGTACAAGTGTTTGAGACCAGTACTAACTGCTAAGTGCTCTTGGCACACACAGATTTATAAGAAATAACGCAAGTGTCATATTTCAGCAGCACAAACAATCTGTGTTATTGATACTGTTTCTACTGTCAGGCTCACTGTGCTCACGAGAAGTTAGACGCTGCTGCAATTTAAATATTTAAATATATATAGGAAAACCAGAACCAAATTCTTTCTGCCAATGATATCCAGATTTGCTATTCACCTGCAAGAAGATCTGTGCCACCTGCCTGGCTGGGAGAGGGAAGAGGAAGGTGAGGAGCATTCCTTTCCCCCAAGCCTTCTCTGGGAAAGCACTTTTTTTCTGTCGTTTTTGTTTTTGTTTTTTTAATTCCTGAAAAGCAGCATCTTTGCCTCTCAAAAAAAGACCTAGGAAGTACTTCTGCAAACCTTGGAGAGCAGCTGCTAAACCCCCCAAGTTTTCTGTGTTGAATCCCGTGCTGCATTGTGGCTACCCACCCTTTCAGATGCACTGTATTATTTTATAACTCCTCTCAGGGTAAGGTGGTGCTTTATCCCCAGCTCCTTCATCACTGCTGGCTCTTCCCTAAGGAGCAGGGTAATTAGCAGCAAAAGACAAGGCAAAACATCTCATTTATCTGAGAGTTAGGATGAGTTTTGGTTCCTTGCACTACAGTCTGGAGTGATGTGTGACTTCCAGCATGTGAGTGGATTCAATCCATTCTGCAGCCTGCCTTTGGCTGGATGTTGGCACCCAGTGAGTACAATATTAAAATTAAATACCTTCTGGCATTTAGTGGAGTTTAAGCCAAAAGCTGGTGATGCATGAGATTATGCTAGTACGTTTTCGTGTTCTAAAAATAAATAAGTAAAATTAATTTTCTATACTTAAGTAAAAATTATGTGTCACGGCAGAATTGAATGTGTAGTTTGTTATTTTTTTTAACAGCAGGACCAGAATTGTGTGAATATTGTGTGAACACTTTGACTAATCAGTACTGCCACTTGGTTAAACTTCATGCTGCAACAAAGCTTATTTCACTTAGAGTGAGCTGACCATCTTGGACACTGCTCTGAAAGTATAAAGGGCAACTTCTTACTTCAAGCTAACAAAATTTGGGTATGTAGGGTGAAATTTTCTAAAGCAGAAATTTATGCCCTTCAGGTTAATCAGGTCTATGTGTCAATATCAGCAGCTAAGGAAAGGCTGAATACAAAGGTTAATTCTAGTGTGGTAATGAGGGGGAATTAATTATCATGGTAATGAAGAGGAACCTCACAAATAGGTTTAATTTTACAGTATGCTTAAGGTAGGATTTTTGTGGTATATGTGATTGTGCTTTTGTGGCTGTGGTATGTGACTTGTGTCCTTCAAATAATCTTCTTTCTGCCTGTTCGGAAAGCTATGAAAAATACTTAGATTTCCCAAAATACAATGCATAATTAAAATAGGTTTCTCTTTTGCCTTCCAAAAAACCCATTATAAAAGTTCAAATAGATTAACAATAATATTAGCTAAAATGATTGGTAATAATGAGAAGATACATGACCTATCATAAAACCAGTCTTTGAGCTGATTGTAATATTTACTGTATAGAACAAAGCAGAGAACTCTCAAGTTATTCTTGTGACAGAAAATTCCACAGAATCACAGAATAGGTCAGGTTGGAAGGCACCACAGCAGGTTTTGTCCAACCTCCCTGTTCACTCAGGGCCATTCCAGAGCACAAGGCACAGAATTGTGCTCAGATGGTTCTCAAATATCTCTGGTGAGGGAGACTCCACTCCTTGCTGGACAATCTGTTCCAGGACATGGCCACCTGCACAGGAAAGAAGTTCTTACTGATCTTGTGGTGTAACTTGCTGTGCATCAGTTTTTGCTCGTGGCTTTGTGTTCTGCTGCTCCACATCACTGAGCAGAGCCTGGTCTACCCTGACCCCTCCCTGCAGGCCCTGCCAGGGTCCTCTCCTCTGTCATCTCTTCTGGGGGTGAGCAGGCCCAGCTGCCTCAGTTCATCCTATAAGAGATTCTCCAGTCCCTTAATCAACTTCATAGCCCACCACTGGAATCATTCCAGGAGATCCTTGTCTTTCTTGAAATGAGGAGCCCAGAGCAGGACACAGTGCTCCAGATGTGCCTCACCAGGCACTCCAGATGTGCCTCACCAGGGCTGAGCAGAGGAGCAGGATCTCCAACCTCAACCTGCCATTGGTCTCACTGCCCACAGGGTACGCTGCTGGCCCAATGGACAATTTGTCACCCACCAGGATCCCCAGCTCCTCTTCCACAGAGCTGCTTTCCAGCAGGCCAGTCCTCAGCCTGTGCTGGTGCATGGGGTTATTCCCCCCCAGGTGCTGGACCCTGCATTTCCCGCTGTTGAATTTGACACAGTTCTTCTCTGTCCATCTCTCCAGCCTGTTGAGGTCCTTCAGAAGGGATGCATAGCACTCTGGGGCCATTTCTCCCATCTTTGTGTCATCAGCAAAGGGGGCATCTGCCCCTTTGTCCAAGTCACTGATGAGTAAGTTAAACAATACTGGGACCAATATAGAACCTTGGGGACACCACCAGGGCCAGGCCTCCAGCCAGACCCTGTGCCACAGCCCTTGGGATCTGCTGTGCAGCCACTTCTCAGTCCCTGAAATGTCTGCTCCTCCAGCCCACACTGCCTGAGCTTGCTCATGAGGATGTTGTGAGAGGATGCTGAAAGCTCTGCTCCAGTCCAGCCAAACAATATCCACTGCTTATTTCCATTGTGCTATTCCCAAGTATTTGGGCTATTATGGTTTTATAGGGAATTTAGCAGAATAGAGCAGCAGGCGTGGTCTTCTTGGTCTGGTTTTCTTGGTCTCATCTGTTTCTTTATTTTGCATGGTCACATACTTTATGGGCAGGGCACCAAAACTATGTCTAAAGGAAACCCTGAGTTCTGTTTCCTTGGATATTTTGGACATAAAAAAATGGACTGCAAAAGAAATCTCTGTAGGCTTTTGATGTTAACTTGATGTCTTTCTTCATAGCTCTTCAGTTGAGATACTAGTTTATTATAAATTCAGATCTATCATAGCAAGGACTGAATAAAAAATGTTACTGAATTTTAAAAACTTAAAATACAATAATCCTTTTGTGCAATGACTTCATGGCTTAAAACAAGAACTAAATCTCATTGTATAATCAGGGGAATTTCTTGCTTTCAAAGGAATATGTTTGCATTTTCAATTATCATAATTAATAAGATATTAAACATTGAAAAATAGAAGTGTGCAGAACTAAAAATGTCTTGTTCACCCCTATCTCTAACCATTGCTACAGGAAATGTCAGTATTTGGGTGCTAATCTGGAAGCTTCTCAATGCACATTTAATAGAAATAGATAAATATATAATCAAAATGTAAAATCAAATATAATCAAAAATATAAAATCAAAAATGTTTGTGCATTAATTCTACATTCAGAGATGTAATGTAAACCCTTTAATTACTGAATCTTGCTTTTGAGTTTTTAACTGAAAATGATCACCCTGGCAGGTTGGGCAGGTTTTTGTCTCTGAAGGAAGTTCTCTCCTCCTGCTAGACTTTCTGCAAGTCACACCTTGATGCATGGCACCAACAGCCCTTGAATCCAGCTTTTCACCCATACATTGTTTGTGGCTCTAATGTTGCCTGCCAAGGTAATAGAGGAGGAAAACCAAAAGCTGTATTAAAATGGAATTAAATATACTGTTAACCTGTTATCTACAGAGCTGGGTAGTTGGTATTAGATTTATTTAAGGTAAAACACTCCTGGATCAGCCTTTTTTATTTCTGTGTTGTCTGTTCTCGTCTTGCTCTTTGAGTTCTGGGTAATAGTTTTCATGCAGACTTCACGTGTAATGATGAAGGAACGTCTGCCAGCCTGTGGTTCTTTGGAAAATCCTTCTTGAGGTTTTTTTGAAGTTATCATGGCACTGACTTTGTGACAGTTATCAGGGATTTGCCTTAAAGCTGTCAGGGCTTTGACATCAGCCAGCTCTCCTGACACATTCTGGTCTCGTGTCAGTGTCCAGCTGCTCCCTGTGAAACCTCACTTGTCCTCCTGTGCTGTGGTGTTAAGCAATTTCCCTCCTGGTCTAGGACTGTGGGCACCTGGGGCAGATTTTGCCAGTAAATGCTTAGGCAAAGGCTTTAATTGCCTCAGCCTTTTTAGTGAAATGAATTCCTGGGTCGCCTGTGCCATTCTTCAGCCGTCCATATATTCCTGGCATTTCCCTTTCCAGTTTCTGCTTCAGACAGATGAAGGTGTTTTAAATCCAGCTCAGGATTTCTCTGCTTCTTCCTCTTGGCCCTCTTCTCTTGGACATGGTCAGTATTTCCCTGTTCAACCAATCTGGCATCTTGCTGTGGCTGCTGTGGCTTTTTGGGTGTGGATTCACAAGGATTCCCTTGTGCTTGGCAGAAATTGTCCATGGGGTTTGACCTGTTGTCCTGAGTTCCCTCACGTGCCAGGAGGGCCTCCTGCTTACCCGTTCCCTCAAAAGGCTGAGGTCTCCTGAGTCCTGTGATTTCTTCTTTGTTGTCTCCTTTGCTACCATCACTAATTTTGCAGTTTTGCCTGAAGACTTGGATTTCAGGGTGACACTGTATAGCTTAGATCGAGGATCAATGGTCAAAAGTACTATTGGACACTTGTATTACTTCCATGAAAAATAATCTGTTTGTGCACCCATCGCTGTTCTTCCTCCAAAATCTGTTTGTGGCTGTGTCCGGAGCTGTGACACCTGAGGTGTCAAATATTTGTGGAATACTTGTTTCTTATACAAGAAGGTTTTTACCAATTCCTTCCTTTTGGTATTGCATAGTTTACTACAATTATTCCCTCCTTTCTGTGTTGAACTGGCATAGCACTTTCTTAGTGATTAATTTCATGAAGTGTTCTGTTCCATTTTTAAGTTCCAAAATGTTTCTGATACTCTTAGGACTGTAAAGTTTCAACTGCTTTTGAGAAATAGAAGTTGCAATTTATTTGTTTGTCTTTGAAAGATGCTGCAGAGGAGAAACATTACTTGCATAACACATCAATACAAAAATGATCTCTTAATATTAACTTAAGTCAGTTGTGTCACTGACAATTTTGTTTAATCTCATCGGAGAGCATTACACATGTTAGAGATGAAGTTGGACTTAGCTTCTCTTGCTTTTAAAAATATTGTTTGTGTTGTGAACATAAATGCTGGCAAACCCTTTAACAATGATGACTGACCTGAAGTTGTTTGAATATGCCTTTTAAAGAAAAAGAAAAACAACAAACCAAAGAAAAGCAAAACCTGTACTGTAAATAATAAGCAACTTCATGATAAGTTGAAAGTAATTTTTTCCAACAAGATTATAAGATTTAAATAAGATTTTTTCCTTTGAATCATTTGGGGGATTTTTGGAAGGTCCCTGTGTAAAAGTAAAGCAGGGAGTGAATGGCATCTTAGAACTTTGTTTCTTTGATGTCTGTGATAAGGTTTGGAAAAAAAAGAGTTGTGGTTCAAGGTTCAGGGTTTTTAGTAAGCATTGCTCTATTGGTTAGTGGTGCCCCTCTCTGAAAGTGTCTTGGCCTGTTCTCTTACCTGAGCTAAGAGGGGATTTGATACTTACATTTGACTTTATTCTAGAGTTAAGTGATTTCAGGAGAAAAGGGAATTATAATTTACTGGTTTAGCTCATACCATAAGTCAACACAGTTCATCTGCAATGCTCAACCCAGTCACAACTTATTGTAAGTTTAACAGGTATCTAAAGCATTTTCATCTTGGAATATTTTAATCTTGAATGACAATTTCAATAAGGGTTTGTATGAAAAAGAATGTGCACCCTTTAACTAGAACCAGAATGTTCCTATTGTTTTGGCTTTCTGATCTCTTTCTGCCCCATAATCTACTTCAGGAGGTACTGCAGGTGGTTTGGAGTTTGATTGGGTTAATAATTAATAAGGATTTACGTGGCCTTTGTGTCACTTCTTATTTCCAAATTGTTTGCTAACAAGTCACCTGAGAGCTTAAAATTGACCAGGACAATAAGCAGCAGGAGCCTGTGGTACAGTTGATGCTGATGAACAAAGAAAATAAATTATAGAAGTGAAAATAGGTATTATTGGTTGCACTTAATACTATAAGTAGTTGTTTTCTTGTAAGGAATACAACGAACCAATTAAAATAAAGATTTTTTTTTTGGTTGTAGTTTTATGTAGAACCTAAACCTTCCTCTTAATATTAAGTGCAATGACTATTCAGTTTATCAAATGTTACTGCATTGCTTTTGCTCAAGAACATTTACTCAAATGGATGTCAGTATTATGTAATTTATTTTTCTTTTTTCTCTAATTTCTAAGTTACTCCGGAGATCGCCATTACAGCAGAAAGCCACTTAATATTTCAAATATTTCAGGACTAGAAGAGCGCATCCATTTCTGTGACCTACTGAAGGTTTCTGACTAAACGGTAGAGTTTCTGCTGGTGTCTCTCTTAAACCTTGTGATCCTTTCAAGTAAGAGTAAATATTTAGCAAACATTTAAGCTGGTGCCTTCAAAAGAGACCAACTTTTGTTCTATGTGAAACAAGGGGATTTTTTTTGTTGTTGTTTTTGCCATGCTCCCCTTCGGGTTACATGACTGCATTCAATTATATGTAGGCAAATCTTGGGGTTTTTTTTTGAACAAGACTTGCGGCAAAATTTCCTTTCTCACTCCCAAAATTCCATCATGGATTTCCTATGCTAATACTTGGATAATTTGATTACAAATACTTGGATAATTTGATTACAAATGCAGATTGTTGCAGTTGGTACCACACTTTACGCCCATTCTTCTACAGGCTCTTTGACTACTTAGATCTTTCCTGCTCCAAGTTTAGACAGTGTAGGTAACTTTTAAGTCTGTCAGCAGCCTTTGGCAAGGGTTGGATTTCATGTGTGTGATCTCTGATCTGCAGTGTGGAAGCTCTTTGAATTCCCTCTGCCTTGGAAGCTGTATGGAATGGGATAAGTGTTTTAATGTTCTTCAACAGAACGTTGGAGAGCCTACAGGTCAAACATGACAATTATCCCTATTCCTGCACTGCTCGGAAGTATGTTATTTCTTCGAACTTCTTTCTAGCCTTCTGTGTTACCTTCCCTGTGAGTGCAGCCATATTTGCACATCTAAAGCTTCGGTTTTTTGTGCAGAGGAAGGATTACTGAGGTTGGAAAAGACCTCTAAGTGCCACTGTTAACCCAGCACTGCCAGGTCCACATCCCTAAGTTCAAGTGTAAAGCATTGTGGGTTCAAGCAAGTTCCTAAATTGAAATATTCAGCTCCATCCATGCACCATGTTTTTGTCCACCAAAAATGGGTGCTAAATCCCTGAGCCATTAAACTGTTAGTTGTACAGGCACAGCCCAAGATTTCATCTTAAACACAATTAAAGGGTATTTTGTTGAATAGCTGCACCACAGAAGGAATGGAAAGACAAAGCTCCTTGCTACTTAATGTGTTTATTCAAGCAGGACTCAGAGATGCATTGTGATGCAGATTTTTACAACTTGGGTTTTACTATACTATCTTCAGGGTAAAGATATTATAAATATTTTTTAAATGTCACTTCCACTCAAAACTGCTTACTCTGATTTTGGCCATATGTTTTGAGAAATAAAAGAAAAATTATATCTGCCTCATTTTGCCCTCTCAAATCTAAGTAAGAGGATATTATGAGGTAGAAAATACTATTTTTATACCCTCTGTCACCTTTATTAGCATTTTATTAGGCATAAATCATGTAGTTTCAGGCTGCATGGTGGCAATATGGTTCAGTGTGTGTTCTATTTTTATAACTTTATTTAAAACTGACATGTAACTTGCTGTACCTGAAACCCCAAGTGAGCCAGTTACTGGAGTGTAACAAAGTTTTGACGTCAGGACTGCTATTTATTCCACTGGCAACCATTAGCGATGCATTACCCTTTGGCACTCGTGTTTTCAGAAACATGGTTAAATTTTTATGACTGGCTCTAGCCAATTAGGATTCTTTCTCAAGATAGAAATAAGGGAAGGGATCTTTTTTATAACTTACTAAATGTAGCTTTCCAGAAACAGCATAATAAAAATGTGAATTATTGCACTCACAAAACATTCTGTGGAGCCACACCTCGGCTGGCCTGCTGGCTGTACACGTGTAATTGGGAGGCAGGGGTCCAGCTGGGCTGCCTTATCCACTGCATGAGCTTTTATTAGGATTTAATGTAATTACAGCTGAGTCATCCTCTCAGGTCTGTCTGGGAGCTTCAGCAGGATGCTAAAGGGGCTTAAGGCAGAGAGAGCTGAGGAGATGCAGGAGGTGTGGAGGGCCTGGGCTGGTCACAAACACATGGAGAGCAGTTTCACTGGAACTGTCTGATGCTGCCTGTTCCCTCAAAAAGCTAAACTGAAGCAACACTCCTGAGTGCATCCCATACCAAGTGGGATGGAGCAGCTGCATGAGAAGCTGCTATGGGATGTGATTCCTCCTTGTTGGTTCACTGTGTTCTGGCCGTAAGAATGCCAGAGTCTGCAAGCAGGGACTACTCAGATGTGTTTTCCTTCTGTGTGATGTTCAGTGATCTTCTCCTGAGGGCTGGGTGGTCTGCACTGTGTGTTCAGGCATGAATTCAGAGTTGCCTGTTGACTGAAGTTACAAAATGCTTGTTTGTACATGTTGCTTTGTTCGTGTGCTGCAGATTTGTTTTGAAGGGAATGCTCTTTTATAAGGTTATTATTCCATTCCTGCACTTTATCAATGATATTGTGTTCTTTAAATCTCTAATGAAAATATCACTAGCTTTTGTCATAGGTTGTTTTCTGCAATGTTTCTCTTTAAGGCTCTGATCTTTATTGTAACAGGGCAACTTTAACATGTTGCATAAACGGTTGTGGCTGCAATCTAAATTTGGCAGCTACATCCTGATTTTCCAAGTAAATAGAAGCTGCTTGATCTTAAAGTATCAGCTATCTGCATCTTTATGGGTAATTTAGTCATAATATGATTTCCAGGCAAGCAATTGGGTATTTTTGAGCAGCCAAACTTTTTGGGTATTCTGTTTTTGGTTCTTGTATTTCACATGTGTGCTTTGACATCCCTCACTGCTGTCTCCTGTAGTTTGGATATTCTGGGTGAAGCACATCAGAGACTTTTACCTGTCTTTTTTTCTTTACCTGACTTCTATTGTCTTTTACCAACCTGTTTTAATGTCCTTACCAAGTTGATGGAGAGTAGTACTTTTGCAGAGTAGTGGCTGAGAAAATTGTTGAAGCTAGATTCCAGAAGAGAAGGAAAACTGCAGGAAGTTTTTCCAGTTTCTTTGGGGAAAACAGGAAGGCAATTAGAGAGGGAGAAAGGATTTAATTGCCTAGTAATTTTATGAAGGAGACATTAAGTCTTCCAGAAAGCCTTGCTCCCCCTGTGTGTACATTTGTTCTGCATCTGTCTGAATCTCCTCTCAGAGCTGTGCACTCATTGCCCTGGCAGGAGAAATTTTGTCACATCAAAAATCTCAGCTGTCTTTCTGAATGATCCTTTCAATATTTTCTTCAAAGAAATTTTCTGGTGGAGAGACCAGTTGTTTATGCTTTTGGGTTTCATGGAGGGGATCATGAACAGCCTTTTCTTCTTGGGACAGGCACCTTTTGAAGCTCCCTGTTGGCTTGTGGTGCCTAACTGGGAATGTGAATACAAGGCTGACTACTTCTGAAAGATGAAAAGCTACTTTAAATCTCAGATTTAAGAATTACACTCTAATGTTAATCCACCTTTAAGAATTCCAATTAAATACTTTAGCTTCATTTTCCTGGGTGCTTGCAGATTTTCAGGCAATATTTGGAACAGTAATTTCCAGATATCTGAATAATGATAGTAGACTTTCTTCTGCTACTACACATGCAATAATTGACGAAAATATCTGTTGGAGAATGTTCTGTAAAAAAGGAAATTATGGTCATGATTGGTAAAGTTCTGAAGTAACTGTTAAAAATGAATTTGTGTTTAGGCTGTCACAACCTGCAAAAATCTAGATGGCTGCAATGTGGATATCCTAATAGGCAATTTTTTTAAAATCATGAGCTAAGGTTCTCATATGTCATAATACAGGCAAGAGTTGCACAGTTTCACTGTAGTTTTAATTCCAGGATTTTTCCAGTATTCCTTCATTCCTTACCCCTCTCCCCCCCACACTCCCAAAGAGGTACTTGTATCACAAATGCTAGCTGTTTAGATTAATCTGCTTGACAATATTAATCTCCTTCAATCCACTGCATTACTCTTTCTCAGAGAATATCTGTAATTCAGCCACCCTCTATTCTCATTGTCACAGAAATGAACAAAGTATGTAACAGAAGAGAAATACATGACTGATAATACACAAATTAATTTCAGATTGATTGTATTTTCTCAACATTTGCCATTCCATGAAAAATGAGATTGAACATGCAAGTGATTATTTAAAGTCCAGTTTGTGAGATGTTGTAGTGGAAGGCTTTTTGGGAAAAACTGAATCATACCTACAAGTCAGTCTTTCAGCCCTCCAACTCCGATGGTTGGGTGGTAAAGCTTGGTTTAAGTGTACTGAGCTAAGGAGGTTGATTTTTCATTTGTGCAGAACCGTAAAATTTCAATGATTTCATATAATTTAATTGGGATTTATTTGTAATGAATATATTCAATCTGATCACTCTGTATCATACTGGAGAAGAAGCTTGTCTTATAATTATTTGCGTTATACATTGGTATTAGATACAAGAGCAAGAAATAAGCATCCTAAGTAAAGACAAAATCTCTTATTCCTAGGAAGCAGGAAATGTTTTCTATGTGATGCTTTCTGTAGTTAACACCTCTTCATTGTTCACAGACCATGGAAATTATTATGTTGCAAGAATATCTATGGGATTGCCTTGATAGATGTAGAAAAGCAGTGTGGAAGGATATGGAAGAGAGCAGGGAATGAAAGAACATGTGGAGAATTTGGAAAATAGAGCAACAGAAGGGTAAGAAGCAAGGCTAGAGGACAAGAGCAATGTGTAAGTTTCGATGAGAAAAAATCCAGCATCAGAAAAATTCCAAAATGACAAGTGGTTTGAATAATTCATGATTGAAGGGAATATTATGAGACAGAGATACAATGAATGGAAGAGATGCAAATATACAATGTGACAGGCAAAATACAAAGAACAGAAATTAAATATCTGTTGGCCATTTGACAGCAGCAGTTAAAATTTATGGGTGAGTCAGGGATAGCCAAAAAAAGCTTTATGTGAGCTGCAGAGTACATCTTCAGGATATGCAGTTCAAGGAGATGTATTGAGTGAAAGACAGGTTTTGGTCTTCTCTTTAGAGGGGAAAAAAAACCCCAGAAATTGTGCATGGTTGTGCATTTCAGCCTAGCTGTTTCTTCTACTCCACAAAAACATACATGGGATGTCTTACAGTTGCCATGGAAAGTACTGTGGCTTTGCACCTCTTTGTCCACGTCAGCATGAAATCAATCAGTGAAAATGTTTCTAAGTGTACTCTGGTCCCTTCACACTTGACTGGAAATGACTCAATTTGTTTCGTTTGTTTGTTTTGTAACATCTATGTTCATGTGCTCAGCTTTGACCTACAATTTTCAATTTTAGAAAAAAAAAAAATACGGGTTTTGTATGTTATACCTGTTTAAAAATATCCCAAATAATAACTGAAAAAATAGCTTTGGTTGGAAGGGAACCTTAAAGATTGTCTGGTTCCAACCTCTGCTCCATGGGCAAGGATACCAACTATCCATGTCCTTCTTGTAATACAAAGAAATTAAATACTGGTAAGTAAAGAAACCCCTGATGCAGTTACAGGAGTATCAGGAGATAAGACAGAAGAAAGAACAGAGTGACATAGGCAAAAATTTCATCAGTCACTTTTCCAAAGAAGTGAAATCAGATGTTGGCAACGAGAAATTTAACTGCAGATATCAAACTTAGCAATGAAACAACTTAAACCCTGAATGATTTCCAAAAGAAAATTGAAATAAAATAAATCATGGATGTTGGAAACAAGGGGTTTAAGCACTGTCAATAAATTGCAAAAGTAAACAAAGATCTAATGTACTTTTGAAACTCCTACACACCATTTGCCTTTCCTCTTCCTAGAAACATTCCATAATAATAGGAATTGCATAAATAATATGTATTGGTGATTTTTTGTGGGTTATATATACATAATGTTCCCAATGTCCAGCTCAGAGCTCCTTTTCTGCCACTTCAGTCAACCATTCCTTGACTTGCTGTGGCTGGGCACGCAGAATGCTGAATGCTTTTTAATAACTTGGTACAGAGATCACATCAGATCCCCTCCAGCCTTCTTACTCACCAAGAAAAACAAAACAAAGCCCAACTTCAGTGTTTCCTCATGACTTCTGTTTTCTACCTGCTTCCTTGTTAGTCTCTGGATCTCTTCCAGCTTATTGACTCGTTTTAAAGCAGCTGCTGTAAATTTGGCCCAGTGTTTCAGGTGATACCTGATTAGTTCTGTGACACCTTGACTAGTTGACTCTTCATTTTGATTATCAGACTCTTGCTAATTATGCTGTGAAAGTGTTTGCATTTTTTCCTAGCAGATGCATTTATAAAGAAGCCATGCCACACCCTTATTATGCAAACATGTGATTCTACTCTTTTACTCATTTCAGACAGACCCTAATATTTGTCAGAGTGATCTTCATGTTTTGAGAAGACCCCAATGTGGTTCTACCACGATTTAAGCTTTTGCCTGAATTGTTTGGCTCAGCTCCTCCTTTGTAAGATGGTTGATGCCAGACAGCCGTAATAAAGTGAACATGCCTTTTATCCCCCCATCTAATGGTACCAGAGTTCCCTGACAGTCTTTTTGGCAGACAGTGTTTTCCACAAGGTGTTAATAATCTGTGCATCAGACAATTGACTCATTTTGTGGTCACGAGGACTGCGATGTCAAGACTGCTGTAGGTGGAGGAGTCAGACTCACAGTGGAAGGTTTCTGGCCCATGGTTTCTGGGTTCTCTTCTGAGACAGAGTAATAGCTCTGGGATCACTTGAGGATTACTTTTATAAATCACATGGAACTATACCCTTTGTAAAAAATCCAATAACCATACTGTGAATATAGCACAGCACTCATTGGTGATGCAGGAGGTGTGTGGGAATGAAATTTGCTGCACCAGGCTCATGGCAGTGCTTTGCAGAAGGGAGCCGGAGGTTTTCTTGTCCTGACATTAACCACTTCCTGTGGGTGGTTCTATTGAATTCTGCTTGATTTGATTTGATATTTTGTTACTGGAAACGTGGTGGCTAAATTTTAAATTTTAAAGTTCTTTCAAAGGGCTTTCTCAAATGGAGTTGTACTTATTCTCTCAGTATGCCACCTTAGGGAAGAGATACTCCAGGTAAGGCATTATAATACTGCCAAAATGAAATAGTTTGTGTTCTTTAGTGTCTCCCATGGGTGATTTGAAATGTTACCTGAGCACGTTGTGGGAGCACCAGTGGAGCCATCTACAGTATTCTGAAGAATTTAATGGATTACCCATGGTTTTGCATTGGCAAAGAGGCATTTATTCCACATGAAAGGTTATTTTTTCCACTTGAAGTGCTGCTATTGGTATTGATAATGATTTCAGTAGTTCAGCTTGTGAATGGGAACAGAAATGTATTTGTGTAGTAACAAAAATGAGACTTTCCTCCAGTGAGAGTTATTCTGCTCAATAACAATTTTTTTTTTACTAAAAAGTATTGTAGCAAATGGAGAGCAATGAAATTCAATTCACTGGCACTTCCAAAGAAAACCTTAATAGAACTGAAAAATCAGCTGTTTTGAGATCATGCAAGAATACTGAGATGTAAACCAGCCTGTGTTTAGAGCTTGATTCTTAAATTTTTCATGTCATCAGGTAAGCAATTATATTATATCCTGCCAAGAATCCAACATCAAAAACTCTTAAGTCATAAATTAGTAGCCTGATAGGGAAAAATCTTTCTGCTTGTAGTAAATAAGTAAATGATTCAGGAGTAGCTGTGTAGCTTTCTATGTGACAAAACACAACTAAGAATGAATCTTCCAGGGGAATGCCAAACTGCTCTTGTTTTATGTTTTTAATTAATTTGATTTGATTTATTTTTGATTGTGGTTTTGATTAATCTAATGTGATTAATTTGATTAATTGATTTTGATAATTTTGATTAAATACACAGAAATTACATCCTAATTTCAAGTTTGTCTTGGTAATTCTAGGAAAAAAAAAACTTAAAAACAGGATCAATGATCTGTAGTATATTTTGAAGACTTAAATAACTGAAACTTCTTTGTCAACTTTGTGAACAATTTTCACTGAAGCTTTTCACCTGGCTGAAGGGCTGCCACAGAGCTGGAGTGTGTTGGAGTTGCTGAGACATGAGCTAAAAGGCAGGAAATTCCAAGGAGATGTGGCAGGGAATAAGATGGCCATAAGGGCTGTAGTACTGGGAGAGGTTTCTTGGAGAGCTTGTGGAGTATCTTTGGAGGTGATCAACTGGACCTGGCGTTGGGGAGCCCATCTAGTTAGGGCTGAGCTTTGGACTAGAAGCTCATTTTTTGCAAGTTGTTACCTAGTTCTGTGATTCCTAGGTAAGAAGATGGCACTTAAAAAAAAAAAATCTCTATAACAGTCTGAGCATTTGTGGATCCAATGGATTCTTCCCTAATTCCAGTTTTGGAAAACTTGGTTTTAAATAAATGCTGAAGTAGACTGTAGTTATTTTCTGAAGGCTGTCAAGATCATGTTGTGTGTTTTCTAACACCTGGAAGGGTGTTCATCTTGATGTGAAAATTGCCTGTAATTATTTTACTTATAAGGTCTTAACCTTTAGTAATGTGATAGAAAGTAGTTGTCTAACTGAGGAATCAGTTACTTTACAAAACAGATGGAAACCTGCTGATAAACATGGAGAAATCCAGGCTGCAAAGTCCTAAGCCATGGAGCAGAAGGTTAAAATGTTCTTAGAGGTGCCCATTCTTCTTTATTCTAGTTGGATAGAATTATACTTAAAAATAGCACTCAAGTAAGTGTTGGGATTTTGTTTGGGAATTTCTTTTTTATCTGTTTTTATATCACATTAAGTTAATGCCTTTAGGGTGCCTTGGCACCCTAGAAAAGCAGACACCTCAGCTTTTGAATGATTGACCATTTCCTTCAATAACAATCAAAAGTTGTTGATCTTGGGGTCCAAATTATCCTTTTGTGGCAGCAAATGGAAGTTCCTTTCTCATCTATGAATTTAAAAATAAAATAAAATAAAAAAAAAGCTAAAAAAACTGCATCTGAGACCAGTGTAATTTTTGAGTTTTATATTAGAAAATATCAGTTTCCAGTCAATATCAATGTTATGCTTGGTTAAAAGTTGCCCAGTAACTGCTTTGGGAAAAATTAGGAGAAAGAAAACTTTTCAATGCCAATGTTGTATTTATGCGTTCAGCTAAGGGGTTTCTAAAAATAAAAGGAATCCTTTATACCTAAGGGGTGAGTTATTCTTAGGTTGGAGTATGTTTATATACACGTAAAATGTGTAGTGTCTATATGTCCTGATACATTTGCATAAACATTTTCAAGGTGAACTTTTCAACGGAGAATTACAATAGCTGTTCAAATATAAACATGCTGTAAGAGACAGCCACATCACTGAATCCAATTGCTTGGTATTTTAAGCCACTGCATAATTTAATCCTCTTCACTGTTCTCTATTTTAAAAGTAATTAGGAGTTCTATATGCAGTGCTCCAGCTATTCCAGAGCCTAATTTTTCATTCTATGAAACTTTTTTTAAATCTCCAGTTAAAGCAGTTACCTAATTTAATTTTAATTGAAGAAAATTAACTAATAGTTTATTAATATCTCTTAGCACTTTTCTGTCCTTGGCATTTAAAATACTCACTGTAGAATATTGACATCTATTCATGCCCTTCTTTTTTGTATGAAAAACAAATCTGGGATTTTTTTTTATCCTCTCATAATCTCTCATTCTGCTCATCCTGTTCCACTTGGAATTGTTCTGTTTTAGACAAGGCTTCTGTAATGGCATACTAAACTCTGGATGAAGTCTTACTATTCTCTTTTAAATACTTTTCTGTTCCAGTTAAGACTTCTGACTTGCATGTTGTAGGGTTTTGTTTCCCTTTTCACAGCTGTTTACTGTTCAAATGGCCAAATGAAGCTTGCTGCTCCTTCTCTTCATGGTTCTGTCCAGGTGATGAGCTTCCAGCTCATCATGCAAGGGTTTTTTCCAACACATATTTAGTACATATTTTCACATGTGGTGCTTTGAGCTCATCACATTTCTCTTTGGTAATATTTTAGGAACTTTGCCATCCTTTACTGGGGTACATGCAACAAATTTACTAGACTGACACTTCCCCTTCTTGGTCAGAAACTTGCTGCAAAGATTTTTTTTTTTTGTTTATGGAGTTGTATGATGGGTGGGGTCATGCAACAGCTTCTGTTCTCAAAGTCTGCCACAGTTTTATACTTCCATATTCCTTCTTCTATATGGTATCTCTTGAACTGTTGATTATGTACCTGTTGCCTTAACTTGCATAATTGGTAGAGCTGACTCACAGCTTTTTTTTTTTTTTTTCTTTTTTTACCCTTCGGATGTTGCCTTATGTCACAAATGGGGTCCTCTTTTGTTCTTCTTTTCCAGTGTATCTCAACTGAATATATTTTGCCCAGTAGAGAGAAACAGAGCAGTAATTTAGAATTGTATGTGTACTTTCAGGAGCAAACGTTATTCAATTGTAAGGTCTCTTCTCCAAATACTTACAGCTTCAGACTTTATGTTGTATTCTGCAGTGGCAAGTAGTTAACTGCGTGTGGTCTCTGTGCATAAAAAATAACCTTGTTGAGACCAGGGTATTTCAGTAAAAAAAAAAAACCAAATTCTGATATTGACTCAAAAGATAATTTGCACAATTTCTAGATGTTCATTATATAGGAGGGAAGTTGATTTTAATGCAGCATGTCATGACTTGTATGAAGTAAAAATGTCAATACAGGAAACACTGAATGTGAGGATGGATTGTCACCGGTGACATGCATTTAAATTCCCCAGCTCTTATTACAAGGCACTTCATAAATGAAGTAACAGAATGAGACTTTAATCAAGAATTTTCTGTATAATTCCACGTGGATGCTAACTGGCGGTGTCTAAAGAGCAGCAAGATGCTCATGGCTCCTGAAACAAACTACTTTTGTTTTTATGTTTGCTTTCTGAAATTGTCATTTTTAAACTAGAAAAAAGGTCAGGGTCACTGGGGAAGTGAATGGCTGCCAACTTGTGTTTTAAGACAGCATTTTCAGTCAAAAGCATTCTTAGGTTTGGTAATGTTGTGTTCTTTTGTGGAACTTTGGTAGTTTTCCAAAATTTAATGCTTACTGATGTAACTAAGATTATCTTAAGGGATATACCTGATTTGCATGTGCAGTATTTGGAAATCATGATTTGGTTTTGGTTTGATGAACAAGTAAAATACGACTTTGAACTATGCAGATACATGTTATAATCTTCAGTAGGATTAAGCACATTACTTTCTTCCCAAGACTGGATTGCAATGTTCTGAGAAAAAAATAGAGATTTAATTTTACTTTTAAGTATTTCATAACTTGGCACAATTTTCAGAATTGCTAAATACAGAAGTAACAGGTGCAATGTAGCAAGGTAAAGTTGTGTAGAGTGAGTAGTAGAAGTGAAGCAATCTTCTGGTGTGGATTTTCTGCCTGGTTATAGGGGTCACTGATCTCATTTCAAGTGATCTCACCAGTGCAGTGCCACAAGGAAATGTGGGTGGATCATGCAACTTAGTTATACACAAATTACCAAAATAAGCCAGTAAATTGATGGCATGATTGCTGTTGATTTTTGGTTGTTAATTTTAGGCTACGTAACCTAATACAGCAAAAATGAAGCTTTTTTCTGGAGAACTGCAGAACCTCCCAAGGCAGCAGGTGAGATGACGTGGAGTAAAGTGGTGTAGCAAAGCACGTTTACTCCAGGCTTACTCCTATAGGCTGGGACAGCTGAAATACTGGGCTTGTTCTGGAAATCTTAATGCATGCTGGTGTTCACTGCTGGGTAGAAAAGCATGCTAAAAGCTCCTGGGAATAAATAGAGAACAGAATACTCATTGGCTTGTCTTTTAAACCCATTATGTGTTTGGGTTTTGCATTTTATGAAGGGTTCATGCTGCCTTGTCTGAAAAAGGGTAAGCCCTGGTTTGATCAAAAGCACAGAAGAGCAAACTGTGACTTGTGGCTGAGTGATGCCCCCATTTCCCTTCTGTCCTTATTTGCTTTCCTCTTGTGTTTTGCTGCTCTGGTTTCTCCTCCCCACAGTTAGGAGCACAGTGACAGGCAGAGAGCTTAATGCTTGAGCTGACAGTCAATTCAAATTGGAGACATGTTCTTCTGTGGCATAGCTTAGAAAAGAATAGGAAGGAAGAAAAAGTTACTTGTTTCATCTGTAATAAATTCTTGATGCTAGATGTAATAAATTCTTGATGCTAAATGTTATCCTCGGTGTTCTGAGGTTTAAGTACTCTTTCAAACAAGGAAATGGTTTGTCAAAGAAAGAGCAGTTAATTACTGATTTAAGTAAGACAGAAACATATTCAGAAACTGAAATGTTGCAGTGGTGGAAAGAAGCTACTAGAGAAATACACTTTTTTTTTTTTGTTCATTTAACAAATGAGACAAAACTGAGGCAAGTTCTTGTCTTTTTAAACTGTAATATGTGGTATTTTGGTCATTGTACATCTCTGATCACAATTAATCAGTAATTGATCAGTAAAGCTGATTAAGTGATAAATCTGGTTTTGTGCCTCAATACAATTTTAGATTCCTCTGAGACTGTGTGTTAACACTGAAAAAAAGAGATCTGCCCCTTTCCTGCATGTTGAAAAAAATTCTGTCTACAATGCTTGTTGTTACGGATTTTAGTGTTCTTATATTCAGAGACTGAAACGTGTTCACATACAGCTTTTATGTTCCTGATGTAAATTTGTACCTTTCAACCTGGTGGTGTATATCCAGAATTTCTTTCTGTATTCTACTGGCTTTTGGCAACTGATTTAAACAGAACTTTTCTTCCTTCTATGGCCAGTAGCAACATTTCTTTTGAGCTCAGTTGAATTCCTAGTGTCTTTAATGAAAGTGTGAATTTATATGGAGGTTGTTGTGGACTGGAGAGGCAGTCCTTATCAAGCCATCTTTTAAGATGCTAGGAGAAGAAGAATATAATTATTAAGATTTATCAACTCTGTGTTTTCTTACAGTGAAAAAATGATCTTAGAACTTGAGTGATGAGTTGGATGTTCCTTTAAAAAGGGGCAGAGTGTGAGCAGAAGCGTCCAGCAAAACTTCTTGCAGTAATTGTGAAACTGGTAGTAGTGTTTATGAGGAGAGGTGAAATAACAGGCAGATTATTCTGCTTTGTGCCCCATGCCCAGTGTTTTCTCTAGGGCAGCAAAAATTGGTAATAAAGCTGAGGGGGGTCAGTGTGGGGGTTTGGGAGGCCTGAGGTTCTGATAATGATGATCACTCAGCTGTTCCTGCTGATGGCCACTTCCACACTGAGATCTGCCTCCCCAAACTGAGATCTGCCTCCCAATGAAATCCCCAATGGAAAGTCAGAGAAACCATGACTTTTCTGAGCTCTTATGTGTTAGGAGTGACAAGGAAATCATTCTGACAGCTTGGTTTTCTTTGCACATCTGAATGATGAGAGCATATTACCTATGCTACGTATATTATGTAATAAAGGTGTCACTCATAATGATGTTATGTATTTTATAGCAAAGGCTTTAATGCATAGATGCAATTGCATAACATTTGTTCTTATCATGCAGCAAAATTTTGTGTTACGCAGAAAACTAAAAAAAATACAGTTTTTCAAATTTTGGTGAGACATGTAATTTTGAAATTTGCCTCGATTGTCTTTTCTCTTAGTCTTTTGTTTTTCCAGAAAAAAGGAAAACTATTGCTTCCTTAATCTGTAATTTAGCAGGAAACACTGTTCATTATGAACTTAAATTTTCATACTTATTTCAATGAGATTAAGTATACCTGCTGTGGAAGATGTCTAATATGGCAAGATTTTGTATTTATACTCAAGAGAAACCATCTTTGATGTTTGTCCTTTTGGTTTACAAATTATGTCTTTTCCTTTAATTAGAACAGTGTCATCTCCAGTAGTTTTTGCTGATATTGTGTTAGTGGACAGAATAGTGGAGCACATAGTTCATATAGAAAAAAAATGGGCATTTAAATAGTGAGCAGTCTGTATTGAGTGGGTGTGCTTGAGAGGTTGTTAGAAACTTTTAACATTAAACCTCTAAATTAAGTTTTGGGGACGTAGTGTCAATGCCAGAAGAGGAGGGAAGGATTGCATCACTTTACAGAACGTGGCAGAGTAAGGAGCAGGGGAAATTTTCCCTGAGCTAGAGGAGAACCACTGAAGCATGAAATAACCAGTTTCATGAGGGTTTGTGCTCTCTTGGGATAGCATTTCTGACACTGAAAGATGCTCAATGTTCTACAAGTCATGCAAAAAGGGGGGTTTGTTGTTGTGATTTTTTTGGTGTGATGTCTTCAGAAAAGAAGTAAGTGACTTTTCAAATGTATGCATACCTTTTAAATATTCTCTGCTCTTAAGTGGGAATACACAGTTTGCCAATTTAAAAGTACTTAGAATCCTATATCAGTGATCCTCAGACAGAGTACAGTTGTTATTGCAGCCCTCAAAATTGGAAGTCTTAAATTGGTTCTATGGAAATTGCTTTTTACCTATGCTTCTTCCAGTTCTTGGGACTTTGTTAATCCGTGGCTGAGATTTCAGTTTGTAATTTTGTTGCACAACACCCAGCCTAGACGGAATTATTAGTTCTCAGGTAGATCCTGGGCTTTCCATGGATCTGTAATTTATTTTTGTACAAAACTAGAAATGTAATGACACAGTTTGTTTATAAGATGATAGATGTCACCATTTTTAGTTTCACTTTTTTACTTGGTGCCGTGGGTTGACCCTGACCAGATGTCAGACACCCACAAAAGGCACTCCCTCACTCACTGCTCTCTGCAGCTGGACAGAGGAGAGAAAATTTAACAAAGGGTTCATGGATTGAAATAAGAACCAGGACAAACTACATGGGCACCTCTGCCATGGGCTGTGGGTGGATCTCTGCATCCCCCATGGATCCCCACGGGCTGCAGGGACACACCATGGTCATCACCAGGGTCTGCAGAGGAGCTCTGGCACCTGGAGCAGCTCCTGCCCCTCCTTCCCCACTGCACTTGGTGTCTTCAGGTTCTTCCCCTCACGTGTTCTCACCTCCTCCTCATCCTCTCTGGCTGGAATTCAAACTGCCCCCCACCTTTGTTTGGATTTCTCCTTTAATCTCTCATCTCAGAGGTGTTCCCACCGTCCCTGCTTCTCCCAGCCTTGGCCAGCAGCAGGTCCATCCTCTGAGCCACCAGGGACTGCCTCTGCTGGATGTGGTGGAGTCCTCCTTCAGCTTCTCACAGGAGCCACCTCTGTGCCCCTCACTACCAAAATCCAGGGCATGCAAAACCAACACACTTGGCGAGTGTGAAAACCATGCCACATTTCCATTTGATGAAGGTAATTTGGTAAAGGTAACTTTTACAGAGTTTTCAGATGCATTTTTGAGAGGGGTGCTACACAGAGGCGCAGTAATACATGACAATTCCCAGGTAGGATACTGAAAGTTCCTGGGATTTATGGCTGGAATACTTCATAGTTTGCTTCCAGGTGTGCCTGGAGCAATGCAGCCATGAGTGAAAATTGCAGCAATCTGCCAGCTGTGGGTGAGTCAGTGTCAAACCAGGGCTGTACCAGTGTCCTCATTACAGCTGAAGCTGCTTGGCATCCCTGGTGGCAATGCCCCTGGAGTTACTGCATCACAGCACCACGTTGGTCTCCTTGTTTGATGTGCAGTGCCAAGAGTTAGCTGAAAAACTTTTGTTTTCTGTTCTCCCGAGGAAACCAATTGTTCTGGTTGAGTGAAATGTAGTTTTCACTGCTGACAGTGGATCACTGTGTGTTTGTACACAGAATTTTTAAGTGGAGCGATAGTGAAACATCAAGAGCAAGTATTACTGTGTATACATAAGAAAATGCTGAAGCGACATCAAAGCATCATTGTACATCTCTGTGAAATTACTTCAATGATTGATGTCATGTCAATGTCTGTGACAGTCAAGAGAAATTAGATGAGAGAAAAGATTCCATTTATTTCATTGAAGCAGTGTTAATGCTTTACTTTTTTTCTTGTTTGGATCCCTCTCAACTGAGTAAATGAAAAATAAATATATTTATAAAGCTTTGCAGAATAGTAGAGATTAACTGAAATACTTTAGGAGGAGATATTGAACCCTTTCTCATTCTGCTCTTTCCTGTGGTTGAAAAGTGTGGATCAAGTCCTCTCTAGCAGAATTACTATGCTATGTGTCATAATATAATAAAATACTGTGTTCTGACCTGAAAAAAAGGACCTGAACCCAAAGTTCTGTATTATTTTCCAGCTGTGATATTTCCCAAGAATTCTGCAAGCTTCTGAAGTTGTTGCACAGGAAAATCTATTAAGGCCCCACAACCTTAGTTGTTGTAAATGACTTTTTATTCTTTTTAAAGTAGGCTTGATTGTCCATATATCCATTGTTCTTTTGAAATCTTATATACATTTTTTTTTGTAGAATGTCAAGATTACTAAGGAGGGAGTGAACATGTTGAATATTTTGGGAAGTTAGAGATTGCTTGTCTGTAGCAGTTGGGAATTTGCTGAAAAATTGCCATGCTATTACCCCATACACACCCCCTCAAATGAGAGCTCATATGGCAGGTATTTTCTGCTTTTTTACATCCTAAGACCATAGTTTTTGACATTGTCTTAGCTTTCTACATTATATCTGCAAGTTGTTAAATATTAAACCATACAAGTCTTGTTTCTTCATTTATAAGAGAGGAGCTAAAAGCTCTTCATAGTTTTTTTTTGTTTCTAAAATATTCTGAATATATAAAATGCTGCTCAAGTATTAAGTTTAAATATTTTCTCTTAAGCAAGGCAACTTGGTTTAGTCAGATTTTAATCTTCTAAGACTGCCTGAAATGATTGGAGTGACCCTTTTTGGTCCCAGCAGCTTTCCAAGGTGTCCCCAAGATGTGATGAAAATGCCCCTTCAGTCTTGCTTAGTGATGTTTTGATGTGCTCTCTCATCTCAGGCTTCTCAGAGCTGTAAGCTTGGCTGTTTTTCTTGGTATTTACAGGTGTTCCCTGGTTTACTTTGCCTGCTTTTTCCACTAAGCACTGTTTTTGCAATATATTAAGACAGGGTAATAGATTTTCACACTAGGTAAGTATGTCATAGAACATTAATCCTCTATTGACCAAAGAAAACATTGGAAGACTGAAAAAAAGAAAGTGCAAAGAATTCTGCATACCTAGGTAGAGCAGAAGGCATGTGATTGTAGGAAATAAAGTTTTTTAACATAGTTCATTAGTTATTAATAACTGTTCATTAGTTATTATTTATTTGAGATTTTTCTGGAAGGTGGATTTACAGATTACATAAATAAAAACCTGAAGTCAAAGGAAATTAAGAATATTTTGAGAAATCCTGTGTGTAACTGGCAGTTTTTATTTGAATAAAGGCATAAAGAATGGTAGACTAGGGGAGAGTCTCTTTATCTTCTAACAAATGTTCTGAATCCTTGGTAAAATATTTTATTTCAAATAAATGTGTCATGCTTATAATCTAATAGATTAGTCCTTTTCATCACTATCATTGTTATTGTCTGATCAAAAAAAGAGTTGATATTTGTGTTTCCTTTCATAAGGTAATAAATCTTTCATCACTATGTACTTGGTTTGATTAATTGAAGTGTATGAGGTAGCCAAGATGCTTAAAATTGTGTATTCTGTTCCACAGAGAAGCAGGAATCCAGAGAGCTGGCCTGAACATTGTAGTATAGTCCTTATAACCTCATGAAAAGCATTTTAGTGAGAATTTATAATCAACAAGATGCATGTGTCCACCACTGGTACACACAAGGCAGTGCATAACAAACACAGAAGGTATAATTTCACACAGCTGAAAGACTGACATCAAATGTCAGCCTAATCATTTTTCAATCTTTTTTGTTTATTTGCAAGCACCAACATTTTTTTCCAGCTGAAGCATCTCTCTACCAAAAAGTAAATTTCTACTTACTCAAAATTTATTTTTTTTAAATTAATCTTTCTAAATCACAAAAGTTTGGCGGATTGCGAATCAAAAACTGTCACAAACATCTTAGCTATCCATGTATTTATGACTTGTTTAAAGAAATGTAAGGAAATTTCTAGCAATAAATAAATGGTTTTCAGAGGAATTTTTCAGGTATGTTGGTAGAGCACTACCTCAGAGCCACTGACGTGGATTACTGTCTGCTGGGGAACTGGACTATGGCAATTTATAGTTTTATCCAGGTCTCATTTATTTTCATCTCTCACACATGGAATTTTAAAGTTCATTCATTTGCATGAGTCACGAAGGTAGAAACACTGCCCAGTTGGAAAAAGTGGTATGTATTTTCAATAAAATTCCCCTCATTATATTGAGGAGGAAATCCAATCTCAAAACTATATAACTATGTGGCTTAAATTGGTTTAAGTATCTGAAGTGGCTCGTTGTGCTTTTCAGGAGCTGTCAGTTCCTATTATGCTGAATAGCTGTGTTCACTTATGGGCTGGACAGAAATCAATTCCAAATTGTGTGTGCCATCATAATATCCCTCATGGAAATTGTCCATTCACGCAGTTTCCCGGGTTGTGTGCTGTGTTTAGTAGGTGGATTTGTTCTGCTCTAATGAGGAGAGCACTGTGTAGCTGAGTGTTCTTCCATGTGGTTGGATTCATGTCTTCCTTTTTATGGAGCTTTTTCTCTCCACATGGAGGCAGTGGCTCCCTGGTATGGGCAGAAATGTGTTCTGCTTTGCAGGTACTGCTTAAAAATGCAGCAATATGTTGATTAATCTTTCTAAGTCTGTGAAATCCATCTAGATTTTGAGAGACAGATAAAATAAATGGTGTAATTTTAAGTCACCTTATATACAGGCAAAACCAAGAAGTTTGGGATTAGGTACCCAAGAGAGCCCTGGAAACCTCAGAGGTCACAGAATCATAGTTTGGCAGGCACATTCTTCTCTCTCTCAGGATTTTTTCATGGAGGAGCACAGAGAGAAGAAAGAGAAAACAATTTCTATTTGTGCTTCTTGTTTTTCCCATGCGGAATGTGTTTGGAAAATTGTTTACCTGGGGTGAGTGCTTGGTTGGGTTCAGGTGAGGATTGTTTGAGCCTGAAGGCCAATCCAATGCACCTGGGGCTGGGCTCTGGAGAAAGAGTCACGAGTTGTGAGTTAGATATGGTAGTTAGAAAAGTAGATATGTAGTTTTAGTATCTCCTTTAAATAGTATATTAATGTATTATAGTACAGTTATAATAAAGAAATCATTTAGCCTTCCGAACTGGAGTCAAACATCATCATTTCTTCCCACCGGGTTCACCTGCATTTGCAATATTTTAGGGTAGCCTGAGTTGGAGCAAAGCCATCAGGATCATTGAGTGCAGCTCCTGGCAGGGCAACCCAAGAAATCCATCCTGTGCCTGAGAGCATTGTCCAAACACTTCCTGAGCTCTGTGTGGTTGGACACATTTGTGTGTCCAAGATGTGTTCTCTTCTCCCTTGCTATTCCTCTTTTCCTTAGCAGCATGGGAATATTGAGAAACAGCCACTTTAAATCTAGGAAAGGGCAGTAAGCACAAGAATGTATGTTAAACTGCTCTCTGCAGTGATCAGGTGCCTAAATCAAAAATGCACTAAGTGTTTTATCTGCTTGTGATTCAGTGCACCTCATTCTCGCAGTTATTTTTAAAATTACAAATGCCACTAAAAACATGTTTGGTCCATGGCAGGAGCTTGGAATTGTTTTCCTGCTGGGTAAATATTAACCACAAGGTTGTGCACTCTTGTTCCATTTTGTCTGCTACTCTAGGTCTAAGATCTATTATTTCTTTTCTGCACCATGGCCTTGCTTGACTAAGTGCCCTGCCAAGCAGAGCAGGTACTTCAGTAGTCAGGACATTCCTGCTGAAGGTGTCCTCTTGAGTTCCTGCACACTGAAAAAATAAGATTTTAGTCAGTTTTGCATTTCTTTAAGATGAAGCAGAGAGTAAAGAGTTCAAGAAGTAGCCACTGAGGGGTGGTCTGGACTAGTTTTCAGTGTTGACATATGAAAAGACATAACCTATTACTTTGGAAATTGCTCTATTGCTTCTGAGACAAGTTGAGTGCTATTATCTAATTCCTGCTGTGCGAGAGGGAGAGATGGCATTGTTATAATTAACCTTGGGGCTATTCATTTGTTCCTTTCTTACAGGAAGCAGCTTCAGCCTCTTTTAGGACGGTTCAGCCAGTTGGAGGCTTTGCTAATCTCATCTGGGGTTGAGCCAGGGAGTCTGGACGGCGTTCTCCTGGATGCTGGCTGTTCTTCCATGCAGTTAGACACACCTGAAAGAGGCTTTTCCCTGCAGAAGGATGGGCCCTTGGACATGAGGATGGATCATGACAGGTACATCATCACAGAGCATTGCTTCTTGAACCTCAAAAACTGTCTGCTCTGCACCCCCTGTGCATTTCCTTTCCTCTTAAAATGGAGAATTCGTTTCCTCAAGCCACATCTAGTATTGAATGAGTATCATGTCTTTTGCCAGAAAGCTTTTTTCTGTCTCAGTGCTCAGCCCTTGTTATTGTCTTCGCCCTCGTGGAAATTAGAGGAAGGTTTCAGTGGTGAGTGATTGAACCAGTAATGTTTTATTAGCTGCATCTTTAAATTGTAACATTTTTGGAATGTGTGGTATACAGTCACAGGAACATCTCTCTTTCAGAGGCCTGTTATTTCCACAGTTTGCCTGTACTTGATCTGCAGGCTCACAATGTCTTGCTGCAGTCCCTTTTCTTTTCTGCCACACCTGCTATTTGTGGAAACTTCACTTGAGCACGTTCAGTTGCTCCCTCAGGAAAGGAGCAGCATCCCTCTTGTGTGCAATGACTATCTGATCCAGTTGCTTCTCTGCGAAAGGAATGTGATAAAAATAAATAAATAAAATCCCATTCATTATATCTGCTAGCTTAAATCAGATAGCCACATTGCTCTTAATGTGCTGGTGTGACTTTGCCTTCCGTGCCCATGTATTTGTTGTGAGTTCTGCTTGGCAAAATTACATGCTTCCTTTCTCTTTGTGTAGGAGGCACATCAGGCTCACTTAATTGTCAAGTTAATGGTTACTGAGTAAATGACCTGTGTTTAAATTTGGATTGGTGTTTAGTACTTTCAAGAGCATGAAAATCAGTTGTGGAGTGATAATTTCCACTTATGCAGTGCTTTTCATCTTCAGGCAACCTGATGTATTTCTGCAGCACTTTGCTTTTGCATGAGCAACCAAAGATCTGTCTTCTATGGGTGATTGTTGTGATTGCATGACATGTTACATGACAGAGGATGGCAGTTCTTTCTTGGTGTTTTGATTAAGAAATGCCATTTGTTCTTTCATTGCTATCAAGAGCCAATGGGAAGCCTCAATTTCTAAGGAGTCAGCTTAGCATATTAATGTTAAGTCTTAACACAGTGAATTTCATGATACTTGCTTTTTCTGCTCTTGTGCAAAATGCTCCCATGATTCTCCTGGGATGCAGTCCTCAGATTTCAAGAATCTGAACTCCAGGCTTACATATAAGTCAGATACATCGTGAGAAAACAAACACAGAACTGGAGCATAAGAACAAAGGATACCTGAGGCATAACAAAAGCCTTACACTATGATTGTTGCTATGATACTACTTGTCTCTAAGTTTTTTTATCTTGTGTAAGATACTGCAGGGGAGTGAAAAATACCTGAAAGCGAAGAAAAGAATTTATTAGGTAGTTTTTATGTTTTCTCTGATTGGTAACTTCATAGATGATGTTCATAAAATACCCCGTATTTTAGTAGCAAAGTGGCAGAGATACAGATACATAGATTGAAGGCTTACACTGTTTAAATTGTAGTCCTGTAGTTTATGTGACTAGGTCATTTCTATTATCTCTGAAAAGTATTTCTGTATAGATTTGTATGCCTTTTAGTGAAAAGTAATGTTAAATTTTCTTCATTAGCAACTGCTTTCATAGCAGGAGATGTGAAAGAAACGATCTTTGAAATCTGTCCTGGCTAGAAAACAGCATATGATGCAAGATGGTTAAAATGAACCCATAAGAGGCAAGTTTATATTCTAAAGCTGGCTAAAGAGAAAGGTCATACATAATTTCCATCCTAGCATGATACTGGAATATATTTATTCTTAATTTAACATTACTTTGCACTAAAATGCATAAGACTACATACAAATACTTTCCTGAGATAATAGAAATGACCTAGTCATATAAACTGCAGGACTTAATACCGTTTAAACAGTGTAAGCCTTCAATCTACGTGTCTGTATCTCTGTCACTTGGCTACTGATAAAGTTCAAGGTATTTTATGAACATCATCTATGGGCTTACTAATCAGAGAAAACATAAAAACTACCTAACAAATTCTTTATCCTAAACGATTAAGCATGGTTTATGAGAACACTTGGAAGCTAAAATTGTTCTAATTGAAATTAGGGAGCAAACTCCACCTAGACCAGCTAGAGAAGGGATCGTAAAAGGTGCAAGCTGTTTTCCCAGCACTGCCACCTTGGATTTGCCAAGCTCAGAGACAGTGTGCAGTGAGTGTGTGTGTGGCTCTGTGGCAGCTCACCTCTGGTGGATGGCAGCTGATGTCAGAGGATAATTGGCCGCTCTCTGTGTGTAGGTGCCCTGCCATGGCCACCGCCGCTGATGTGGTGAACGCCCTGGACCGGCGGGCGCTCGCGTCGGTGCTCAGCGCGTACGGCGAGGAGAGACACGCCAGGAGGATCGCCTCTGCCATCGTGCAGGCACGCAGCATTTACCCCATCACCAGCACCCGGCAGCTGGCAAGCATTGTTGCAGGTACCCTCATTAATTCTGCACAGGAGGAAAGGAAATATTAATCCCCGCAGAGTCCCAGAGGGATCTATTTGTACTCAGAGTCGTGCGGGATCTAATCCTGCCCCTTCTGCTCTGATGTCAGCTCCCTTTTTCTTTTTTTTTTTTCCTTGCATTGTAGTTTGACAATTAGTTCAATAATAGATTTAACATGAAGAGATTTCGTCGACCAAGGTGAACCACAGAATGACAATAGCCTTGGTCATTCTTTATCCTGCCTATTCATCCTTTCAAATATCAGATATGTAATATCTGTCTTCGTTTTAAATTTCTGTATTTTAATATTTTAAGGGGAGGTACCATGGCAGTTTCCAGTTATGAGTAAAACCAGATCATTTCTGTCTTTTTAAAGAATCAGGAACCCCAAAGCAACACATGGCTAGCTTCACCTTGTGCATGCCAACTAGATAAGCCTGAAGAGACTGTTGAAAAACTTCATCTTCCTTGCTCCTCACTGTAAACAGCTTGAAGAAAATGCAGTTAGGCTGGAACAGTGCTTGCATCAAGAACATTTACGTTTGTGTCCTCAAGTGAAAATTTTAAAGGAAAGCTATAAGACACGAATCCTGATCATTAACATAATATGTAGCATCGGGACGTTTTTGGTTTTTTTTACCAAACGATGGAAATCACTACATCTTGTCACGGATGAGTCTAAGCTGATGACCTTTAAAATTCTCATCCAGATTTAATATTTGCTAAAGAACAGTGTGAAACATTTTACCAGTATCCTGAAGAGTATTAAAAATTTCATGGTATTCTTAAAAATTTGTGTTACTTAAACTGGAAGTCTAAGGCACTTAAGTTTAATGAAGGAGAAATTAAAAGGTCTGGATTTTAGAAGTCAGGATACTTTAGCAAAATGTCCAGTCAACCAAGGCTCAAAGTTTAGCTGATATGATGAAAGAACCTGCTTGCTGTTCTAAGCCCCTGCTGAAAATATAGTGAATATAACCAATCTTAAAAATTAAAAATCAAAGAGATAAAGCACTATGAGGCTTTTATAAACCTTACAGTTTTAATATCCTCATTAGCAATATCCTGAAATAATGATTTTGAGCTTTGTCCTATATATTCCATGCTTTCTGAAAAAGTGTTTATTAGTACAGTATACTACTACTGAGTTGGAAGCCACTGTCTCATGTGTTAAAGATATAGCATGTTACAGACAAGCAACTCAGTAATTCTGAAACAATTTTGTGCCATAGCTGAAACTCAGGGAATGCAAATACAGGTGTAAGACAGACAGCAACTGGAGATCCCTTCATGTTTAATATGCTGCATGTGAGTCAGCAGTTGATGCTTACTTTCTGTGACCATGGGAAGGGTTTTTCTGTCCTCACTATAAATTCCCTGCTGTATTTGAAGAGCTTCTTGATCCACAAGTCAGGTATGCATCAGTGCTAAACACAGTGCCAAAAACACTGAGTACAGCACACAGCACACATCTGCCAAGACAATAAATATGTATGTTTGGTGTGCTTTTTTGGGAGTACACAAGTTACTGTAATGATTTTAGAGCTGTTACACTGATCCCTGCTTGCATAAAACTTCCTCCAGTTTTAATTGGTTCATCCAGTAAGGAAGGACTATGGTGGAGCCTATCAGTTTTTTAACCGATTAGGAAAATATTAAGGAAATTTTTCATAACTGTGATATATGTTGATTAATTTATCATATATAATTAATATATATTCTTACATTAAATTATGTTGGTGAAGCTCTTGGGATAAGCCAGAGCTAAAGTGCCAAAGACCACAGCTACAGGAATCTCTTGATGGCACAGGCCAGAAAAACAGTGACTAATTCAGGACTTGACCAGTGTAAGACTTATGACCTATTAGTTAAATGCTATGTCCTTTAAAAATAAAATATTCATTAGAATAATAAAATCTTTCATTTTAGATTTTGCAGATTCTTTGTGAGCCTGATTATCTTCCAGAACAGCGTGGTTATTTTGGCTGGTGTAGGAACCAGGACACAAGCAAAACAATCTAGCCAATGAAGCTGGGTGTCAGCATCTGAGAATTTGTGTAGTGTCTGTATTTCTTTCTCTTCTTATTGATGACTGTGGCTTCAGATGTTCTACACCTCCCAAGTTTCATCTGAAGATCCAGCTGATAATCAGAATCACAGTGAATCTAGACTTGGACTAACCTGAGCTTGGAAATTTTAATTTATTTTTATAGAATGCTAGATTTCTGGTCTCTCCTACCACCCCCTAAAAGGTTAGAACATGTGTTGCAGTTCCTAATCAGTTGGGAGATCAAAGTCAAGGACATAGTTTTAAAAAAGCCCCAAGGAAACAAAACAGCATTAAAAATTTTGTCTTCCTCCTGGTGTTTATAAATATTATCCAAAAGGCTTCTGATCTGTTTAAATAAGATCTCTAGGAGCTGTGGAATCTGCAGTAGGAGGAATTTTGGGAACAGCATCTTTTCCTGCAGCACAGTCGAACAGTTCTCACTGTTTGTAATGTTCACAGAGCTGTTTGCAGTGTTGAGTGCTCTGTAAATTCTGATAATCAGTAGTTCTCAACTGAAGGGTTGTGAATAGATGTGTGAAAGTTGATTAAGAAGCACTTGCTGATGTCTTTTGTTGTACCTCATAGAGTTCTTTGGAAACGCTAGGTCTGACTGCATGTTTAGGAAGACTCATTAAAAATGCTGATATTTTTAGAATGCAATTTTCATATGCTTTTCCTGTACAACTGATGGTCTATTTTGATTTCTTTTCAGGGGACAATGTACCTTTTTATCTATAATTTTTGTTCTAAATTTTTTTTGAGCATTATTTAGATGCATAATCTATTAACAGACAATTTTGAGATCATGTAATCATTTGGCCTTAACTTGAAAGGAGTTTATGATGGAATGTTAAAGAAATCTTAAAAGTTTTAAAAATACTTTAATTGGTAAAGTCAATTTCATTCAGACTGGCTCACTTTTATAGACTTTAATTATCAGTTTGGAATTTGTAATACTGCCTGCATTTCAGATGGGTGAGAATTAGCACTGTACTGAGGGAGCCTAGAGAAAAGGACATTGGTTGCGTCACAGAAACTTATTAAATGCAGTGCTAATTCAACAGTCAAATTCCTGGAAACAGGTGCACACTCTGAATTAATTTTTACACTCTGGGGACTTTTAGAGTTCATATTGACAGGCACAGCACACTGCTAATTTCATTCACAGGCTTTTAAAATTTCAATACATTTCAACATAAGACCCTATTAGACTTTTTTAAAGTGTAAGTATCATCAGGGCATCCTAAAAGTGAAAATGGTTATTTCTGTCACTGGGATTTCAAACCAGTTATCTAGCCAGAAGCGTGGTGTTTTTATGAATGAAATTAATTTTACAAGCTTCCCATACAGATTTTCTTTTTTAATGTTTTTGTACGTTGAACAGCCAGTTACTACGAAGGATTTTCTTTAAGTGTCTTGGTAACAGGAGAGTCCTGGGTGAGAAGTGACTGAGCAGAAAGCACAAATAGATTTTTATTTAACTGAACTAGAGGAGTAAGAGTGATAGGGGAGTTTTTCACCCATGGAATATAGATCAGAATCTATTATTGCCTTTGCTAAAAAGCTGAAGGCCAATGTGACAGAAATTGCATTTAATTATAACCAGATTAGAATAACCAGAGATTACATTTATTAGTTAATCCCAGTCTTTGACAGTCGACCAGTAAGTCTTTGAACATGTAAACAGTTTGATTTTGTTTTTAGTCTGGAAGGGTTTGATTGCATAAAACCGCAAAGTGGCTGCATTTCTTTAACAATTTCCTGAATATTAGTATTCTGTACTTTATTATATGACCTGCAGTGCTCTTTGTGCATGTTCAGCTGAGGCATGTAAGGTTGTATTATACTTGCAGAATATATCTGGGCTTTAGTTAAGATTTCTTCAGTGTGTGATAAATTATTTTTGGTAATAAATTAATATCAGAGTTAATTGTCATAGAAGCTTATTGTAGAAGACCTGTTAGTGTCCTAGTCATGCTAATAGCCTCAGTGTCATTGTTCTTTATTTATTTATTCAGTATTGCAGTTGCAAAGTATCAGTGTTGATGAGCAGACCAATGAAAACCTGCCCAGATATCAGCCTGCTGTGTCCATTTACACTTTTTCAAAGCCTTTTGAATTTGAGTTTAGATTCATAGGATGCTTTGGGCTGGAAGAAGCCTTAAAGCCCATCCAGTTCCAACTGCCCTGTCATGGACAGGGACACCTTCCTCAAGTTGCTCAAAGCCTTGTCCAGGCTGGCCTTGGACATTTGCAGGAATGGGGAATCCACAGAGCAACCTGTTCCAGTGCATCCCCACCCACAAAGGGAAGAATTTCTTCTAACCTCTGATGTGATTCATTCCATAGTTCTGAGCATCCTACCAGTGCTGCTGGCTGTTACTTGACCTTCAAACAAAGTTGTGTTTGTTTTGCCCAGCACAACGTTGCTTTCTGTTGTACACTAAGAGGCAGTTCTCACCACACACAGCTGGCACTCAGTGGCTGTTACAAGGGTTCCATTTTCAAAGAATCCATGTATAGGTGTGCAAAGAGACATGGAAACAGACACCGTGCCAGTAAGTACGAGCTTGGTGTCTGTTTCTTGGGATTCCTTATGCTCTGTGGTTTTTAACTCTCCTTTTAATTGAGGTCTCTCATCATAAAGAGTTTTGTGACTTCTACAATGGGAGTACACATGCTTTTTATGATTCATGGTCAATATAGAAGGTTAAATTCTCAAGGATAGAAATTACATTGACTAGCTAGCTTTTTCTATAGTTTGTAAGTGATGGAGAAGCCTCTGCTCCTGCAGGCTCCATCTGTTTATTCTGTTTTGTGAGACAGCTTCAGGCCACAAATTCACATGCACTTGTTTGTTGGGAGAAGTCAATCCTGCTGCCACTTTCTGTCTCAAGGCATTCAGACTTTAAGGACTGGAAGCAGCCACAGCTACAATGGGGTCTCTTCAGTGAATTTAGGAGCTGTTAGCTTTGGAGATCAGAGGAGGAAGGTAGGTAGGAACATCAGTTATGCAGAAACATACCTTAGGGATATAGCATACATGATAACTGCTTTTTTAATAAAGATTGACTTTTAAAATCTCATCATTTTCCTCTGTCTTTGCTGAACACTGAGGTTGCTTTTGTGTTTGTGATACGTTTTGTGAACACTTAGGCTTTCTGACATAAGTAAAATCTTACCCTTAAAACTCTCAAGAATTATACTAATAAATTCTTCTGTGTGAGCCTATTATGGGTAATGATATGTCTGTTATTTATTTTCAATTACCCATGCAAATTTGAATTTAGACAGCTGGTTTCAGAGGTACAGCAATCCCCTCTTTCACTTCACTGTGTAGAATATCAGTCGTTTGATTGTGAGCTGTGTTTACTTCAAACTCCTTGCTTCATTATGTTACGGCTTAGCATTGACATGAAATTAGGGCATTCTAATACATACCAGTTGTACTGCCTCTTGTTTAGAAAACTAGCATTAATTATGTGCTAGCATTATTTATTCAATTTATCTCTACCAGACTCCTGTGGTCATGTACGTAATAAATTATAAGTTTACTTGGGTTTCACTGATCTAAGAGGATTCTTGCACTTTAGTCCTCTGATCCATCAAATCAGCCTTCTCTAGCTTTTTGTTCTGTACCCACATAATGAAAGTTCAAGGTTAAAATACATTTAATATTGGTATATTAAAATTTCTGTCAAAATTTCAGTCTCTGCAAAAACTTGTTTGACTCATAAGAATTCCAGGGAAAGGAAGAGGGAGTTTTGTGCATCTAATAAAAAAATATTTAAGCTGGTGATTTCAGGTCTGACAAACCTTGATAGATTCTGCTGCGTAGGCATGTGAAAACACAGCAGTGACAGCTGCATTTTCTAAATTTCTCAAGATATTTTTGTGAACATTTGAAGATCCCAGGCGTAGTGTTCAACAATTGCTATTCCCAAACAAGGATACCTCTTTTAAACTTCAGATAATTCATTGAAAGGTAGTTATTACCAGGTAGACATTGCCTTTAGTTATCTCTGCCTGTGAAGAAATGCAGTTATCTGGGAGGCAACTGGTAAGATTGTGTCCATTGTACATTAATTTTTTTCCTTAAAAGCATAACACAACCACATTGACATTGATTACACTGAGCTGTAAGGTGAGACTTGTCTGTCCTTTTTTTTTTCCTTTATCTTGATTTCAGCCATTATTTTTTAGTTTAAATTGGTGATGCTTTTGGAGAAGGAACTTCTCTAAAAGATTCTAGGGAAAAACCCCAACACTTAACCACAAAGCATCTTAGTTTAATAGGCTTTATGTTCAGAGTTGTGAATTCAAAACATAAGATATATTTCAAAGAAGGAACCTCACTACTCAAGGTTCAGTTTTGACTATGCTTTCCTTTAAAGTCATTTTGCATGAGTGGATGTCAAGATGTAGAAATATTAAGTTATTAACACACCTATTTTAAAATGTGTGACAGGTGCTTTTCCAGCATCAGCGCTCTATGCACGGAAGGACTTGCTTCAGAGACCTGTGCACATTGCTACTAAAACCTTCCAAGGCCTGAGAATATTTGTGAATGATGAGCTTCATGAACTCCTGATAGGACTGAAGACAGCTGAGAAGTTTCTGAGGCCTGGAGGTCGCCTTGTAGCCCTGTCCTTTCATTCCCTGGAAGATCGTATTATCAAACGTTTTCTTCATGGCATTGACATGACAGAAAAGTACAACCTTGGCTCAAAGCAGAAGATAAGACAGGCTCTGAAAAATGCCTCCAAAGGAGAAGACACACAAGGACCTCCCTGTGGAAAATCCAGCTCAAAGTGGATTTCTATTCAGAAAAAAATTCTCACACCCCAGACCAAGGATATTCAAATAAACCCAAGAGGAAGGTCAGCCAAGCTAAGGGCTGCTATTAAACTCTAAATCAAAACATATGGCTACCTGATTTTATCATTTCCTTCAATTCTATTTCCTGGAATGCTAACTGGACAGATATTGTCAAACTGAAAAAATAAAATGAGGGCTGTAAGAAAACATTTCTTTCTTCCCTTTGTGCTTTTTTTTCATTAGGAAGTAGTACAGAGCATAAAAATGCAAACTAAATGCATGTAAGTGGGTGTCACTAAATATTCAATATGCTAATTATATATTTTTAAAAGATCATCAAACACCAGGTTTATAAAAATTGCAGGTTTGATGTATTTGTAGTATTCCCTTTAGATTAATTTCAAAATCCTGGCATTGCCAGTCTAAATTCAGTAGCTAATTGAGACATATTTTTATGGGGGTGGATCTCACACACCTAATTCGGATGTCTGGTTTAGTCTAGAGTAAGTTTAAACTAACCTAAGAATTCTTGCTCTTCTCTCTATCCCAGCTAGATTGTTACAGGAATACCTATGGGACAAGAGTTAATTCTTAAATAAAGTGACGTCAGCATGCCATGTTCAGTCCAGGAATTTGTAAATGAACTCTTAGCTTTTTTAAAATAAGTATTTATATCTGAGTGATCACCTGGTTGTTTAATGATTAATAATTGTAAATAATACCTGTATATTGGGGGGAAAAAGGGGTTCTTAAAAAAACACTGTTGGCACTTGGACGCTACAGTAAAGCAGTCAGATTTGTACTTGACCATCTGAATTTCTTCCTGCAACCACAACTTCTGTGCACAGATCCACTACAACTTTTACGTGTCGATGGAATTATAATTAACCCATCAAAAAAGCACTGTTGTGGATCTTGTGAAGTATTCTCCTTTGCTGGTGATTGTATATTAAGAGGTAAGTATTCAATTATTTTAGGGAAGGCCCACTCTTAACTAGCTTTTTGTTTGGCTGCTATACTTGGTTGTAGAACATTTAACATAATTTCTTGATTAATTACTATGAATTAAATTTAGTTTGGGTTGATATTTTATCTTAAAAGACCACTGGTTTTCTACTTTTATTTGCTATGAATGGATGGAAAATAGTATAAGTTTCAATGTCTTTGACCTCTGACTCATCTCTTCAGGAAAAAAGTCTTAATTTAGATAATCAGATTGGTACCAGGATTTCATTTCTGATGTCCGAAACTTGGTTTGTAGAATAAAATGTAATTTCCGACTCAGCTAAATGACTACTACACTGGCTTCTGAGCAACTGACTGGATCATCCTGAACTTGACTTTTCAAGCATCCTCTTTGTGTTGATGTAAATGATTACTTCCTGGTAGTTTTTGGGATCATATTGACACAAGTTGATATTTAGGTTCACTGTCTAATAGACAGTATAGTGAAATAGCTGGATATTGTTTAATTCCTTGGTAAAGGTAAGTCATATAATGTATTCTTAGATATAGCTGATAACATCTATCACTAATCTGAAATAAGATAAATTATGATGGGCATTTCATTTTCTGAAATTTCCATATTTTTCCACTAGCTTCATTACACATGCTGCTTAAATAAAACATTCCACTTCAAATAATATTGCTTACTCTTGTTGTGTCTCAACGGTTGTTGAGACAACAAACTGTACCCTAAATAGACTTTTTCTTTTGTGTATGTACAAACATTAAATATAAATAGCTAAGGTTATTTTTAGCTGAGATTTCATACTGAACTGTATTTCAATTGTAGATTTGAAAAATTGTGCCTCCAGCATAGGCTCAGTGTAGTGCCATGCTGTGCCTTGTTCAGGACACACTTCAGGGAAAGACCATCCAGTTATTATAGCAGAATTGGTGCCTCAGAAATTATATGAAAGCATTAAAATTCCTTATGTTTAAAACAGTGTTTAAAATCCACACTTCTCACACCTAAATTCAAAGTTTCTTAGGATAATTGAAGTGCATGCAGGATTGTGTAAATATGTTCCCTCATTCAGGAAAAGAGGCTTTTATTTGCATTTATGTTGGAGTTGCACAACCAGGACAGTATATAATTTGTTAATTTTTTCCCCCCCTTTAGAGGGTCTCTTTCTGCCCTCTCAGCATCTCCTCACTTTCAGCTTTAAACCTGACATATGGAGAGTTAACCTCTGCTTGCCTGAAAAAAACACCTTCTGGTTTCCCAGAAACACCTCTGGATATGTTTGCTTAAAGCCTTCTTGTACCAGTAAGCATTTCTCTTCACTTCATAAAAAAAATGGGGACTTTTTACACAGATATGCAGCAATAGGAAAAAGGAAAATGGTTTTAGTTAAAAGATGGAACTAAAGGGGATTTAACTAAAAGAGGAGAGATTTAAACTGGGTGTTAGAAGGGAATTCTTTACTCAGAAGGTGGTGAGGGTCTGGAACAGGCTGCCCAAAGGAGCGGTGGCTGAGCCACCCCTGCAGATGTCCAAGGCCAGGCTGGGTGGGGCTCTGAGCAGCCTGGGACAGTGGAAGGTGTCCCTGCCATGGCAGGGGAGAGGGAATGGATGATCCTTAAGGTCCCTTCCAACCCAAACCACTCATAAGTCAGATTTTTTCTGTCCGTCTTAGTTAACATCTTTAGCAACAGTAAGAAAGGGGCTCAGGCCTGCTTTCCTTGTGCTTTCCTCAAGGAAGAGCCCTTCAGCAGGTGTAGTATCATTTACAGCAGGATTTTGAAGAGCATTCAGTGGAGGATAGGTGTCAGTCTTTATATCCATGCATTTACTTTTTCATAAAGCACCTGCTTAAAACTTATCCATGAGTTAAAATAATATGAAATTAAGTTTGTAAGTCATTCAGAAATCAAATGCAGGGACCATTGTACACTGGAGTTATATTGCAATTAAAGTAGGATTTTGTGGATTAATTAAGACTTCATTGCTACAAGTGAATCTTGCAAATAATTTAAATGAATGTAAAACAGCTTTTTCCCTTCCCCTTCACCCATACCCTGTAGAAGATAAAATAGAAAAATATGCTGCATTTTAAAGATACAGGCAGTAAAGTTGAAAAGTCTTTAAAAAGTTTCTTTATGAGGTTGATATACAATTTTAACAAAATTTCACAAATGCAGTACTGTATTACTTGTTCTGTTCATTGCTGGGTTTGGCTTGTTTGGGGATAAACAGCTCAGTGTCTGCACGTGGATGCTGAGCATGGTTTCTCATGCACAGAGATGATAGTGGGGAGGTAAATATGTTTCTAAATATGATCTCTGTGGTTTTCCCTCTGTCTTCTCTGCAGTTAGGATGGTGTTTATCTTTCTGGATCCTTTTTAAGCTTAAGGTGAATGAGAGGGAAGGGCTTTTCTTTTTTTGTTGAAATGTAAAACCTGCCTTAGAAGTTGATTGAAACTAATACTATATAATACTTTTCTGCTCGACATATTTCACTGATGGCGTGTCATGTGTTTCAGTATTGCTATTACATTACTAAATCAGGAAAAGGGAAAAATATTTGTTCATGGGAAATCAAAGCTAAAAAAACAGAGTAAGTTGTCAGCTGTCTAAATTTCTTACTGACATAGGTATATTTATAAAAACTAAGAATTTCTTCATTGTACCTTGATCTTCTTGATCTTATTCTTCCTGTTGCTTTAACAAGTTTAATTTGATTGGCTATAATGGTGAAAAACAAGCCGGAGGGATTTTTTTTTTTAATTTGTTTTTATGGTTGCAAGTTTAAACTTGACAGCTTGTGTATAGATGTCTTTCTAAAGGAGAAAACTGGAGATACAGCTCCCTCTGTCTGTCCTGGGAGTACCTCTGGTGTCTTTGGAGAGCACCTGCAAATGATCACAGGAAGAGTATCTTTATTGCCAACATGAAAGTGCAAGAAGAAAACGTGGGGTAACTTATTTTACAGGTCAGCAGTTGATTTAAGTTAAGTTAACTGGAATTTTAAAAGAACAAAGGGCATGTTCTTAGCTTAAAATATCTCAGTGGAGATGCCTAATTCAAAATACAGAAAAACAAACCTGTGCAGTTTCTCAAAATTTAAAACTGGATTATTATTAGAATGAAATATGTATGTATAAAAGTTCTGTCTATTCTTTAGTGCCCATACAAATTTTTGCAGACATAACAGTGGCAAATACACTTCAGGTTTTTGACCATTCATTTAAAAAAGATTTCTAAACTGCAAAACATTAGTGAATATGACAGAAACTGGAATGAAAATAAATGACACTATATAAATCACATCTTAACATTTATACATGCTGGAATACCTAAATAAAAACTTAGGATTTATATATTCTGTTGTCATCTCTTCAGTTCCAGTCTGTGGATGTGATTCTGGCAAAGACAATATAGAAAATACAGTATATCTGGGTTTGTATTTGTACTGAAGGTACACTAGAGCTCAAAATAGGTTTCTGCTAGATTTACGGTGTTATTAGAACTTTATATTAGCTGCAACTATACTAATGATATTAACAAGGCATTAACAAGGTCATAGCACAAGTTAGTAACTGTAAAAAAAACCTGAAGCATCATGAGAACTTGTACACTAAAGTGTGTGGAAGCTTAGTAATCACTTAGTCATCAACATTTCAGGCTAGGAAAGCTTCTTTTTTAATTTGAACATTATTTTAAGCTCATCCCTCCACATGTTTCTTGTATATTATATATATATATATATATTTAATCAAGTAGTTTCACATGGAAGAACATCTCTTGTAGAGGTTGCTAAGAACTGAAATAAGACAGTACTGACAGTCTTGCCTGGTAAGCGTGTGAAAATGGAGATATCATGAAGCTGTGTTGTAATGCAGCGCAGAAGTGACGTTCTCAGAAGAAATTACACATCATGCCTGTTAATGCCTGCACAGCCTGCAAGCCTGGTCCTGCAGCCTGCAGCTGTGGCTCCAGCCTTGCTTTGCAAGCATGGAACTGTGGAGGTTGGAAAAGACCTTTCAGTCATGCCAGCACTGCCCATCCCATTCCTAAACCCATCCCTAGTGCCACAGCAGGCATGACATGGCTCCAAATCCCTCCAGGGATGGTGACCCAGGCACTGCTTTGGGCAGCCTGCTCCAGTGCTGACAATATACATGATGCCTTGTTTCTGAAGTGGCCCAAATAGAAACTGAAATCTTGGTATACAGTGAGAGCTGGCAGAGCAGGGGTTAAGGTCAGTAGGCTGATTGTGGGCTTCTTTGGAAGCAGAAAGGACTTGAAACTGTGAAACTAGGTCCACTGAGTATGGGGCAGTGTAGGCTGATGGCCAGCACTTTTGTGATAGTGACTAAATGTGATGATGCTGAATTAAACCAGTCCTTGGCGTGGAGGCAGGTTCGCTGGTGTATAGTGTACTGCATTCCAGGATGGCTTAGTGGGTTTTAGAAAGATACAGCTAGGAAAATTGTAACTAAAAAATCCTTGGAATTGAAGCTTGTGTATTTCTTTTAACTGCCTCTCTTTGGGAGGGCAGGAGGATGACAGAAAAATTATTTGAGACAAAAGGGTATTTAGTCTCTAGTGTTGCTGCACCTATTACAGATACAAGAAGTTTCCATTGTTGTAAAAAATATGACCTCTATACCTAAACAGCATACATCCTGTAGTTCTCAGTGCTACTCAGGTGTAGTACTCGCTTTACAAACAGGTAATGTGAAATTATAAAATAGTAGATTAATTAAATGGGCTGGGCAAACGACCTGCCATGTATTTGTACTGCACTTGACAGTATTGTAAAGCAAAGGTGATGAAGGGATGGTTGGACATTTGTCACACCAGCCTGTCCACCAGGGCCCTGCCTGTTTTCCATGTCTGTGTCTGAAGTAAACACAGCAGTACTGGGCTGCAGCCTGCACACCTGGCAGGAGCACTGCTGGTGCCAACACTGTGATGACTGACTGGCAGGGAGATTAAAATCTCAGCCTCCCCGTACAGTGTGCAGGTATCTTACTTCTTAGAGCACTGACTTAAGGCTTTATGAATAAATCTCTAGTTATTTGGAGAAGAGCATATCACAGGCTCAGCACAGAGGGTATTTTCTTGTTGCTCTTTGGATTTGGTAAGTTTTGCTTCTCCAGGCAAGCTGGCTATTGTTCTTTTAAAATTAAGTGAAACAGCAGCAGCAGTCAGAATTTGTCTCTGAGACAAAAATAGTTATTGAATCTAATTGCAGTGACCATTAGATTCAGTTGTATACCAAAGGGAGTACAGCCCTCCATAAATACCACATTTTCCAATCGTTCAGTAATTCAGCAGCATATTTAAAATACTCTTTCACAGTTTATACACTCCCATAGTTACAGTTGGCAAATATTTTACTTGACCTAGTCAAGTTTTAGCTGCTTTCAGGATTCTGTTTCACTTTAGCACTCTTTGTACGGAAAAAAAATGTTATAAAGTGGCTGGGTTTCCAGAGAAAAGGCAATTCATTCTTTTTTTCAAATATAATCTTAAGCAAAGAGAACTTTGGACGTCTTTGTTTAGTGTTTGGGGTTTTTTGTTTGGTTTGTTTGTTTGTTTGGGGGTTTTGTTTGTTTTTTAACTTTGATGAGGAAATAAATTTCTGCCATTGTTTCTCCTTTGAAATAATTCATTATTTTTATTAGGGATACAGAATTAATGTTGTTTGTTAAATAGAACTTGTGACTATCGTTCATGTTGCCCCTTACACAGGGTGCCACCTGACCTGGCATTACTCCCAGGCACTCCCTATACCCAACAGAATATCAAGCATTCCTCAGCAGTCATTTACAGTTTGTTCCTCTTCATTTAGTAGTGAGGCTGTGCAGTAACTGTGCTGAACCTGGGTTTTCTTCTCTCTAAGCTAAACCCTCACTTTTAATTCTACTTATTCTTGCATGAAAAGATATGAGACGTTGCTGTGTTCAAGTCACTGTGTCAGATTCAGTGCTGACAACCCTCATTACGTCTGTTGTTAATGGTGCTCCAAGTTTTCCCATGGGCATGAGAATATTAATTTTCCTGAAACACCAAAGCTGAATTCCAGCCTTCATGACAGCAGAGAAAACCATGCAAATTAAAGCCCTTTATTCTTCCCAGAACTATGTATGATAGTAAAGTATAATCTTTCTGTATTTCCCTTTTCCATTTTCTCTCCCTCCTTTTAACTTTTACTTTACTCCTTTCCACCCTCCATCCCTTTTCACTTCCCTCAGGATAGCCATGCCATTTTTGGCCCCTTGCTTCTGATTTTTAGGAATTGTAGTTCTTCCCATCCTCCCCTGCCCTCTGTTTGCCACTCCAGAAGGTGTATGCAAAGGTTTGAACTGGAGGAGAAAAGGCTCCTTGCTACATCCTGCTTATGTGTGATTTATCAGCTAATCAGGTCAACATCAACACACCAATTTTTGCTTTCTGAATAATAAAGGCCTCTCTTAAACATGAGCCTTTACAAATGCATCCTTGAAAGTATTTCTTACACTTTATATCCTGTGAGGAATTTTCAAAAGATTTGAGGCAGGACCTCTGAGTTGTTTTTGATGATGGGATTTATTTTTCTTATTTTCTACACAGACAGGAAGGGTGAGTTGGGCTCACATCTTCACTGCGTGGCTCAGAAGGTCACAAGACCCTAAGTTGTAAGACCTTTTAAGGATTTATCGACCAACAAAACACTGCCAACAAGGATATTTATGGTTTTGACCCCATCCTTAAAAATTTTGTCTTATGGACCCATGCTACAGTGCAAGCTTTCTTAGCCAATCCTGTTATGACACACAAACCTACAGTGCTGCTTTCTAAACTCCTTTGTTACCTTTGTAACTACTTTTATTTTTTCTGTATCTTGAACTCTAAAACTCCAAACTTTCCTTTCCTTAGCTTAACGTGTCTCTGCTTTAAACTATAAATCCACATTCTCACTTCTAGCACCTCAGTTTGGGAGCCTTTTCCAAGGTCCCAGATCAAATCCTGGGTTTAATTCTAAGCTTTGGCTAACAGGCCCAAAGTCCTGAGAGTTCCCTGCACTTCAGATTCCACCAATATCCCAGTAAGGTTCTTGCTGAATTTAAATGATTTCATGAAAATATTTATAAATCCAGCTTTGTAATCACAGTTTTTGGCAATGAGCAATTTCCTTAGTCTTGAATGCCGGGTCAGTCCATTTCCAGAGGAGGTTGCTGAGTGGCAGGAGGCACTTTGCCAGAACCAGACTGACTTTGGGAACAGCTCTGGGGGAGCTGGAGATTTGGGGTCCAGAGTTTGCCAGCTCCTCATCCTGTTCCTTAAGCAATCCTGCGTGACAAAGCAGGAAGATGTCTGGGTGTGGCTGGCTCTGGCTGTCAGCTGCAGCCTGCAAGGACTGTTGAGTGGTGTTGAGGGCTAGAGGATACCTCTGGCAGTATGTGGTGTAATTGGTGATTGTGCAATTTAAAGTTGCCTTGGGTAGCCATAAAGATTGAGGGTTGTTGTTGGATAAGGAGGATCATTTCATCATTCTGAGAAAGAGTAATGCACATGGCTTTTTCTGGGCAGGGTAAATTGGAGGGCTATATCTTCTGCAGTGGAGAGAAGTGTTTCATTTGAAAGATGGTTCTTTGGGAATATCTCTTCCAGTGATTAAAGTTGAGATATAATTCAAATTGCCTGAGTCATGCTTTCATATTTTCCCCAAATTATGCCACGCTGGTGGGCAGTTAGCAATTATATGGGATCTGTCCCTGTGTTAAATCCAGCAGCTTGAAATGCTCTAAGGCTATAAAGTGTTGTTGGGAGAAAAGTTGAGAAATGTTAGCATGTGTGTGACTGGTATCCAGTTGGCTTTAATAATAATTATTATTAGCTCTACTTGCATTCACTGCAGCCACTACTTCCTTTCCAAAGTCCAAGGAGAGGGGAGTTGAAGCCCACTGCATGCTCTGACAACTTTTCATGACAGAAAGGGGCAATGGCACAAAAAATAATATTTTCCTTATTGCAGCAAAATGCAGAGGTAAAGTTTAGGCAGGCCTGAAGGGTTTTGAGATGCCTGAAAATGACACAAAAAGCTGTGATTTCACTTAAAATAATGATCTTAAATCCACACAATCTGTAATTACTTGATGTGAATTTGTTTAATAACTCATTTAGTAAAAACTGTGCAGATGAATGTTACTCCTGGAATTGAAAGCATTTTAGTTAAAGCAGAGCTATTAGTCCTTGTTCAACAAAAATTTATTAGCTTGGCAGACCCTATGTTGCAGCTGGGTCAAAGAAACAATTTCTCTCTCCCAACCTTTTTTCTTGAACAGGCTAACCTGTCTGGAGCAGCCTGGGTTTCCATCAGTGATATTCTACTTAATAGCTTATCAGCTGACTTGCAAGTGTGTCAGACTGTCATTAAATACCAATTCATGTTTTATCTTCACCTGCTTTCTTTGCAATGCCTGCAATTGTCTCTTTATGGCAATCATAGCAGCTATTCTTCTATTTAGAATGATTTAAAGTAGTATGTGATGAGCAGCAGAGGAGCACACAACCTTAAAATAAATCAGAAGGAGCTGACAGGCACAGTTTTGGCAAAAGCAATAGTTTGGGCTTTGGTCCAATAGTGGGTTGGTTTGGTCCAAGAGAATAAAGACTTAGAATCCTGTAGTCTTTCATGTGAACATGCCATGGAGTGCCTCTCCAGCAGCATCTCAGGAACTATTTCTCATCTCCCCTGAGTTTTAATCTGCTGGAGGATCGGTGATCTGTGACAAATGTTTGTAAATAGAAAACCCTATTGATCTAGGGTTCGTTTTATGCAGATATTAGCTCGCAAAGATGTTAGTTCTCCTCCATACTGAATGTAAAACATTGCTTTTTCTATCTAGAGAGAGAAAAGATGAAAGAGCTTTTGGAGCATTTTTGAATAGCAGAGGTTAATAGGCTGGGAGTGTGCGCTTTCCTTATTACCCTTGCTTCTTTCCTCTCATCCGCACTCATCAATAAATAAATAAGTTAATTAAAAAGCTGTTTCTAAGGGACAAAGTACAGCTCCTTAAGATGTATCAAAGTCTCAGTAAAAAAATTAACCACTGGCCTGAAGAAATCCTCCCAGAGTTATGGATGGATGAAAGCCCTCAGCTGTGCTGGTTTTTATTGTCACAATGAGCTGCACAAGTTGAAATAATAAATGAAGGGTATATCTCTGCACCAGTGGGCCCATGGCAAGGCCCCTCATGCAGAAAACATGAGGTGAAAATCTTATTTGCAAAAATATCCAAATATATATACATATTCATATATATATACACTTAATAATAATCCCAAGATTTGGAAATTTTCCAGATCACCAGAGTGTGTAGGGAAAAATACTCAGAATCTAATTCAGTGCCCATGGGAGATTCTGTCTGATGCTCAACCAGCAGTTTATGAAATGTGTGTCTGCATACAGAAATGAGCACATTATTTACTATTTTAACACATTATTTAATGTGTTTTCCCAGGTTTTATTTTTATGGCCTCTCTTTTCTGCACTGCAGGCTGCCTGTGGCTGTTTTGCTCACCCAGGCATCCTCTCCTTCTCCTTGTCCATAAGGACCTTTGCTGACCCAACTTTGTGTCCCTTGAGAACAAAGCCACATTCTACTAGAAGTAAACAGTTCTGCTTGCAAAATGCAAGTTGGACTCTGGTGAGTGTTTTGCCTGTGGTTGTTCCTTATTTGGCTTATCTGCAGGGAATCAATTAAAAAACTTCACTAGGACGAGCACAGGTCCTTGTGGAAGGGACTTGTGAAAATGTCCTCATCTCTATCTTTGCACAGATTAATCAATTAGGTTGAATACTGATAGTCCCAAGAGTATTATTATTATATGCAGTGGTGGTAACAGCCAGGGAAAGTAGGTGCTGCTATTCAAGTACAGCCTAACACTGCAGGTCCCTTTAATGTAGCAGTAATTCACTCAACCCACAACAATGCATTTTGTGAAGAGTAAATTGGAAAAGGAAAAAGGTTTATTAGCAAGCTTCACTTATCTGAGAATTAAAGATGCACAGAAGCTGAAACTGTTAAAAAGTATTTTCAGAATGAGCGTTTTCATTGGCCATGTAGGTGGTCATTCAGGATTTTTGAGCCTACGCAATAAATTAAAAATAGCTGTGGTGAACACTTGTGGAGAAGTCCTCACTAGCGTTTCACAGGAGTCAACACATACTCATTAGTAGAAAAATTTAATTTTGCCTGCTTAGTTTTTAAAAAAAAATAAATAAACAGTAGCAATCACAGGCAGCAAAGAGTGGGTGATTGGTTCCTATTATTTTTCTTTTTAATATGAATGTAAGGCCTACAGCTTTGTGATTCAGTTTCATAATTTCCTCCCATTTAACCTAAGTGGCTGTTTTGGGAAAGATTCCTTTCCTTGAAATATGTTCATGTGTGGGTTTAATATGTTATTGCAGAAATTTATGATTACTTTATTTTATAATCTTGGCAGAGTTTCAGTAATTATATCTTTCTTTATTTAAACTCTTCCAGGTCTTAAAACTAACAGTGTTATCACCTGCTTCAGCAGTCTACTTTCATTAAACTTTCAGGTATTCTTTTCTAAATGAATTAAATTTGTGTTTAAAAACAAAGTTGTGGCACCTCTTGCCTGTATAAACAAATTCTGGTTTGCCCATCAATGACAATCCATCTGCTGTAGATATTTCCAGTGCTCTGTAATGGGGCTCGTCCTCTTCTCACAGGGGTAGTAAAGTTGTCAGATTGAGGAAAAAATCTGTAGAGGCACTGCTAAAAGTGGTGCTGATTATTCCATGGCTCTGGAGTTATCTGAAACAGCAAATAGAGCATTTTTAAATTCCCTCACCTTCCAGTGTTTGTTAGGGGGATGAGGAAACTTCTGGTGCTCTTTATCTCATTAACCTTTTAGTCATTTCTGATGAAGAAAAAGGATAGATAGCATAAATATATAGTGATCATAAATGTGGGTGGACTTATACATCTCTGTAGCTAGTTACAAATGACATGCATATAGAGAACTAAGTGACAACAGAGATGTTATTAATATAGTTACACCATAGTTTCTGCTGCAAAACTGTTGTGGCACCAGCACAGCCTCAAAATGGTATTATGGCTCCAACTCCATCTTTACTGGCATGTTACTTTGGCTATAAAATAAAACATCCACCACATTTCTAATAAAATTCTCGTTTGTGTGTGTATGGAACACCTTCTGTTGAGTAAAGCATCACTTAGGCAATGAAATGCAAACCCAAGTAACTCATTTGAAATTATGCTAATTGCCACCCTTAAGCTCTTTATTGATGCTAAAGTCTTAAGCTGTAAACTGAGGGGATAAACACTTTGTCTTACACAGAGCAGCTTTCACATGGTTGTACCATTTAGTTGCTGCTTCCCAAGAGTAATTTTTTTGTCAGTCTCCCTTTTTCCTGCATAAATCCTATTTCTCTCCTCTCTTCATGTTGCTGAAATTAGGCAGAGCTTGTTGGAAACTCTTAGCTTGTTGCTACTGAGAATATTGCACCTCTTCCAAATGATGACCATTGGAAAATGCAAATTACTTTCAGTCAGAATGCTGAAGGAAATATAGTTGCCTATGTATCTGAAAACAAGCATAGGGTTTTTTCATATTTCAAGTAGAAGCAAAGAAAAGTCTACTCTTTTTTTCTGGACCCCAAAATGAAGATAAAAATAAGTGGAGGAGGTTTTGGCCGTTCCTCCATCTCTGTTTCACTATTCTTTATATTTCAGAGAAGCATTGCAGGTGTTTTATATCAAATTTCCATTTTACAGAGATAATTGTGACAACATAAAGAGTGCTGCAGTGGCAAATACCTTCTGAAGCCTGTGAATTTGTTTACATCAGAGATCTCACAGGAGAGAAGGATTCTAGATGAATTCTATGTTTTTTTGTTTAGCTGAGTAAAAAGTTCATGTATCTGTGCTGTTTTAACCAAACTAATTGTATGTTTTTGAAGGTGTGGTATGCAGACAGACATATCTGCATACATATACCCACCATAAAGAAATATTTTGTCATTAATTACCATGGCCATCCTTAGAGCATTTGAGAAGATAAGGCCTCTTACTTCAAGAGGAAGAAGCCAGGCTAATGAAGACAAGTTCCTATGTTAGTGGCTTGTAAGCCCTTAAATGTGTAAACAGTACAGCCCTTAAACAGTAATGGACTGCAATTGTTAATCCATTTATTGCAATATTGTCTTGCACCTGTATCCATGTGACAGCTGAGAGACTGGCTAACAGAGAACAATTCCAAAGAACTGGGATATTGGGATATTGGAATGTGGAAAGAGAAATGGAAGAAACTCTGGGGTGGTTTGAAGGCAAAAAAGAGATAGAATAAAGAGATGCAAGGGTGAATTTTACAGAAAGCTTTATGTCACTACCCAGGTTTTTCCAAAGGTGATGCATAGGTGGCTTTCTCAGTCAGGCTTGATGAAGAAATGGCAACTATCATGTAAAGATTTATTCTGTACTACCGGGGAATGAAATAAAAGAACACCATTTCTCATTTTAGGTCACTAGATTGCATTGACCTCTGGTATTTATGTTTGATACCTCAGTAGCTAGAAATGGAAAATGTTAGTAGAGGCACCTACTTTTTCCCAGCTGTGTTCTGTTGGGGTTTTCTTTTGACAATAGTGGAAACCAGCACACCCATTTTCTTCCCTGAAAGCCAAGGAGTTTATGGTATGTTTCCTGTCCATGTTCAGCTAATGTTTAGTTAAAAACAAGATGAGTCAATGCCTGTGTTTCTGCTGCAGTGTGACGTGGCCTTCGTTTGAAAGAGCTGTATGTGAACAGGGGTGCGGAGAAAATAATGGAACTAATGCAACTAAAATGACACAACTGAGGTGGCAAATGTCATTACTAAACTCCAGATTCTTCATCTGTGATGTTTAAAATGTGTTTCTTTCACCTTTGTGAGGTGATTTTTGTTTATGTAGTGCTAATTTTGTAGTCTGTGTCACACAGCAGAAATAACAAGGAGGCCCTATGTTTTCTTAAACCCTCTCCTGTAGCGCATAACTTCCACTGACATGTGAGTGATGCTGCAGAGATGTTCTGGGCTGTAGCAAATTACCAGGTCTCCTCTGGAAAGACCCCACTTCTTTTGGAGCTGTTTGTCTGCAATGCTGCTGCTGCTGCTGAGGAGCGCGCTGAGTCACCGAGCGCAGATGTGGGCTCTGTCCTCCCATGGCTGTATCAATTATTCTTTCCTCCTCTATTGCTTAATGATACACCAGCTCTTTCCACATGCATGACTCAGGGCTTGCCTTTGCCCTGAACTTTTCTCTTTCTGAATCACAGCTGGAATTCAGGAAAGATGTGGAAAAGGGTAGGATGTGGTAGGGGCGATGCTTGAGGAGACCACATTGTGCCATCCTTGTAATATTAGGTGCCATTCTTAAAATGGCACTTTTCTTTAAACACATTTGTTATTAATACATGGAAAGCATAGTCTGGAAATGTTCAGCTTTACAGGAACCACAGAAGCTCAAAATTTCTGTTGAACTTCTTGTATCCCAAAATGAGTTTTAGACTTAGATGGGATGTTTTCCTCATTAGCTGATTTGAGTGAGTCCAGAAACACTATACACAAAACCTTCCCTTCATGATTTTTCAGCATTAAATAACCTGAAGTGAAATAAAGGAAGAACTGGAATTTTAAAAATTTTATTGGCAAAAGTTTGGTAAAAACTAAGAATTAAATACCCTGATAATCCACACTTGCTCATATCTTCATTTTTAGGTGTTTGAATGGCAGGCTGTTTTCTGGAGATTTTGTAGCTTTTCTTCTATCAACAAATAAATTTACAAAGTAATCTAATATGAATCACTAAGACTTTTAAATAAGATACATGAAATTTGTATCAGCCTAAGTAACCTGCATTGCTCATATGTTACAAACTATTTTCCTGCAGTTTCTTCCCATCTTGTCCTACAAATTTGCAACGCCTTTAACATAAGGAGAGGAAAAAAAATGGAGGAAATAAAACCAGCAATGTTGGAGGTTACTGTCACTTTAAGTGCCAAACTTTTTAACAAAGTGTTTTTCAAAGAATACTGATCAGGTTTTTTATTTTATCCAATGGTAAGAGATTCAGAGGTTCAGGGTCTAAACCCAACATTAATGTTGCAACTTTAGTAATAATATACACACAACCTCATTCTTCTGTGTCTTTTTGTTTTGTTGGGGTTTTTTTTATTTTCCTAAATGATAACACACACTTGTGAAAGTATTTGTTAAGATCATTCAAATTATAATTTTCTTGCACACCTTTGGAACTGGTAGCACTAGCATATATTGTGTTTAAAGTGACGGTACTATTGGACATGAACAGAGTACAGAGAAGCTTGGTAAGTACAAATGAGAAAAAGAGCCAATTTTATTTCTGACCTCACAATATATAGAATTTTAAAAGTGGCAGTGGATTGGAGGATGAAATTGCCACCTCTCCAACCACACTGGTCAAACCAACAGTCCATCAATTCTCTCCTCCCACAAAGAATGCAAAACAATCATTAACATGAACAGTGCATAAGAACTCCAGTAGAAATATGTAAACATCAGAAGGCATAGAAAACTTTTAAAAGAACTTTAAAACTTTCAAAAGAACTATAAAAAAAAACCTACTTTTAAAAATCAGGGCAACAAAGTAGACATTAAAAATGAATTATTCCAGGTTTTGCAACCTGGATCCTGGTCAAGATTGCCTCTGCAGCAATGCAGCTTTGATGTTTCTGGGTCAAACACATGAACAGATTCTATTTTGACAGCAGAAGCATGTTCGTGATGAGGCTGTGCATGATCAGGCTGCTGCTTTGGAATCTCCCTGGATGTGTGTCCACAGAAAATGGCCCAAATCCTTCCTAGACACTACTGGCAAGTTCAGGTTGGAGTTGTGTGTGACAGTAGTGTGACCACAGACACTTAAATCCTGCTGGGTGTCCTCCAGACCATTTCCAGAACTAGTCAGCTCTAGTCTGGTGTTGACAGATGTGTGTTAAGAGGATGCACGTGGGCAGTGATGATGTGTGTGGCCTGAGCAGTGTTGGGGAGAACTGCACACAGGCCTTGGAGGGATACTGGGTAAGTTTGTGGATGATACAAGATGGGAATGAGCTGCTGACTCCCCCCAAAAGCAGGGATGGCCTGCAGAGAGACGTTAAACATGTTAAAGAGATGTACAGTCAACAAGCCACATGGAGTTCAGCAAGGGCAATGCCAATTCCTGCACCTAGAATGGGACAGCCCAGGTTGGATATGCAGCCAGGAGCAGCCTCATGGAAAGGGACCTGGGGTCCTGCTACATGGCAAGCTGAATGTGGGTCAGCAGTGCCCTGGCAGCCAGGAGGGCTAGCCCTGTCCTGGGATAAATCAGTCACAGAATCTCCAGCCAGGCAAGAGAGGGATTGTCCCGCTCTGCTCTGAGCTGGGCTGGGCTGGCCTGGCCTCACCTCGAGCGCTGGGGCAGTTTTGGGTGCCACAATATAAGAAAGGCATGAGGCCATTAGAGAACTGCCAAAGGAGGCCAAGGGGAAGATCAAGGACTTTGAGGGAAAGTGTGTGAGGAGAGGCTGAGGGTCTGTTCAGCCTGGAGGAGACTGAGGTCAGACCTCTGGGCAGTTACAAATTCCTCCTGAGGGGAGCAGGAGGGGCAGGCACTGATCTCTGCTCTGTGTGACAGGGACAGCACTCGGGAATGGCCTGGAGCTGAGTCAGGGGAGGCTCAGGCTGGAGAGCAGGAAAAGGTTCTTCCCCTGGAGCAGGGCTGGGCACTGAACAGGCTCCCCAGGGAATGGTCACAGCACCAGCGTGACAGAGCTCAGGGAGTGTTTGGACAATGCAAAGTGTTTGGGCACATATAGTGACTCTTAGGGTGTCCTGCCTACGGCTAGGAGTTGGAGTGCCTTTGAATTCCTTCCAGCTCAGAATATTCTGTGGTTCTGTGATTCTGTGAATTGTGCTGTAGCTATGTTTTCTGTGGCTGAGTTTCAGAGGGACTCCTTATGTGTCTGGTGAAATAATTTCACAGGTGAACTCAGCTGCAGATGGCATCAACCTGTACAATAATCTAATCACCTGTTAGCTGAGTTACTGGGCATCTCAGCCTCATCTGCTGGAGGCAGGCATTGAGCTGAGAGCTGCAGAGGTGGAGAAACTGGATGCACCTAACTGCACTGTGTGTTGAAAAGGTAAGCCTGAAGCAGCCAAGTGACAAAAATCCTCACTTCATGCCCTTCTTCGGCTGATGTTCTGTGGAATAACCCATCCTTGCTGGGGTACAAAAATACCAAGACAAGTAGCTTTACATCTGTATGTATCCAGCAGTCTGAGAACACTTGATTGTTTCACGTTGCTCTTATTCAGTAGAATTAATTCATACTCTGTTACGTTCCACTTGGGCCATGTTTTGCCCATTCCCGGGACCCCTGTGACATCAGATTAAGATATGCCTGGACCCCTCCTTCATGCCCCAATGGGGTTGGTGGAGAGCCAGAGAAGCCCTCCCTGTCGAGAGCCTAGAAAAACCCCTGACATTTCCTGTTCGCTCTCTTTCCCCTCTCTTTTTCCTCTCTTTCCCCCACTCTTCCTCTTGGACCATGGAATAAAAGAGCTGAACATCCACGACATCGGAGGAGAGCCTCTTATCAACCTTTCCCTTCTCCGGATGTTTCCCCCTTCTCAAAGCTCGTATTTCTGGGCTAGCCTGATAATTTAGGGGCTGAGAGAGAGGGGGAAGCCACAATACTCTGCAATTGTATTTTGAAATCTTGGATGCTGACTTTGAGGTGCCTTAAGGAATTAGGGCATAGGCATTTCTAAGACTCCAGAGACTAATCAGATAAGGTGAAAAAATTAGTTCAGAAACACATTGAACCCTCATTTAATTTTCATCTACGCTTCTATGGAATTTGGTTATTTCAGGGGTATAAGGCTTCTGTGTTTAAAAAAGAAAGAGCTGGACAAAGATTTGCTTGGCAAAATTTGAAACTCCCCAGCCCTGAGAGGTAAAATTATAGTGCCTGTGTTTCTTTATGTCAGCTATCTTTCTAGTGGTTTTATTAACTTTCCTACTACTTAAATCATTTTCTGCTACATGTAAGTTAAGGAAAAGCAGCCAAAAACCTCACTATGGTTTCTGACAGATCCTGTCAATCATAATAATATGCTCAGAGTAGAGCAGCTCTTTCACAGGAGGGCTTATTCACACATAGAGGGATGACTAAGTGTACAGCAAGATGCATGGTTACATGCTACATTATATAAAAAGAGAATATTCTACTTTTAATTCACTCCTATCAGATCTAGAGGTGTGCAGTCACTCAAAGGGCTGCTGTAGTGCGTAAGAAAATGTAACCAGCTACTCAGGAGCTCTCCTGCCCTAGGCAAGATTGGATCCAAGCAATGTCTGCACGAGCATGTGCCTCATATGCCCAAAGAGGCAGGAAAAATGAGAGCTGTTTTTAAAAAATTGGTTACCTGTTGGTGGGTAGACTGGAGCAGTGTCAGCGTGGAGTGAGGGCTGCTCAGCTCTGTGGTCTTGCTGGGTGTGCTGGAGACTTGTAAAGGCTCTGGAGCTAAGAAGGGAATTCACAGGTTTCTCTGAAGCTGTTAAGGCAGGCATTGACTGCTATGTTAGACTAAGGGCTCAGCACCACCTCTGAGTGTGATCCTGCACCAGCGGGGTGCCAAATTCTCTTCTGTCCCCTACCTCCACCTAGGACAAGCTCCTGTGGCAGAGTGGAAATGATCAGGAAATTCTGACCAGAAATCAGAATGTGTTTTCTCATGTGTTTTCTCATGGCATCACTTCAGTGCTTTGTGTTTCCTTAGACAGAACCATGGAACGTCCTGGCTTGCAAGAGACCTTCAAGGTCACCTCCTTCCCACCCCCTGCCATGGGCAGGGACTCCTTCCACAGGACAAGGCTGCTCAGAGCCCCATCCAGCTTGGCCTTTAACCCTTCCAGGGATCCAGGGGCACACTGTGGCAGTGCCTCTCTGGTTCTGTAGACAACCAGAACCTGCTGTCCTTGCAGCAGTTTTGTCTTTAGTCTTCTGTTCCACTCCTGAGCCCCTGACTTTGTCTGGGCTCTCCAACAGATGGTGTAGAACAAACACTGCAGCCCAAACCTTCCTCTGAACTCTTCGCAGTTCTCCTTTTCAAGCTTTTTGGGGCACTAAACTGATCAGGTCCTTTTATGCTTTTTAAAAAATTATTAAATTATAATATATATTTTAAAAATTCTAGTAACATTTAAAATTTACTTAAAAATACGTTTCTTAAAGTGCTGATTGTTTCTTTCCTCTTATGTCACATTATTTACATTTCACATAAAGAGAATAATATTAAACTAATTAATGTTGTGAAGCTGTTAACCTCTTTACAGGATTTGGAGCTCCTCAAGGAAAAGGTGTTGTGTAAGGGCAAGGAAGCCTTCATGGTAATATTTTCATATGGCAAAATGTACTACTGTGTTTTAAAGATAATCTTTACCATGTCTACCTTAGGTCAAATCTTTTTTCTCACCAATTCAGGATTTTTTTACTAATTTTTAATTCCCTTTTCCAATAATAAGCAGTTTCCTGTTGTCATGCAACATTCTGTTGCATGCATCCAGAGTTTTACATCTGATATGGTGCAAAATATTGTTCCCTGCATTTTGTAACTGTCTATACAGTTTTAGAAATTTTTAATGAAATTCATCCCACATATTGGTAGTGAGTTTATAGATTATATTTTCATAACATATATATTTACATATATATTTACATTTTCTTTTTCTATTTTTTTCCATCTAGACACAACTAAATATTTTATGTTTTATGGCATCAACAAGTCCTGCACTCTCCCTTCAGGAACACTGTCTTCAAGAAATTTTTTGAAAACGAGCAAATTGATTTCTACTGCCTGTGAAAAATTACTGAAAGTGATGTTAACGCTTAAATTCTCATGCGATAATTGTACCTGAATATTTGTTTTTGTATTTTCTCAAAAACTTCAGGAACCAGATTCCCGTTGGTGGAGGCATTGGGGCATTGCTCAGGAGAACTGAACTCCTTCTCAAGGCAGATTTGCCAGCGCAGTTTTTTTCTCTCTGTCTCATTTTGCAGCCTGTGGAGCTGAGCCTGGAAGAGTCTTGCCTCTCTTAGTAAAATCAGTGATGGTTTGTTGAATGAGGAAAAATGTATCAACTCTGTCTCAGAAGACCTCGAAATTACTCAGTGAATATTAGACAGCAGGCTGAAAGGAAAGCAAAGGCACTGCTCTTATGCATAATTATGTGTGTGCTGATGAACGTCCTAAGGTGAGCAGGAGCCATCCATTCCTCACAGCCACTGTGCCTTTGGCACGCAGGCAAATTGTCATCATCTGCAATGCAAGATGCAGGTGCCACTGGGGAGCCCAAGTGCCAGGAAACATGGAATTTCATGTTGTGTCAGCTTTTTTTCCCATTAATTTGGTGTTAGTCCAAAATAGAGAGAGTCTCTCAGAAGAGGATGAAATATATGTTCTGCTGTTGGTCTGGGGTGTTGTCTCCATTGCTGGCTACTGAATTAAGCACTTATTATGCAAGCCTGAGGAAAAAAATGTAAAATTCCTACAAGAAGAGATGTAAGGAGTATTAAAACTTTATCCTAAGTGTAAACTGTGCCCTGAAAGTGAAGTTATTTGCAGGAATTTCTTCCAGATGTGCAAAAGGACCACCTCACAGCCAGTCTGCAAAAATGCACACAACTTCACCACATGGCTTCCTTCCCTGTTTGCTTTTGGTTATTAATCTTAGAACAAACCGTGCTTAGGTGTTAGGTCTCCTTGCAAAAATGTACCTTATCCAAAGTGGTATTTCATTTCTGTGGGCATTGGCAAGAAAACAACTACTGCTCTGCAAGAACTCATTAAACAGGGACATGTTAGTTTACAGGTTTAATCCATATGATATTTATTGGCTGTCCTACAGGCAGTGATAGGCAGCCAACACACTATTCAGTGGACTTTTCCACCCATCTGTTTATCCATCTGTTACTTGAAAAATATATTTCTTCCTCCCCCCACCTTCCCCCCCAAAATAGCATTGTTCTAGCAGGCCAACCAGATAAAGATGCTCACAACGGGGCCATCTGAAACAACCACCAGTAGTATCTTGGTATGAAATAACACTGGTAACTGTGCCTCTGCTCCCCACACCAGTGTACTTGTTAGTGTATTATTAAAATAAATTCAGAATGGACAGGCTGGATTTATTTTGGGTGGAAAAGAAGGAAGAAGATGGCTTTTAGACCATCTTCTCCAGGAATATATTCACCGTTGTTAAGATCAGAATGCTTTGAAAAAGGTTATTCTGATTTTTAATCACACTGTCAATATTCATTTGTGCACATAGTAAGAACACCTCCAAAAGCGAATCAAGTTATGAACTTTTCATCAGGTGCTTAAAAACTCCATTCACATTATGTGAGTTTTTTTTGTAATATGGATTTCTGAAGCCTGAAATTTTAAGTATTGCTATCTGATTGCTTTAAAATGTTATTCCTTTGTAACAAAAAATTAGGAATATACTTTTGAGGGAAAAACTTGATAACTTCACATAGCTATTGTCTCTGTGGATGCAAACCAGTGATGTTTCAGGCATCTTTAATATGTTGGTCTCTTATGCTGATGGAGACAACTTGTGTTGTCACAGAGTGATTACATCCCTCTTTGCTGGTCAACTCTAGGGAATCGTTGTTAGAGTTTATTCTTTACAGCCCATGGACTGGCAGATTCACAGCATTCCTAGTGAAAGTGCCATAATAGCAGATTTAATATGACTTATTTTGGCACCACAGTTTTCTACAATACAAGGAATTCATGGCAATGTCTAGCAAAAGTTTCTATGGGAAGACCTGTTTTCAATTTGTTAGCATTTCTATTCTGAGAAATGTATAAATTGAAAAATTTATGGGTGAATAATTTCCAAAGTGTTAAGTACCAGGGCCAGTTGTTTTAAAATACAAAGAAACTTCCATGAGCTGGTTCAAAGGAAGTTGCAAGTGACCTGTGTGATGATGATGACACATGTGAGATGGTCCTTTCCTCACCACAGTTACTGTGTCCCTCTAGAGAGGGAGGGAAAGGAACACGCTCTTCCTTCAATTTAAGGAGCTTTATCCAGTTTAGGCAGCAATGGAGAACAACAGGGAAAAGCAGAGATGAATTAAAGCACTACAGGGCAGGCTAATCCTTTTTCTTTTGCATTTCTATTCATTCAGAATGGAGTGGCTGCAGCAACTGAATGGAGATGACAACAAAGTCAGCATGTTGTTGTTATTACTTGCCTATCAGGTAAGCAATGTATGAGAGTTTAATTAAATGTAGATGAAAGCATTATTAGTAATTTACCAAAGTAGATCGATTTTTACTATTTCCTAAGGTAGTTTATACACAGATGTCACCATAACATATAATGCAATCTAGACAAAGGTACTGTAGAATTTCCCCACACATACTCTCTCTCTTGGGATACTTGTAAGATTATATGTGGCACATTGCACAGTGAAACATTCATTGGTGACACAATTGAAAAAGAGTTTTTAATCTGGAAAATGCATCTTGTTTTCTACAGCACTGTAGAAACCCCATGAAAGGAAAGTAGGTGAGCAAGGTGAGAAAGAAATAGACATCTTTTGTGTTCTAGTATTTTTCTGGGATACGTGTGCTGCTGAAAAAAGACCCACAGAACATTATTTACTAAAGGGCTATGATGAGGATAGTGTTCATTTTTCTAGAAAGTAATCAGTAAATACAAACCACTCATCTTTGCAGTCATGATCCATGGACAATTAAAGTGGACTCCTGGGGTGTATATAGTAAGTATACAAAGCTGGAAAATTTTTGGCAAATTGTAAGGAAAGACTTTCCTGTCATGAGTTTAAATTTGTAAGCAGGTTTAAGTAATGTAAGGGAATAATATGTGTAATGCTGAGAAAGAAAACTGAAAGGAATAACAATATGTAGAAATCAAGGAGCCTGGGATAAAGGCACATGGCAGCTCACCAGAATTTTCTAAGCTAAATTCCTGTGCTGATGTGCTTGAGGTGCAACACACACAAAGCAACTTAACCCACTCCACACAGGCTTTTTCTGACTCATTGGGGCAATAAGAACTGAACATTTAAAAAATATTCTTCATCTGAGCCGAGGGAGTCTAAAGAGTCATTCCTATGGTCATACTCTGTAAATGGTTATTCATATTTATTACACAACAAGAAGTCATCAGAATATCTACCCTTCTGAGGAGTTCTTGAGCCTCAGAAATTACAAAAAAGATTGTAACTGGGGAGGTGCATCTAAGCACTAGATGGCCCTTAAATTCTTTCACATTTCACAGAGTACTTGTTTCAGTTGCTGGTGAGCAAAGTGAACTCCTGGTGCCTTTGTTCCTTTAGAAATGCAGAAGGAACTCTCTGTTATCCTTCTTTGCCTGCAGTGGCAACTTGATCTTAATATGTATGTACATATGTGTGTATTCATGTAAGAACAGCCCTTCTAAAGGGGCTGTGCCAAGGCTTAGTAAGGTGCAATAAGTATTCTTTAGTGGGTCTCCTCCAGGCCAGATTACTTCAGGCCTTTAGGGTATGTGACTGTACTTCCTTGGATGTTCTCTGCAGTAATTTCTAGGATAACTCAAAAGATTGGAGTCTAATGTTAGGTCTTCTGTGAATGTAGCGGTTTGATAATTGTTGGCTTGGAGAGAGAACAGTGTTTGGCAGTAAGAAGAAAAGAAAGAAACTATAAGCAGGAAGGAAAGATTAGAAGAAGTGGAAAGAGGAAGAAACTAAAGATGAAAGTCAAAATAGCTATAAAGGGGAAAGGCAGGTAAGGGCTTTGGAATATTTTGTGTGCAAGTTGGGTTATTTTACCTCCTGTGTAAGAGGCAGCTGCAATGTTTTATATCGTGTCATATTCCATCAAAGGCTCCCCAAGTGTCCCCTGATCCAAAGTATTAAATGATCCAGTGAAGAACTTGCCTTTCCAGGGAAAGTGTCTGGGTGTTCCCATGTGAACCTGTGTGAGCATAAACCCAGGGTACTCTGTGTTTTCAGGCTTCCCTGAGCCCAGGTGGATCACTGTGACCATCCCTTTCACCCTCACAAGACTGGAAGCTCCAGTGGGATGCTGTCAGGACCCACCAACTACCTCTCTGTCACTTTCTTTCTCTTCCCCCCTCTTTTTTTTTCTATCTCTCCCTCCCTACCCCACATTCACTGTTAGATATAAATCTTTAGTATCGACTTCAGCATATCGGTTTTGTTTGCACCTTCATTTGGGCAGAGACTCTTGTAACAACTGGATCTTAACACCTCTCCCTGACCTCTTGGTGCTCTGGACTGGAAAAAATGGCCAGGCAGAGAATGGGCTCCTTTTGACTAGAGGTCTCTTCTGTCCAGAAATCACAGAATCATCAAAAGGTTTGTGTTAGAAGCAGCCTTAAGATCACCCAGTTCCACCCTCCTGCCTTGGGCAGGGGTGCCACCCACCACAGCAGCTTGCTGTTCCAGAGATGGGGCATCCACAATTTCTCTGGGCAACCTGGACCTGAGCCCCACTACCCCACAGTGAAGAATTTTTCCTAACATCTAATGTAAATCTCTCCTCCTTTAGTTTCATTAGGAAGGATTATGGAAAATGTATCCAAGCCCTCTTTTTGGGGGGGTTCACTGTTCCTGGTGTCCTTCAGGATCTGTTTCTTTGCCTGGCTTGTCAGGTAGGTTAGAGGTATTACAGCTGGTGATTTTAATCTGTAGCCATTGGTTTCATTGCAATAATAATAATAATAAAAAATCTTTAAAACAGAGTGGGCTGGAAGATGTCTGTAATTGCTCTGTAATTACTTTTACAGGACCCCAGCCCAGCAGAATCGTGAAGGTTGAAATTTGGGTAAGTTGAGAGATATGTCTCACTGTTGGTAAGGTACATAAGTTAACCCAGGGATCACACTGTTAACTTCCGTCGAAAAAGAACAAAATAAAACATAATAAGATCCAAAAGCAAATGTCAGAGAAGTTCATGCATGAAGGTTTTTAAAAGTGCAGGAAACAATCTTTCAGCTTATCTTATATTTACTTTTCATCAGCCAATGCCTGGATCTCCCTTAGCCTTAAACCTCTGATATTAATAGTTGGCCTTTGCTCTGCAGTTGTTCATTTATTCCACCTTCTTTCTAAGAAAAATGCATACAATCCTTCATCTTACATACTTGTCTTAAGGGAATTCCTTAAGGGTGTTGGCAAAATTCAAAGAACCTACAAAGAGTTGTGTAAGGCAACCAATTAGATTGTCTTTTTTTTTTTTTAATTTCCATTTGAATTACTGTTTAGGATTTCAACATGACTGTTTCTGTTTTCTTTGGTGATAATGTTTTGAGGTTAAAATGGGCTATGGACAACAGATACAAAACTAACCCTTTCCTGCACAGGTCTGCTTGACCTCTGGAGATAGATTTGCAAAGCTATTTGTCTCTCGGTAGTGAGGCACTAGGAGATATCTCTGCATGTGGAATATATGTGTAGTTACAATGTGCAAAAACTTGTGGGAGAGATCTAATTTATGTGAGATGGATGCTAATTAATCATACGTAATAAGCTCAGCTGCTGCATGTGTCTCAGAGTTCTCACACATTCCAGGAGGGCTAAAGAGCAGCAAAAGTGGGTCTACAGCCTACTTTGGGTAGGTGCTTTTTCTTTTCTTTCAAAAAAGAAATTACCATGACTACTGTTGTGAGATTTGACAATTTCATGACTAATTTTCTTAATTTAAAAGACAGTTTTAAGTCCTCTTTAGTTTCTGGAATTATCCTTCAAATTAGTATGGTACTTGGAGTTGTTTCTTTATTTGTCCCTGGTCATAGTACTGACACCTGAAGTAAGAGAGCAGAAGAAAAATGAACTGTATTGATTTTTGTCAGTGGCTTGTAGGGTGGCTGTTACATGCAGAGAATAAAGAATGGTGCTCTGGAACAGAGATTTCAACTTTATTGTGGCAGAACTGCATCCTCTTAAAGTCATGATGATTCATTGTTTGTAAAAGATCTATTTTTAGCTGGCCTGAATTATATGGAGATTAAAGAGAATCATTAGCATAAAAATCCCCTTGAAGCTCCTGCAGTTGGTATAATACAAAAGATTTTGCTAAGATCTCCACAACCTGGATAACTTTGGAGAATCCCTGAGTGGGTGCGGGAGGCAGGGTGGTGACTTTGGTGGGTCAGGGATCTATTCTCTGGGCACAATGCACCTTTTCATGCAGGTTTCACTCCAAAACAATGCTTTTTAGCAATAACACTGTCAGAGGACAGAAACTGAGAGATAAAGAGGGAAAAGGCATACATTTATAGGTATGGAGAGCATCCTGGTGTTGGGTTTGGCTGTTTGCTCTGTTCTCTCAAAAGTTCAGTGGATTGAACTCTTCTCGCTTCCTTGCTTCTGTCCAGTCCAGGTGGATGCTGCAGGTGCAGTGCAGAGAGGATGATCAGCTAAGCAGGTTAGCATCTCTCCTCCTTTATCAGTGTGCCTTTATCACAACAAAACTGGAGATACCTGTTCAAGCACTTCAGCTGCAGCAAGTGCAAAATATGATGATCATGGCTGAATGTGATAATTGTTACAAAGTGCTTTTAACAAGTCCAACTTGCACATCATCAATTAGTGCATTTGTGCATGGAACAAGGTTTAACATCTTAATCTAAAAAAAAATTAAATTGCCATCTTAATTTAAAAAATGTCTTTAGTGAAATTCAAAAGGTGCTCATGTGTTTTGTTTTGAAGAAGAAAATCTTAACAGCAAACTTTAGAAATAGTGTATAAAAACATGTTTAAATGACCTCCTTACTTGAACATACTGAACAATAAATCTGAATTATATAAATTCTCTTAATACAGTGAAATCAAGTAACTCAGTGTATGTCATGATATCTGAACTTGTCCTGCTGGCATACCAGTTAATTCTTATATGAAGGTTTAATCATGGTAACAACAGTTTCTTCAGTAAAATCTTCTCTGAAATGCACTTATTCCTTTGTCCTAACAAGACACTTGCTCCCTTCTCAGGTTCTTAAATAAAATACATCTGCTGTTAGAGGGCTGTAATAAAAATAAGAATGAAATCATACAAAATGGAGGAATACAAGGGTAAAAGTCTTGAGTTTTCATTACAATGCGGGGGAGTTTCTTTGGAAATTTCTGTATGTGGAAAAATACTTAGGTAAAGAATAAGTCCATTGCAGTAATTCCCAGTTACTGGAGAGACTGTTAATATGTCTTTTCACATTATGCAAAAGCAGTAAACAAGAATAAGGGTCACAGCTTTAAGAAGAGTTGTTTGTAGCATCTGTTAGACTGAACAAAATGTCACAATATGCAGTCTCCAGAAGGGGCAAACAGACCCTTAAATCTTGGATGAAAAAGGCAGGTTTTCAAACTGCTGCAGGTTTTTTGTCTTCTTGGAATAATTACAGGAAGGCCTGGGGTTGTGGCTGTGATTATGTGAAGGCAATTGGACACTAAGTTTTAGTGGGACTAAAATTTGTCTTATGGTGCCAGAAGGAAGGGCTGGTTTGAAAACCGTTTCATGTAAAGAAAGAGACCCACCAGCTGCAAAACAGGTGGTAACCCACCAGGGGCAGGCAGGTATGAAATCATGGCTCTTTATTTGGATTACAGTGAGAGGAATAAGGAAAGGATAAAAGGTGGAACAGCAGACTCAGAGGAGAAACCTCCTGGCTTTTTATTAGGGGTTTTATAAACAAAAATGGCATTAGGTTATATGCTGGTGTAATGGAGATCCCAAATGTTGAACATGTAGTGTGGGCCTCTCAACCAGGTGCATGCCTGCTCAGTGTGTTAAAAAAGTTCTCACTGGTGCCAAGATATTGCTTTGCATGATGTGTATATATCTTTTATATATCTGTGTGTATGTATGTCTTTTATGGCTTTAGTCAAAGAAAATCACACTGCTACTATATTGAAGGATCTGGTTGCCATTCAGTCCCCCGCAGTTCCATCTAAATTTTTGGGTCCTTTTGAAGAGCTATAATTGAAGAATAAGCTGGAACAAGCTGCTCTGCTATATAATGGAGATTAATGTAAAGCTGCAAACAGCACATCTGAAGCTATTTCAGAAATCTCATGAGTTCTAGTTCAAGAGAAAAGTCCAGTTTAAAAGAAGGTAATAATAATTTTTTTCCTGTATGTTAGTTTATTGCAGTGTTAATGAAAGAAGAGGCACTTCATGTGTTAGTTTTACCAAAGCTCTTACCTGGGCCTCAAAAATTTAGTGGAAAGTGACTGTGCACAAAATGGGGGTTTATGATTTACAAGCAGTGCCAAGATGTAAATCATGTCCAACAGTAGCAGGGAACATTTCCCAAAACTGGAATTTCAATTGTCTCAATTGCCTAAGAAATTTCCTGCTGAAATATTCCTGGCCTCTTTTATTTGGCCTGGTCAGACAGGGTTTTCCCTGGTAGTTCCTGGGACAGAAAGTAGCTGGCTTAGCTAAGTAATCGCTCCCAATTGTTTCAGAAAAAGAAAGTTTAATAGTACAAAAGCAGGAAGACTTTTTCAGTGGCTATGGGGAGGAGAGAACAAGCCTAGATAATATTTAGTTTAGTTATGGAAATCTTTTATAAAAGTCCTCCTTTTAAGTGGTATGCTCTTAGCTCTTCCTGGAATTTGACAGTTTTGTCAGATAGGAAATGCAAGTGTTATAGAATTGACACTGGTCACAAAGTGCAGGGCTGCAAAGTTTTACTGATCATATAATGGAAAAGACACTAAGATTAAATTAATACATTGCTGTACAGACTGAAATATCATTATAACAAGTAGGGAGGGAACACAAATGCTAGGAAGGAAGACATTAAAAACTGGACTCTCCTATCTTATAGAGACAAAACAAAGCTTTTCAAGATGTGAGGTTTCAACACAAGGCATCAGCTCAAGCATTTTGGGAACCTCTGAAAAGGCAGAGGGAAATAACACTGAAAATTCTTTGGTCCTTTGTAATATGGATAACCAAATTATAGCCACAGCCCTTTAGGGGTAGACTTTTTAAGGTCAAAAGACAGGAAATCAGGAAAGGTGAGGATTTTTTTTTGAGGTTGTGTCCTCATGTTGCAAAAAACCCAGCACCATTCCTACCTGGTGGAGCGATGTGTGGATGCTTTCAGCAGGACACCACTGCCATGAGCTGCCTAGGGCAGGAGATGGGAATTCCTTCCATAGGTGCTTGTTTAAATGAGATGCTCTATATGGTTAGCTTCCCAGAATCCCCTAGGGTGGTTCCAGAGAGCTGTAAATATGCAGCATTCTCCCAGATGAACATTGAGCCCTCTCTGTTGAGCAATAACATATTTTCACTGTGCTATGATTTAGTAAAACTGCTGGTAGAACTTTCCTTGCAAGGAAGAATCAGTGCTGCTTCTGAAGGTGTTGTTTGGATAGGTGCTTTAGAATGTCATTAATAACAATGCTAATATAGGAATTATCATTTGGGATTCCCAACACAATCCTTTACTCGCTACTGACTCTAAATAGCCATCCTTGTGTGTGTGTGTTTTCTTTATTTTACTTAAAAAAATAAAAAATAAATGAACAAACTTTGATTCTGGAGCAAATAATGACTGGTTCCTTTTGTAGCTGGTCACTTCAAACATTCATCAAATAAGCACGGGGTATTGGATGTTCTGCATACTTAGTGAGTTAGCCCAGGTTTTCTCATCCTAGAAGTTATTTTTCTCCAGCTCCTGCAGTTGCCTTTCCACCAGAGAGCAAGGAATGCCTGTTTGCATCTTCATTGTAGTGTATTATTTGAATGCTTGCAGCCCTTTCTTTGCCGTGCAAATTCTCGGTGTGTAAACCATTAAAGACAGCTAATGGTCACTGTGTATAGACCAAGCTGTGCTGCGGTCACAATTTCTGTTTTAGTTACCCAGCTCCCATCCTATTGGGAACAGAAAAGGTACCATTGAGCAGCTGATATATTAATTTCAAAGGCTGTAGCTAATTGCACTTTAGTTCTCTTTGATTACTGGGCAGTGCTGTGTGTCTGGAAGCCATAAACTCTTTGTACAACAAGGTGAGCAAGTCTGCTTCTGGATGTCTAATGTGGACAGACTGTTGAGGTTTTTCTGCCTACTCAGATCCTGACTTCATCATTTTCTGGTTTTCAGCTTATGTATAATAAACTTTTGGAGACAAAAATGCTATTTTTTAAACTGGTCCAAAACTGCATACACAGATTTTTAAAAATTCCTTTTCTTCTGCTGTTCAGAGATTAAAAAAAAAAAAAAAAAGCTGTTTCTACCACAGGTCTATGTACTCCTGTTACTACTTGTCCTTTTGCAGCCTGACAATTGCAGCCAAGAATACAGATCAAGACAAAATCCCATCCACTGTATTTTAAATGAGATTATAGTAAAATCACAGTATTCCTCAGAAGAATCATTTGAGAAGGCAGTGAAAATAGACCACTGAAGCATGATGATATTGAAAAATAAATACACAATCATCAACAGCAAAACCCACAAGAAAAACACTCAAATATTTCAGCAAGGGAGGAATAATTTCTCTGTACTTCCGGGGGAAATAGACTGGGTCAAGATTTTTATTCTTAAATAATTTTTTTTTATTCTATTAATATGTATTTTTATTTTATTTGTTATTTCATCCCTCATGTTTTCAGGGCAAGGGGATGGAGATTACAGGGGAAGAGAAGAGGGAAGTGAAATGGATGTTTCCTCTGAGGAAGGATGAAAAATCAACCAACAGCCTCTGCAATTTGCCAGCTGCCTGATCACCACAAGCTGACCTCCAGATGGGACTGGATGGCAAAGGGGTACTTGAAAGAGGCCAAGGAGGTGGATTTTATTTTATTTTATTTTATTTTATTTTATTCTATTTTATTTTATTTTATTTTATTTTATTTTATTTTATTTTATTTTATTTTATTTTATTTTATTTTATTTTATTTTATTTTATTTTATTTTATTTTATTTTATTTTATTTATTTTATTATTTTATTTTATTTTATTTTATTTTATTTTATTTTATTTTATTTTATTTTATTTTATTTTATTATTTTATTTTATTTTATTTTATTTTATTTTATTATTTTCCTGCAGGGGAGGAGGTTGTTCTTACTGCAGAGTGATGAAGAAAGAACACAGGTACCTGAGGGAAAGCAGATAAGTAGTTAATAGAAAATGGTATCACTGGGGAAAATAAAAGGCATTTGCCCAGAGAACACCAGCAAAGAGCTGATTCTCTGAGAGAAGGGCTGGTGGTAAAGCTGTTAATTCTTGTGGCTTGGAAAAATAACCTTATGGGCTGGATTGTGAAATATTGCTCTGCCTTCCCTGGTCTGGCGGAAAGGACAAACACAGGCAATGTGTGTGTAACTGCCCAATTAATGTGTATTCTCTTCACATCCAAGAATAATTCTTAGAAGGCAGTGTGAATATGGGAATTTCAGTGCTCAGAGGTGTAATTTGTTCAGTAGCACAGCTAATGGCCATAAATATATGTATACAGCCAGAGATATTGAGAGAGGACATGGTTATCTTCCCTGAGACATAAAATTCTCTAAAATTATTTGGTTTTGGCTGCTCAGCACAGTTCTCATTCTTTTCTACACTCCTACTCTGTCAGCTGCAAGGTTTTAAAAATACCACAGCTTGCCCTTTGTCTGCCCTGCTGCCTGGGTTGCCCTGAATACTGAAATAGCCCATCTATGTGCACATACTCTCTTGTTTATTTTCATTTACTAAGGAAAGTAAGTGAGGGATACTTATTTATAGAAGTGGAGTACTGGCAGTAAAGGCTACATTCCTCAAGATAGAGCCGTCTTTAGAAACAGAGAGCCGTCTTTAGAAACAGAAACCAGACAAAAAGTGGAAGGGCCAAGCCTGTACTTATTTAGGAACAAGTATGGGTGCAATTTTCATTTGTTGTGCTGGCTCCCACTGTTTCACTGCATTAAATGGCTGTGGGCAGTCTCTGCCCGTAGTTCTTCATTAAAGACTTGGCTGTACCTGGAGGTGAGACTCTGTGATGTATGTGGCAGAAGGGAATGCTGGACAGTGAGGCCTTTTTTAAGCTGATGGTTTGTTTTTTTATTTTTCTAATCTGGTGTTTAGCCTTTTTTCCCCACGTGACAAAGGAAGAGTTACAGGTAAATTGTAGCAGCAGCCAAACTTGAGAGACTGAAGCATTCTCAGTAGAAAGAGCTCTGGAATTTCTTAGAAATGCTTTGTGCATTCAAGTGAGCATGTGCAGGAGGTGAAATTGGAATTACTTTTGCTTTCTATTTGTCTAAAGAAGTATGTGCTGAAAAATTCAGAGGCTGAAGTTAAATAGTTTTTGGAAGAGTTATTTCAGTGAAAAAAACCTAGTACCAGCTGTGCTGTTTAACAGTTTAAACAACAGCAAGTTGCAGTCAGTCTTTATAATGCAAAACTGTGAAAATAATTCTGTTTTCACATCTGTATCTCTAATATTGAAGTCACAAAAGCTACAGAAAATGTGTTTCTCAGTTCCCAGGTTTAGTGTCTATTCAAGATTAAGTAGTCCATTTTTTCCTTCACAGAAAAATTTGCTGGATAGATTGTTACCCTGATGGTCCTTAAATATCTAGGATGCTCCAAAGTGGAAGTACTCAGAGAAAAACCCTTAAAAAGTGGTTTTTATCTGTAATGACATTAGTTTTTTCCCATGTAAATAGCTCCATGCAGACACAGCATCATTAAACACTCTGACAGGGGCTGTGTGTGAGATGGCCAGATTAATTTCTTATCAAACAGAATTGATTCAGTGTTAGGAATGGAAACCATCTGATGCATTTTTCAGATCAAAGCTAATTCTCCCTCAACACACATGCACTGGAGTAGCTGTGCCTTTGTGACAGCTAAATTACAGGAGTGCTCTACACATACATTATCTTGTCACAACATAAGAACATCCTACTGTGCTAAAACACTGCTCTCAGAAGAAACATATCATTTTCCCATATTGTGGGGGAGGATGCTAAACAGCTTCTTTCTTTTACATAGCTTTTATTTTCACCTTATACAGGCATGAGAGGAGCAAAATTCTAAACCAAAAAATTTTGAAAACTCTTAATTTGAATTTCTCTGTATTTTTATCCTCCTCATCTTCTGTGTGATGAAAAAGTGTTGATAGCTGTGCCTAGGATTACACAGAAAATGCAGGAGGAAAACGGTGGTTTCCTTTCAGAGTTTGGTTGCTTATTTAAAGAGAATGATTATAAGTTTGTAAAGACAATAATTGTAAGTTATTTTCCACCTCATGCATTAGGGAAAATGAATGCTTTTGAAGTAAAATTAGTATGTTTGGGGAAATTCAATGTGTATTTTGCAACAGCTTTGTGGCACAACTTTATAATCCCTAGTGGTTGATACTGTCCAATGTGAGATTTGAGTTAGGTTGATCCAGGCTTTTGGAAATTTCATCTTTACTAAACCAAGGTGCTGGGGAATTAAGTTGAAATTCTCTCAGTATCTTGTAAGGCAGTTCAATATCTAGGCCTGGGCTGGTAACAGGGCACTGAAGCTGGGGCTGTTTGTCAGGGCTTGTTTGGTTTCCACGCTGTTGCAAAGAACAAGAACACATGCATTCCGTTCAAAATTTAGCCCTTGAAAAATGAAAATGGTTAAAATAATATTTCTTTTCAACAACTACATGGTCCTACAGGTAAATATGCTCTTCACTAATCATGTTGGTTTTGCATGCCCTGGATTTTGATAGTGGTGGGCACAGAGGTGGCTCCTGTGAGAAGCTGCAGGAAACCTCCACCACATCCCTGGTGGCTCAGAGGATGGACCTGCTGCTGGCCAAGGCTGGGAGAAGCAGGGACGGTGGGAACACCTCTGAGATGAGAGATTAAAGGAGAAATCCAAACAAAGGTGGGGGGCAGTTTGAATTCCAGCCAGAGAGGATGAGGAGGAGGTGAGAACACGTGAGGGGAAGAACCTGAAGACACCAATTGCAGTGGGGAAGGAGGGGCAGGAGCTGCTCCAGGTGCCAGAGCTCCTCTGCAGACCCTGGTGATGACCATGGTGTGTCCCTGCAGCCCGTGGGGGATCCATGGGGGATGCAGAGATCCACCCACAGCTCATGGGAATCCAGGGGGGATGCAGAGATCCACCCACAACCTCGTCCAACTTGACCTTGAACATTTTCAGTTATGAGGCATCCACAGCCCTCCTGGGCAGCCTGTGCACAGGGTACCTGACCCGCCTCACAGTAAAGGATTTATTCCTGATGTCTGATACAAACCTACCCTCTGGCAGTTTAAAGCATCACCCCTTGTCCTACCATCACATGCCCTTGTCAGAAGTCTCCAGTTTTCCTACAGACCCCCTTTGGTACTGAAAGGTGCTAAAGGTTTCCTGCAGCCTTCTCTTTTCCAGGTGAGTTTCTTTAAATATTTAGCAGTTTAGCACTCACCTTTCTATTTATTGATTATATATCAATATTTTATACATCTGTCTCTTCAGAGTACTGACTTAGCAGCTTCCCACAGGTTTATTTCAGTTTGTATCTGAAATATACTAATATTTATTTCAGTTTGTAGGTACTGCTCTTTTGGAGGAGTTCCCTTGTGCTTAAGGTGGGGTTGGCAGTGCCTGGGATTTGCAATTGCCTTCTCCTGTTGGCATAGCCAGGCAGGCCCTGGATAAATAAAGCTGAGTAAAGAAGAGTGGGCTTTGGAAACAGCTGGAATAGCCAAATTTTCCCTATTAGCAGCTTGGCCCAGGAGTGTTGGTGGGTGTGCACAGAGATGCAGCTTCACCTGAAACCTTATGTGACTTCCACCGGTGTAAATGGCTTTGTGGGAGAACTGATTTTTGATGCTGGCTAAAATGACAGTACACAGAAGTGTATGGGATGTCAAGTTTCTTTATGTTGTTTATGTAAACTGGAGAATGTTTTCTGGTTTTGTGTATCGTGCTTTAACTTACTGTTGTATAAACAATGTGAGAAAAGGAACTTCTATTTCTCTGTTTAACAAAGCCACTGTTTTACAGAATTTAATGGCAATGCTTGATTAGGAGCTAGACAGATTTAGACCATCCTCTGTCTCAACACCATTAAAATTTTCTGTGAATATCCACCTGTATTAAGGTCACACGTGAAAGTTCATTGCCATTGAAAGAATCAGATCCCATTAATGAATATATTTTTTGTAAGAAAAGCTTGAATATAGGTCTAATACTATTCCAATAATGTGTAAAAAATCATATGAAGAAATGGAAACAGGTAATATAAAAATAAATGTATATTTCTTACTTGATATTCGAGATGTTTGTATTGTAATATTACATCTTGTCTTGTGCATACTCTGAAATATTGATTATCTGGCCTGAAACAGTAAAACATAGCACTGCAGTTTAGCTAAGAATTTAGAATTACTAATTCATTAATAAGGGCTAGGGTAGTACATTTGCAACAAATGGAGCCTTTTCTTTAATTTACTGTGTTCTTGTATATATGCAATTCAAAAGCACATGCATTTTACCAACTGCTCCTCTTTTGGTGTTGATGTGAGCTAATCACTGGCATTCCACTGTCCTATAAAGGAATGTGTTTCCTTTTTCATAAGGCTGGACAAAAGGATGCTATTAAAAGAAACTGTTATGTAATAGGATAGTGCAGAGATGTGCTTCCTTATGAATGCAAGAAAAATGAAACCATTTGGAATATTTTTTAGGGCCTGGCATTTTCACCATTTTCTCCTGAGAAAAGCAGCCTGTCAGTGTTCTGCTGAGTGTACTTAATGGTGCTGTGCTCCCAATCCCTCTTTGTGCCCCATGGTTGGGATGAACAAATCCATGTTTAGCATTTACCACGTGCCCCGTGGTTGTATGCCTGGGGTCCTGCTGTGAAAGGACAGTTCATAAGCTGCCACAATAAAGTGGCAAGCTTGACTAGCAAGAAAAGCTGTCCTGGCTGTTTGCAGACTAAGACAGTGAGCACCTTTTGTTTTGTTTTGGTTTTTTGTGGAGGTGGGGCTTGGGGGCTTCTGTTTTTGGTTGGTTGGTTGGTTGGTTGGTTTTTTTCCTTTTGTTTTTGCCTTGTTCTTCTCAACACATTATGCTCCATGGATCAGCTCTTCTTGCATTTCTGTTTACAGCCACAGCATTGCTTTGGATTTCACACTGGACCAAATGGAGATTTTTGGGGCCTCACCCTTGACATCTAATGGAAGTTCTGCCTTTGTGTCTGGAAATTTAAGGAGCTGGGAGAGGTGAACATTGAAACTAAGAGAGAAAGAATGCGCTGATGATAGAGCACTGTGAATGGCTTTGTTCCAGCACTGGTGTAAAACCCTAAATGAATACAAAATATACACGTGGTGCTATTATCTGGGCCATGAGCTGACTATTGGATCAAGATTAAAGAATGTTCACAGGTTGCTGAGCTGTTAAGTTTGCTACTGCTATTTAAGTAACTCTTCAATTTACTCCCACACAAAGTTATAGTCTAAGGTCTCTGCAAAGCATTTGATGGTGGAATGAGGAAATCATGAATATTCTCATCTGTAAAAGGACTACCCATAAACAAACAAATATTGTAACTGTCAAGTCCTTAATTTTAAGCATTTTGAGTTGGACTCTTGTGGCTCTGAAGGGATCCTGATGAACTAGTGGCATTCCTGCACTTTGTCTGCAGGAAAAATCCTGTCCTGGGTAATACTGGCCGTGAGCTCTGAGAAGTAACAAACATACATCAATAGTTAAGTCATACTCAATATTAAATCATGCTCAGTTAAAGACACCATGCAAGCTGAAGCTTCAGTTATCTACATTTCTATCTTGGCACTCCATGATTCAAGAAAAGCAGTGACAACAGTATGGTTATTTTTAGAAATGTCTCAAGTAGAATGCACAAATATTAAAATATAGATGGACTTCCTTTATTGCTGCAAACCCATTTTTGTCATTTCAGTATTTTCATTATTAGTCACTCCTATCCTGTGATGTAATCTTCTCCTTGCTAGACTTTTGTGTTGGGGGGCAAGCACAGAGTTTTCAGTTTGGTGAGCATGGTAAGGGTTGTTCTCCATGTGATCATGATCACTACTGCCTGCAGCACAGCAGTGAATGCTGCCCAATTTCTGCCCAAGTTTGCCAGGGACACATCTAGTGATCTTATAAAGGAGATGATATTTCCTTCCTTCAGCTTGGTTTTCCTCCCATGACATGAGAACAATATTTCTGCCCTGAGAAAAGCTCGTTAAAGCCACATCTGCATTAGGGATTGAGGCCTGGATCCCCCTCTGGTGCTGTGCAGTGCAGTATGCCTGGTGAGTGCTGTTGACATGCTTGCTTTAAGAGTGAGTTCAAGATGAACTCACTGAGGAGAAGACTTTGCACAGAAGAGTTCCCTCCTTGAAGTGAGCAGGCGTGTGCCACGTGCTGAGACAGGGATGTACTGTTTTGTTTTACCCAGCAATTACTCAAGCTCTGCATCTAGGGTTACACAGCATAGTAAGACAGGACCAAGGACATAACTAAACATCCATTGCTTATAAAAAAAATCTTCTCTGGCTTCTTAAACATTCTTCCTATGTCTGGCTTCTGTTTGTACTCCTTTGGGTGCAACACTGCATGTCTAGTGATAAGAACTACTTGAATTAAAAGAAGAAAGAATTGAACTCTTGGCACAAAATCCCCATGGGACAGTGCATCATAGTTTTTCAGAATGGGTATGCTTCACTGGTTAAGAAATATCTCTCCTGACAGGTATCTGAAAGAGCAAATCTCAAAATCATGAGGGAGCTGGACCAGTGTCTGTAATTTCTGCTGCAGATATTACACAAAATGATATGGTAAGTGCATTAATTGGCTGGAGACAATGCTTCCTGTGCTGAGTTTATGACAGACTGTGAAGAAACAGCAACCAAATGCAAACTTTAGATGCATCTACATAACAGACTATTGAAGTGCAGACACCTTTTGAACCTGGAAAAAGGCCTGCTGAAACACACTACACTTCAAAAATAATTCTGATTATATAAAAATATTTCTAAAACTTTAAAGTGACCGAAAGAAATAGGTTGCTTTGAGGAAGAGCTGAAAACAGCATTAGGCCTTTCTCCTTGGTATTTAGATGGGTGATGTAAAAGTCTTCTCTGCAAATGGATATATTAATTTTTTTTCTTTTTTTGGATTTCCTGTTGGAGAACATTTGTATTTGAAAGTTTTTTCCTGGGCCTGGCTCTGGAGATTAATATGAGGAGGTCTGTATGGGGGGGAGGTTTTCTTAGTTATCAATTTGTGCTAGTTTGAGAGCTGTCTGCATCATCTACACTCTTTCCTGGAATTAACACTTTTCTGTGCTAGAGAAACACAGCTTTTTAGTTGACCTAAACAGTGCAAATTTGAAAGAACTGCATTCTTTTTCCCTTGAAGTCATAACCTTTTGAAACTAAGGTTGTGACAAGCTGCAAGCTGAGTGTGGGTAGGGAGTAGTTACTGGAGTGACCCCGATTAAGAGTCAGGGATTAAACTACAGGTGATGGGAACAACACCCACATCACAATCTTAATCCAAATTCTTAACACTGATTTTTGACCCTGGCACCTTGATTACAGTGTGTTTTCCTGCCTGTAAAAATTCCAAGCAGCTGTAAACCTGGGAACACATTCAAAAAGATGGAGAAGGCCAAATCCGGTTGAAGTGTAGTAGGAACTGCTTCATTGCCCATCTTGGAAGAAATTGAAATAAGGAGAAGGAACTACTGACAGAACAGGATCCTTGTGTTTTACTGATGTGGGATTATTTTTAATGTAGGCTAACAAAAAATTATATGCCCATATCATAAGCTTGAAAACAAAATATGGAATGAGTGAGAGGCAGAAAATCAATATGAGTGCTATTTTTATGAAATTAGGTATTTTACCCAGTTTAAGAAGCAAGTTATCACTATCAGAAGGGATGAAATGAAGCTTTACAAATAATCCTTCAAGTTATCGTAAGAAGAGGATTCAATTCACTGAGCAGACATCTTTGCAATCCCAATTTTGAGTGCTCTGGTGTACAGAGGGAAATGAGAAAATAAAAAGAAAAATTAAGAGGTTTTTGTCAACCTTTCAGTGGTCTGTAGTAGGTGTAAATAAAATACCTGATGATCAGGAAAAATGAATATAGTGTTTATTAGTATGGACCTGAGAAAGACTCAGCAATGACAGACCAGACAGTTGATGCCAGCTGTGTGTAATGCCTTAGCAGCTGCTTTAAAGGACAGACAAAATCAGGCAAAATCTGAAATTCCAAGTTCAGCTGGGGTTTGCTAAACTGGGAAAAAAAAGAGATCTGATGAAATTTTTAAAAAGTAAGCATAGTGATTACTTACAAAGTAGACTTTACGATAAAGATATCTAAATTGCTTTGAAGTTTGTCAATTGAATATGTTTTAGGGGAAGGCTGTCTTTTATTTATTTCAGGGTGAGGCTGATTTGCTTCCCAGTTTGCTTGGAAGTATTTATGATCAAGTTAACTGATTTCCCTACCAGCCTGAGCCATGAAGTGCTGCTGTTCTCCTCATTACTATAAATGCAGCATCAGATAATTCAGCTGACATGGCAGATAGTTAAAAGGGAAATTGCAGAGGACTGCATTGTGAGGGGATGCAAAGGCAGAGCCTGTCCCATACTGAGAGCAAAAAGCTGCAGAGCACATTTGCTGGCTGTGCTGAGGAGCCAGAGCTTCTGTTTCTGCTGTGCCAGCCTAGCAAGCTTCTTCACATGCCAGGAGTCACTGCAAATTAATGTTTTTATTTATTGGTCATATCATTGCTAATTATTTCATTGGATTAGGAATGAACTGTTGTGTATAACAAGGTATCCCTATTATAAATGCAAATCTTCAGTAAAACAGCCAACGGCATCTTAAAATGTACATACCTGAAGTCCAATTCACCAGGGTTAATATTTGTCAAGTACTCCACTGAGACTTATCTGCTTTTCTGTCTAACATAGCAACCTGCCCTTTTAAAAGCTATCACAGATGTTGGCACTGGGCTCCTTTTCTGTGGCTTTCTAAATTTCTTGCTGACCAGCTTCCAGGTGCAGTCAGTGCAGCAGGTTTTGTGGAAACTAGATGAGAATACTGTAATATAAGAGAACAATAATTCAAAAGTAAGGATGGGAGTGAGTCTGGAAAATGTTGGTAGGTCAAATGTAATTCTTTCTTTGGCCTTGTGTGCCAAATATTTGAGTCTGAAGTGTCTTATAAGAGCTAAGAGTTAGCTGAAGAAGATAGCAATAATTGACATGAAATTAAAATTTTTTCTCTTTGACCCAACTGCTTTTGTGAAATTTTATACTGGTTATTATTTTACAGCAGCTTTTTCTTTAGAGAGGATAAGCTCCCCCAGCCAGACAAAGCAAAGAGCCTCAAACTTCCCCCAAGTCCAGGTTAAATCACTGAGCCAGAAATGAGCTCACTTGGAGTTTTTGTGCCCGAGCCCTGGAAGAGAAGGAGGATGTACAGAGATGTGTGCCACTGAGAGGATGAGAGCTGACATGCAAACAGTTTGGTGTTCCAGCTCTTCTGAACCTCACAGAAAATGCAGGCTGATCCGTATTTCCCAGACAGATAATTAGTTTTATTATTAGAACAGGATTGTTCTAGTAAAGAAATATAATCTGGAAAATAGCTTATTTGCTTAACTGAAGAAATAACTGTGGCTGTTCTTTTCCCTTTCTTTAGGTGCGGGGCCAGCTCTTCATGTCTGACCTTTTGAAGTGCTGCATTAAATGTGTTGTCACTACTTTGCTTTGATTCCATCCCTTGTTTACAAACATTCAAGTGGGAATGATTTCCCAGTGGAATTGACTAGAAAATACTCTTGCTTTCTATTGAAAAGAGCTACCCTTAATTTATTTGTAATTCAGTGCTTTGTCATTCATGTTTTTTATGTCATTTAAGAATGTGTATCAAGAACTATTTCACCATCAAGTGCATGTATGAATGCTGTTCTGCTTTTGTAAATAAAAGGCTAGGAATTATCACTGAAAGAAGTCTTTCAAGGTTTCAGGCTTCCAGACTGGTCTCAAGAGAGAGTTGTGTTGGTTTGATTTCGTGTTTGTATGTTTAATGTAGTTGCACCTTATGTATTTCAACCACTTTGCTAAAAATTTAGAAAACTAATTCTTACCAATCAGCCTTAAGCTTGGTGCTATTATTTAAACACTGGTATTGATAGTGGTGTCTAGCCACTAAACAGGACCAGCAATTGTAAATTATTCAGTTTAGTGAATGGAAAAAAGAAGTGCATCTTTCAGAAAGTAGTGATTTCTACACTTTGTTCATTATGCCACAAGTGAAAGTCACTAATTCTTTTTTTGTTCTGTTTGGTTTTGCCCATCTCTGCAGGTGGCAGAGGAGACCCAAGAGTAAGAGTCGAATTTTATTGCTTTGCTGAAGAGATGTGTGAGAGGAAGCTTAACTATACACATGGTACAGAATAACATGTCTCTGGAATGCAGGAGGTAAAAGCTTCTGTGTTGGGATTTTGCAACTGATTTACTTTTTCTGTCTTAAATATAACTGACAGCTGTTGGCAATTTTGGCCTTAGGAAACACCAGGTAGCATATTGCCATGCAAAACATTCAAGAGCCTGTGCTTTGCAGTGCTGTTCTACCTGTAGGTTTGTATTACTGCTATTTGCATTATATCTTTGGGTATTGTGCTAGATTTGGGGAACATTTTAGAGTAAATTTGATGTTTGTAGAGATAACAATGGTTAACTTCACAAGGCAAAATACTAATACCTCAAAAATTTTCACTTTTGCTTTGTGAGGGTTTAGGATCACATATAGAAAATTTGCATCTTTGCAAATGACATGAATTCCTAGTTCTGAGTCAGCAGTTACCAAAACCCAGCAAACATTTTTTCTTGCACAAGATCCAAGCATCACATTTAATTGTAGGTGTGCTGATGACTGGGAAGCCAGGACACTGCTCAGATTTAAACTGAGAATTGAGAGGACACAAAATGGTGATGGTGGTCAAAGCTGTGTCCAAGAGGAAATGAGGAATATCACAACATCATGTCAGCCTCAGAGCATGAGATGAGCTGTTTCTTAGCTGCTACAGGAAAAGGTCAGGAGAGCTAACACAAAAGCATTCTCAACATCATATTTTGACACACACACACACACACACATAGAGAGATTGTAGAGTCCAGGCTCTAGTACAGATTACTGTAGTGTTTTTCCCTTCCTTGGGGGAAAGGAAAGGCTGCTGCTTTTGCCAGCTCATGCTGTGGTTTGTTGGTGTCATTAAGGGCTCATTAGCAGTGGAACCAAGCTTTGCCAGTGTTTGCCAGGTTTAGACTGGGCTCCAGGCCTCTGGACAATGCAAAACTGGAGATGACACTTCCTCTCCAACGTGGAAAAGTTTGTGTCAGACACGGTGAAGTGGCTTAACTGCCTTAAATATGGAGAAGAAAGCTCTGTCCTCAAGTGATCTGTCCCTAGCAAAGCATTCCTTGTCAAAACTCATTGTTAGCTGTTTCTTTGCTTTCCTATGGTAAGGTGGCTTTCTCACTGGAAATAATGGCACAGATTGGCACAAGTCAAATAGTCTCCGTGTTTTAGGTTGTTCTTACTGGGCACAAATTGGACTCAGGTGTGAGCTGTGGGAAGGTGCCCAGTGTTTTTGTCAGCTTGGTGGGCAATTTTTGTTGTAATATATGCTGGTGTCATTATTTTATTGATATTACCAATATTACCAGCATTTATGCTACAACATTTAAAATTAATAAATGTCAATTAGTGTGGGAGGGGGTCCAGGGGTTAGTCCACCTGGGATGCCCTGGGAGACCACTTCTGTATAATCTTCCTGCCTCCCTCGATGCCAATCATTTATCCCTGTTCATGTCCATCATCGTTTGAGCTAACCCTTTGCTCTGGAATGTTCCTTGATTTTTATGCCTTCATTGGTTCCCTAGTGCTAGCCACCCCTTCCCCCCTGTCCCTATCGGTCCTCACCCTGTCGGTCACCCCTACTCCTCCCCTGTATCGGTCCATTATTGGCTGGTTTGTACCCTGACACTCCGATCCCATCCCTGTTATATTCCTTGCCCCACCCGCGGGTCGGGGCGCTCAGAGCCAGCTCCCTTCCCGAGAGGGTGTATCCCTGCATCTCCCACTTCAATTTTCCCTCAATAAAACCCTCTAGGAAACATAGCAGCCTGAGCATCATCCTGTCTCAGTGGAAGCCTCGTTATTGCTATCCGGCTCCGGCAGACCGTACCCTCCGTGGCATCTCCGGCGGGACACAGGTCCCAGATGCCACAAATTAGTTTGAACTGCTCAATATCTACATACATGTTTTGGTTATTACAAAGCCTTCCAGCAGCTGGCAATTTTGAGTACTGCAAAAAGGTCAGACATACATTTATTACATGAATACATATATAGCATAACCCTTAATAAAATTCTGCTGTTTTCTTTTTTCTCAGCTACTCTTTTAACTTGCAGTAATGAGAGATCAGAAAATTTTATGCTGCTTTTCTCTGTTCTGTCATATTTTCCTCAAATGTGTGCATGACTTTTATTAAGACAAAAATGGTATTTTGCATTGTGTTTAACGAAAATCTGATTTTATGCAGTTTACTGAGGGCATAGGAACAGAATTGAAATGTAAATTATCACACAACCCTGAGAAATATGAGGAGTTTAATAGCATTTATATTACGATAAAACTGAATAATATAAATAGATTTGCAAATTCGCAAAACATTCCACACATATCTATGATGCATTCAGGGCCAAGTGCATGGATCTATAAGCATTCAAGTTTTTATTCTTTTTTAATCTGTTAATGATAAATAGGGCGAATTTGGAGGTGGTCCGCTTTGTTTTCAGGGATGTTATTTGGGATAAAATGGATTGTGGGTGGACCAAGTGCCAAGTGCTATATGCAGAAAAGAGCAACTTTTTAAAATTATTAAATGTCACTTAGTTTAAACTGCCAATGATCTATATACTTGTTTTGGGTATTACAAGTTTGTTATGTTTTAGTCAGATGTTGAAACTACTTGTGGCTAAGCCAGTCAACACAGCAGACCACAGTCTTGTTATTTCTCTTGTTATGTTTTTAAAAGCAGGGCATCCACCAACATATCAGTGTTTGAAACAGATCTGCACAGAAAACAATACCTTTCAGATTTTTAGTTCTTCATAAATAATCCCCATTGAAAACTTTAATAATGGCTGAAAGACCCATGAAAAGGGGCACTTACAGGCAAATATCCAAAATACACTGATCTAGAGGAGAAACCTGTGCTCTTTTATTCTGGACATATATGCAGTTGATGAAATTGTGTAGTGCAATACTGCCATGAAAGCCTAAACCATTCTTGAGATTACAGAAAAAAAAATCAAGCTTTCTTCCCAAACTATACATGAAATTATATATATAAAAAAAAAATCCAAACTCCATCTACTTAATTTTGAGGTTGAAACAGTTTCTTGATGTTTCACAGTTATGATCTTCATTTTGTGCCATGCACACCTCCAGGGCCCTTCAGGCACAGGGGTGTATTTCTGTGTGGATGTCTGTGGATAAATGAGGAAGGCCCGGCTCCTTCAAAGAGGTGAAAACAATACAAAGGGAGTAGGGTTGCTTGGGAAGATGTGCAGACCTGTGAGGAATGAGATGAAAATAGAAAGCAAAAAGAGTTGGCTCAGTGCCAGAAAACATCTGAAAGTTTTTTAAGTGTGAAATTTGGAGAACATGGGAACTGATAAAAACTGAAAAACTCTTAGTTCCAGACATTTGGGCTTCAACAGGACTAAAGATTAGAAAATGGCTTTCAGGAAATAGTTCAGCTGTGGAGGAGGAGGAGGAGAGGTTTTGATGATGGAATTGACTTGCTGCGTTTCCAGCACCTTGCACAGCTCTCTGGAGCACTCTTCTCTGGGCTTTGTTGGGTGCAGGCACAGTGACCAAAGTCTGCAGACCAAGCTCATTCTCTTCCTTCCCCTTGCTCTTTTGGTAATTCTTGCTTTTGGGCTGTAAATTGTTCAGGAGCATTCCAAAACTCCAAAGAACCCTCTTGCTGCTACTGCAATCGGTGCACGGTGGGGCTTGATGGGGAATGCCAGATTTATTTAGCAGCATTAGCTTTTCTATATTACTATTGTGTATAGAGGGAGGGTGGACTTTGCAGGCATCATTCCTCATGGCAGACATCTGCCATCCCATAAATGGTTCCACTGAAACCATGGAAGTTATTCACAGAAGAGGATCAGCATACATGTTACGTGTTTTTACTATCAAAACACAAATTAAAATGTGACGTTATGTGTTCATGAAGAAAATCTGGGACAATCCTGGTTTCAGTGAAAAAGTCTTTAGCTGAGATTGATTTGAATTCAAACTTGCATCTGTATCCAACTTGTTTATTAAAAGAGATCTGGTTTTTTTCATTCCTATACCAGGTGGATTTACAGTGAATTCTCCACTCTGCCTCTGCACATTGCACATAACAGAAAAATATTAGCTCCCTCTTGTGATCCAAAAAGCCTTCTCCTTTCCCCAACTGAACCAAAAGGACCCTGAGCAAAGCAGTGAAAATATTTTGTTTCTTGTGTAATTCATGGACTTCATTAAAGGATAAATCTGTGATGTAACAGTATTATTGAGACATTTAAAAGCATGGCACAGTAGCATAAAATAAAAAGAAAATATAGGGCTAGAGGGTCATTCTAACAAGAAAGTAAAAGCTTCTTTAAATACATTATGTTTAAAGTGCCAAATTATAAAGCCAAATATGCAAGTAGAGAGTTTTTAGTCTAATATAACACATTTTTTAGCTATCAGAAATAAGAAGCATGTTCTCAGTAAGATGTAAAGAATAATTTTACAGCTTCTGTGATGACAGACATTGCAAGGTAAGATACTCATTACAGGCACTTAAAGACTGAAAATTCTTAGAAAACTGTATGGAAAAAGAATGTTCTCACAAACAAAAAATTCATGAAGCAACAGCTGCATCAGTACTATTTTACTGGTTTGCACCCCAAGAGTCTGCTTATAACTGCTCCTTGTGTAGTGCAGTGGATTTGGTTTTTATCAAGATTACTTGTGTTCTTGCTGATGAATCAGCTAGGAAACAGTTTAAAGGCACTGGAATTGTGGCTTCTTCTGTGTGTAATTAATGGTCTTTTTAAAGGGTGTTAATTTCACCCTTGCTGTAAGTTTCCAAAACAGTAGACTTACTTGATTCCAAATGACATACAAAGATACAGACTCCTGTCTCAATTAGTTACATTGTTATCTTATCTGTGGTTTAAATTTTTCAATAACTAAGTTGTTTATTTTTAGAAAAATCTTTGTCAGATGGAGACTAGTGATAAAGTAGATTCTGTTCTGACTGCTGCAGTGATTATGCACACCTAATGGGTGCTGGAATGACATCTTAAGTGGTTTATTTTGGATGGTCCTTTTAACTATTTCAGATTACAGAGAGAAATACAGAGCATCAACCTTTGCATCACATGATCAAGTGCTTCCCAGGAACTCTCCTGGAGGAGTTGAGACAGCAGTCTTTTTGCCATCTGTGTGATAGCTTTAGTTGATCTGGGAAGCACTCCAGGAAAAACCAAGGCCAGGAGGTATTCCCTGGAAGGAATCATTCCATGCAGACAAGGTGAGATACACCCTCCTCTTCGCTGAATGAGAGATGGATTGGGATTGTGCAGGGATCTTTCCCCAAATGGCATTTCTCTGACAGAAGACAAAGCTGCACAAGAGGTCCAAGAGAGAGGTGAGGAACAATCTCAGTGGAAGCAGGGAACTGGAAGGCTTTATTTAGAAAGTGTAGCTTATGCTCTTTTATAATGAGATTGGAAGCAGGCTGCTATGATAGCTTTGTTCTAGACTAGGTCTGCTGGCACATGAGCGTGGATTTGGTTGTATGCAGAGAAAACCTGAGCTGTACTTTCAAATGTTATCTGATGAGGTTCTTTTGCTGGGAAGGCTCTTCACAACAGTGGCTGTGTGGAGATTAAATGAGCAGTAGTGAGAACCTCTGTTAAAAAAGAAGAAAACATGTGAGCATCTACTCATGGAGACAAATCTATTTATCATCTGAGAACTAATGCTGTAGAGAGAAAAGATGGAGACAAATAACCATCTCTGCTTTCTAGAGCGCAAATAACTTGTCAAGCTGTCAAAGGGAATGTTTTTACCATTTATCAGATTGTTCTATCCTTTGGAATGCTTAAACAATCTGTCAATCACATTTGAACCCACTTTTGTGGTTTTCCAAACATTCTCTAGCCCAATTGCAAGAGCAGAGCTTTAACAAATGGTGATTTCCTTTAAAGCACAGTTTACTTTAAGAGGCACTTTCCAATCCATACATGATTACAAATTTTAAGGGAATAGGATGATGAAAGTTCAGCTGGAGATATCCACAGATAAACACATTGATCTCTATTACTTTCTAATTTCAAAATTATAACCTTTTTGCTTTCCTAGACTGGCATTTTTGACATCCTACGATTGCTTTGTTAATTCCCACTTATTTCTCCTGCTCTCCCATTTGCTCACACACTTTGTCTCTTACGCACTTCAGTTGATTTGGTTGTTTTTTGTCTTTCTTCCCTTGCTCTTACTTCCTTAACTACCACACCATATGAAGTCAGGGAAAACCTCACCAGCTCGTAGCGTTGCTTAGCAATGTCATGCATCTCTTGCTATCTGTTGTGAAGCCATGGCATCCTGGTCTTTCAACAAAGATTTCTACATCACTGCTCTGCTGTAGGTTCCATTCTCTCCCTGAGGTTTCTGATAAGAGATGATGTGTCTAGACAGAGTACATAAGAGATTACCTTCTGTCCATTATAATATAATTAGATCAAGCCATACCAAAGCTCACCAAGATTTTATGTTTAAAAGGTCAACAGCTTTTATTCCATATCTCTAAGATAAGCACCTTACATTTGGCTTAATATGTAGAGTGCTGTGCCTGAAAGAAAAGGAGCTTCAAAAGATTTCCACTTCTATTATATCATTCAAAATAGAGATTTGATACTGTAATACATCCATTTTAACTTCCGTGATTCATGGAGCTAGAGATAAAAATAGGTCAGCTGTGCCCCTACTGGTTCAGGATTATTCCCTGAATTATATTTTCTATTTCTAAGTCCAGAGCAGATTTAACTATCTCCAGTGAGGATTTACATTTATTAAACTGGAGGGCTGTTCTTTGGTGGTCTTAATATGTTATCATTTGTTATTTGTATTATGGCAGCAATTGGACAGATCAACTGAAATTAGAATCCCACTGTGCAAGGTATTCTCTGAACACATTGAATTAAGCAATTGTTCCCCTGAGGGGTTTGCAGTTTGAATAGATCAAACTAAGATTGAGAAAGTGCCCATCTATTCCCCAATATCCCCATTTTAGCCAAGCACAACTGAAGCAAAGAGAGGTGAGCTTCTCCTTGGCTTGCTGATAACATATATAACAGACGTGATAAGTGACTTCAGATCTGTGGCATTCTAGCCTTGTGCATTACCTAGAAATAGGTTTTTGCATTAGAGTAAGATACCCCCCAAGGCTTTGCTTAGTAGATTTTTTTCTTCTCTAATCTCTTGCCTCTCTTGGGATTCTTAAAGGTCATTAAATTACCTTGAATTATGTAATGTTCAATGTTAAATTGTCCTGCTTGTTAGTTATAGCACTCAAACATCAGAAGAAGCTTAGCACATAACCCATGTCTTTAGAATTCCCTCCGTTGTTCACCAAAAAACTCGTTGAGTTTATTTTTCCCTTTTCTCTGCCAGCTCCTCACTCTGCTCTGAGTTCACTGTATCTTTCTTTAGCTTTATCATTCAAAATTCCCAGCACTGATTGCAGTATCACTGTACAGTTTTGCCAAAGCTCTACAAAACAGAGAAGCTGCTTTTTTTTTTTTTCCCATGTAATCGTTGCCTGGCATATTCTATAAGTGGGGATATTTCTCCTAGCAAATATTTCTCTGCTTTGTAAAGATCAATATGGCAAATCCTAGTGAAAGCAATACAGCATGGTTCTGAACAGCTTAGTGTGATAAAGTTATTGTGTCAAATTCCTAGACTTTTGGAAACAAACTGTTGTGGTATAACCTCGGATGGCAACCAAGCCCAGCACAGCTGCTCCCTACCACAGTGGGGTGAGGGCAAGAGGCAGAATGGGAAAAATGAGAAAACTTGTAGGTTGAGACGCTTTAATAGGTAAAACAAAAGCTGCAAATGTAAACAAAAAAGCCCTAAGGAATTAACTCCTAATTTCCCATGGGCAAGCAGGCATTCAGCCATCCCCAGGAAAGAAGAGCTCCGTAACTTGTCGCTTGAGTAGACAAATGCCATCACTGAATGCCTCCCCTTTCCTCCTTTTTCGCCAGCCCTCTATGCTGAACATGAGGCCAATAAGGTCTGGAATATTCCTCAGGCTGATGCCTCAGGCTTTAGCTTTTCTATTTTTCACATTCTGTGCTGCTTTGGTGTGCACTTCTGAGCTTCACATGAGGGGATGGTGAGCTCTCTGCACAGAGCAGGGAGACAAAACAATTCCTGCTCCAGCTGGGCACCAAGGACAAATGATCCAAATCTCAGCCCCAGGAGCACAAACAACGTGGGCTGGAGAGAGAAAAACCAGCAGGATGGGACTGCCTGGGCTAAAGCTGGAATGGGACAATGAACTCCAAGGTGCCAATGGAGCAGAACTGATCCCAGTGAGAGCCCCCGGGAGCGCTCGTGCATTTTGGGACCATTTTGGTTCATCTTGGGTGCAGCCCTGGCTGGGCTCTTGTGCTGCCCAAGGTGGATCCATGGAGGAGATCCTTTAAATCAATCCCTGCTTTATTCTTTAGCTCTGTCCAGCCTCTGCTCTAGGTCAGCCTTCTCAAGGCATCAGGGTCAGCTGAGGTCAGCTGTCCCCTGGCTCTGTGCCCTCTCAACTTCTTGTGCACCCCTTGCTGATGGGGTGGGGTGGGAGTCAGGAAATGCCTTGACTCTGTGTAATCACGGCTCAGCAAAAATGAAAACTAACGCAGGTCATTGTTGTAGGCACCCAGTGTGTGGTGTTTGAGAGTGGGGCTGAGCCTCATCCCCAGTGGGTGCAGCTGTGAAAATCAGGTGAGCAGCACTGACAGCACTGAGCCATGGAGTGCCCAGGTGTGCTGAGCAACCACTCAGGGAACAGGGGCACACAGGTGGAATGCCGGTAAGATGAAGAGAATAGAAGGTTGTATTTAAGAGCAATAAAGAGCAGCAGGTTCTTTAAGCCTTCTTTGATGTCAGCAGTGGCTCCACCTTCATTCCAATAGATAATAACACTCAATTCAAAATATAGCTGCCATCTGTGAAGGAAATTTACAAGACAAGCACACAAACATTTCATTTAGGCCAATGAAGTTAAGAGCACAGCTTCAGTATTTGTTTTTTAGTCTTGCTTTGCTGGTGAATTTTGTTTATTAGGCTTTTCTAGCAGGGTTATAGTGTAATTTGGGCCAAGATGATCTGCATCATTGTTTGTCTGATAGTGGGTTTTGACACACAGCTAAAATGTTCCTCCTTAGACACCTCAAGAACATCATTTAAATGACAAAAATACAATGCTATGCATGCTCCTTTGTGCTATCTGGGAGAGAGAGATCATAGAATCACAGAAAATCCTGCTTTGGAAGTGACTCCCAAGGATCACTGAAGCTCAACTGTATGTCCTTTTGGAAAACAGGTTTCAATTTTCAATTAGCTTTAACAGTAACAAAATATAGAACTAAATATCCCTTCCTAAGCCTGTTCTATGTGTTTTCCAAAAACTATCCTTTTTTGCTCCTCAGTTCCTGAAGGTATTTTCAGCAACCTCTCTGTTAGTACAGCATTTGTTAGAGGGCAGCAATGCTGCAAAAGGGAATCTTTTCATGTTTCAGTTAATATTTTTTTTCTTCTTTGTTTGGACTATTGCATCTACACCATCTCAGACAACCAAGAATGTATTTTGTGATTTAACATTGAGAAAACAGAAGAGAGAACGGCAGCAGAATTCAATATGTTAGCAGCTGAAAGAATGCTAATAGCTCACTATTTGGGGGAAAAATAGAAGCCAGCATCTTCAGGCTCAGACATCTGTTTCTTGCAATTTGCCAAGAAATGCCATAACTGCGAGCTCTAGCATCATTAATTAACATAACATGGCTAGTATTGAAGTGGAGGGTTTGATTAAAGAAAGTACATGTCATATGTATGCTTCATGTTCTTTCTTATAAAGCTACTCACTCTCCTAATTTTCATTATTCTTCTTCATAATTGCCACTACTAACATATTTATTAAGCTGTTTTTTGGGGTTTTTTTTACAATCCTGTTTCAAGGATGGACAATCTGCATCTTCTCATTCTGTAATGAGCTCCTGAAGGGCAATTAGCACTGTCAGGCCTGCTTACCAGCTACTGATGGAAACTTTTGTCCTGCAGCATCCTTGTCTGTTGATCAGTCAGCTTCATCCTGGACCATGGTGCCCTCCAGCCAACCATAAATCTGTAACTAACACAGCACAACGGCTGTACCAACTGTGCAAATTAAGCAAGGAAGTGACTGCTTCTGTTGTGTTTCAGCTCCTTATAGCCTTTACTCTGCCTGCAGTAGAGGATTTACAATTTAGGGTGGTCTGAGAGTAGTAGCTGTGCGCAGCTCAGCCGCTGAACAGGAAAAGAGGGCATACCTAAAAATGAGTATGAAATATGTATTATGTCTTTGGGTTGGCTTTTATTCTTAATAGTGTTTCGCTGCCCTTCTCTTTACTGGAGTAGTACCTCAGATGCAAAACATTTGAGTCTACTGTCCCAAGGCTTGCTCTTGTCACATTGTCCTCCTCTTCCATCCTTGTGTGTGGGTGTATTTATAACCTGCTTAGCTCAGTCACTCCATGTCTATCGTGCGCTGCCCCCAGTAATTCTGCCTGCTTCATGGGTTAGTCATATTTTGAGGGTTAGTTAGAAATTCAGTGTTAGCTGGCTTCTGTTCTTTTTATGTCCCTAAGCATGTTGCTGGTACATAAAGGCCATAAAGAAGAAAGCAAATTGAATCTGCTCTGAGGTCTTAAAGTGTTGACTAGCCTGTGTTATTAAAAATAATGCAAAGTGGTTTAGGGTTTTTTCAATCTTGTATTTTATAGCCTATTTTTAAAAAATTCTAATATGAAAAAGTTATCTAGTCACAACAGTTATTTTCAGTAAGCAGCAAACATTGCAACAACAGTGAAGCCCAAACTGACAGTCATTCTGGGCCATTTTTTTCCCTGCAGTAACCTGTCATTCCTTGTTAGTTATTTTCTATTTCAAAATATAGTGAGTTTCTTATATTGCTATTTTATCTTACATAGGATATAGGAAATTACAAATATTGTAACATGGATTAAAACAGAAGACAGGGATGTGTATATATTTTTTCAATGGGATTTCAAAATCTGCATGATCTGTCATACCTATCTCAGAAGTGAAACCACATAAAAGTGTTAACTTCAGCATCAGTATTAGAGAAGTGTCCTGATTACTCAAGGACACATTTTGATTTTCATAAAACCCAGGCCATGAATTTTAAGCTGAATGTGAGGGTTTGCTAGCCTGACTTCCTGTGTAGACACACTCAGGAATTACTGCTCTGTGTTAGATGATAAAACAACATGCTGGTACCCAAATGGGGACTGGGTTCAGCTGGCTGCTGCTTGCTCAGGTGTGAGGAAAGCAGACAGTCAGGAATGGCAAAAGCTGGGCTCCAGCAGAACATCCTTCCATGGCCACACTGAGATTTAGACCAGTTGAGTTGTACTTTTGAACTTCATCTTTTAATATGGAGGTGCTGCTTTCATTTTGGTTTTGCTTTTCAAAAATCTTCCTGTATAGTACAGGGAAAGAAAATTCATGCAAAAAGTTGTTGTTTATACTTCATTTTATGCCTCTGCTGTGAAAAATAACAATTTTTCTTTATGTGGTTAAGCCCTACTATTACCTACAGTGCACTACTAACAGAACTAAATAATTTCTACCAAATACTGGCAGGTGTGGCAGTAAGGGTTTTTGTTGCCACCAAAATGGGAGAGAAAGAATGAGCCAAAAATTAGGGATTTGGAAGATCCTGATTCAGTGTTTGCTCTATAGACCACATCCAGATGTATATAAAAATATAGGCTATCCTACAAATTTTTCTGATTGTTGTGGAAAAATATGCTGTGTTTTTCTGTCTTTCTGCTCATGACCATTATCGATGGTTTTGTAAAACATCCTCTAATGGGATCCTCAGCAGGTTAGATGATAATAATGAAACAAACGAGAAAGTTGTCTTTTTATTTCAGAATTAATATAAAGATAGCTTGACTGTTTTATATTTAAATATTTGTCCTTATAAGGCATATGTGTATATCCTTGTCCTTGACTACAGGTAGTGGTGATGTATGACACATACTGGAAAAAGAAAGCAGAGGCTATGATAGCTGTATTAATAGAGTTGAACGAAGAAAAAATTAGGAGATAGCATCTATTTTTTTCAAAAAGAATTGAAAACTAGGGTTCATTTTGTCTATGGTAGTTCTGGTAGAAATATCCTTGATATCTTATAGTTTAGGCTGTAAATCGTTAGACAGACTTTTCTATTTTCACTGATGTAATTATGTTGCCTTTGAGCATCTTATTACATGAAGATATGCAATTGAGTGGGATTTGTCAAGAGTCTTTGCAGTTAGCACACATAAAGTAGTTCTTTTTCCTTGGCCCATCATCAGGCCTGAGTATAGTGTCAGACATCTGATTAACACAGAAAATCATAGGCCTGCTGAATCATTTGATATTTCTTGGAGAATAAAGGGGACTATAAAATAGAGCATGAATAATTCATGTACAGGACTATCCAAAGTCATTTTCTGATGATGTGATTTCTCCCTCTTTTCAGAACTGAACTTTGCTTTTAAAAGCCAGAGTGATAAAAGTGTGTTTCTGTAGTGTGGAGATATCTTCCTTTTCAAATATTTATCTTATAAAGTAGAAGTGTCACAAATGTTGAAAATAGGAAGAAGAAAGACAAAAATATATTGGAATTTCTTTACCAGAGAGAACTGTAGGGTGTGAAAATAAACTGACTTGTTATTTCAGGAGATTTAGTCATGACAGTAGAAAACTATACTTTCAGTGGAGGGTACAACTAATTTTTAGGAGCATCACCCTGTCACAAAATGTAAACTGAGAATTTGGCACGATATTTTTCTTCTGCAGAGTGCTTTGTAGGAGATGAAAAATAGAATCCTCCCCAGTCTGCTTCATTGCCACATTTAATAGGCTGTGCTGGGGTGCTAAGAAATACAATCTGGAAAATTTTTCTCTAGTGGCTTAACATGTTAAAGTCCTGAGTGTTTTTTTCTGCTGACCAGCTCATCTCTAGGTTATCATCTCCATTTCAGTGTTAGCAAACAAAAATGCTTTAGCAGATGAAACCTATTACCATTCTTGCCCTTCCTATTTTCCAGGCTCTGCCTCATTTTTGAGTCTCTACAGCCCCATTCCAGCACTTTTCACATTACCATTCACTGGGCTTTCCTCCTGAAAAAAAGAGTTCTTGACAAACAATGGAAATTATTATCCTGGGACAAAAATCATCACCTTGTTTTGTGAAATCAAGCATGGGGGGGATGGGCTTTTGTGATGAGCTAGCTGAGGGGCCAGGGAATACCAACCCATGCTAGAGTGAGTCTGCTTCTGGTTAAGGAGGCTGTAAGTGGGAAAAGGGGCCACCTTGACAGGACATTGCAACCTCTGAGGAGGGGTGCAGATAAAAAATTGGTACCTGGATGAAAGTAGCAAAAGGAGGAATAAGTAAGATCTGGAGAAGGCAGCACAGGGACAACTGCACATGAGGTTATGAGGAAAAGAATGCCCCTGTGATGTGTTTGCTTGTATGTGCTGAAGGCAGATTAATAGTTTATTGTGTTCGTCGAAGGAGCCCTTCATTTTTTTCAGCTTTTATTAAAAAAAGTCTTATTGTTTTTTAATCAGCGTGTAAATATGATACAACATTGATGTGTAGATTCTAAGTATACTCATTGCAGTCCTATAGTATTGTTGCAGTTACCTTAGTATAAATATATTTTTTTCAGCACATGAAAGAGGGAAAAAACCCAATGTGGTCAGTTAAAGCAATGCAATAGGATCTGCATTGGGCCTGTAGTGTTTGGTGCCTGTCCTGTTAGGGGATTTATTGACTTAAGTCAATAGTTACAATGAAAATATGACTAACTCATGTAGTCCTATTTACAAACGCAACAGTATAGCACTGAAGCACTTCCTGCTGCAGCGATGGAATGAAAGGCATGTGAGAGAGCACCCCAGCAGGCTGTACAGTGCAATTAGAAACAGGTGGATGAATTAGAAACAGGTGGGGAGAAAATGGTTAGACTGGGCTGTGGCTCCTCTGCTTCTAGTAGTAACAAAAAATTTCTCTAGTACCTGACCCAAAGATGAATTCTCAGGTAACACTTGGGAGCTTTGTGTACATATTTAATCTTGTGTTATTCGTCAAAGGACTCTGGAAGTAGCTGGAAACCATAAAACAGTTTTTACTGTGATCAAGGGAATTTTTAACCCTGTGGGGAAAACAGGACAAAACAGAACTGATTTTGGGAGGGCTGTGTGTGGAGAATTGAGATGGGAGGTAGAAACAGGAGAGCAGAAGGTAATCACATTTTTGTTGTTTGTTTTGGGTTTTCTTTCTTTTTCTTTTCTCTTTTTTATAATTTATTTTTTTAATTGGATCTATTGATAAAAAACTCAAAGGCTGCTTGGAAGTGACCTCAGTCCTGTTCCTAGGAGCAGGGGAATGCAGGCTGGCAGCTGAAGCTTGTTTTTAGTCAGTGATCTGTGAATAACCCTGAGTCCCTTATTGACGTGAAAGGAGCCTCCAAAGGGAGGCAGTGAGTCAGAGAAGGAGGCTCAGAGATGGCTGGAGCACCATTAGCACGTCATTGGTAATCCCAACGACACCTTCCCCATCCCTGGCATTTGTCTCCATGCACTCTGCTCATGGCTGGCACTATGTTTTATTTAAGGCTCTTGCTGCCTCCTGGAGATGTGTGTGTTGCTGCAGCCTGACTGATTGGTTGTCTGCTCTGTTTACTAACACCCTGAGATCCTGCAAGAGAGGGGGATCTGTGGGTTTGCTGCCGTGGCTCAATACCCCTGCACTGGATCTGCTTCTTATATTAGGCTCAAGGAAAGGCTATCCAAATAAAGGTGCACATAAAAGCAAATCCTTTCTAGAACATTAAAATTGCCACACTGCAGAAGGAAAAGTGATTTTCATGTAGTATTACCCAGCTATGCTTCTGCTGCTTCTCATCTAGTAAGGATCTTGTGGTGTGTGTGTGTGTGTATGTACTGATGAGGAATGCTAATCCCGTGTTTTGCATTTCTGCCGAGCATCTGTGCTCCTCTAAATGGCTGCCTAGAAGAAGGACAAAGCAAAGAGCAAGCCAGAAGCTTTTCAGAGGAATGAAGGCAGAGAACCTTTTGAGATAATGCTTCTTCCTCATTCAGAAAAATGTATTACTGGGAGTGGGGGTGCAGGGGAATCGCTACATAGCAAGAGAAGCTGCCAGTGAGCAATGTTGAAGAGGCAGTTTCAGGAGGCAAAGGTTATAATGGGGATCCAGAGCTGTTTGTTTTGGTCAGAGCTGTGCCTTGTGCAGTCTGTTCCTCTCCCCAGCCTACTGTCTCTGACCAATGCCTCTGACTGTTTGTCTCAGCTTTCCATTTTGTCACCACTTCAGTGGTTGACCCTGAGAAAAGGCTGTCCTTAATGACTCAGTTTCTTTTTTTTATCAAATGCCATGCTCGTAATCATAGCAATAACATGACTAGTGCTCACCTGTGTTATAAATGAAAATTTGTCCAGCCAAATTAAAAATGAAAAACATAAAATATTTATTTTACGATCAAATTCTATCTAGCCAGCCACAAGGCAAGAACAGAGCCGAGCCCGGGGTCGGCTCTGGGTGTGCCGCAACGAGGTCAGCCTCAGCAGAGGTTTTCCTCTATGCCCACACACCTCCATCCTGGCACAAGGGGTTTTTATAGGGAAAATTCCGCCTGAGGCCAAGATTTCGGCAGTCAGTCTTTTCTTCCATTCAGAGTCCATATGTTAATGAGATTTTCTTGCTTGGTGGTGAGAAAGAACAATTCAGTGTCCGGAGTTGTTGAATCCCCTGATGACATTTACGGGAAGGCTGCATTCACATGGATCTGCCCGAGGATTTCCATGATAGCCATCTCGGGTTGTTTACCCGGCGATCAGCCCCGTATCTCTCCAGACATGGCCCATCTCCTGCCTGGGTTCTAATATACAAGTGTCTCGCCTGCAAGGGTGGGGAGGCTTCTAATACAAACGAGCATAATCTAACAGGTATCCAATATGACATATTTCATACAAGGAATGGCGCGAATTATGTTTACTACACATAACACCTGTATCATAAAAGACTCAGATTTTTACAGAGAGTTTTTGACTTACATCTGCAGTTTTTCTTTTGGGAAATAAAAAGAAAAATAAAAGGGAAACAGAATACCCACAGCATTTCAGCCAAACGCTTCAGCTGTGGGCATTTCTAATTTTTATGTCAGAGTCAGGCAGTAGCATCTCCAAGGAGATCAGTTTGCTTCTAAATTTTCTTTGGATTACAATTCCCATAATCCATGGCAGGTGAGCATTCTCCTCACTGGTCTTCTAATGTGTAAGAGTGGCTGTGCTGCATCAGAGGAGAAAGCATCAGAGCTGGAAAGCATAAGGCACTGTAGTAATAATAGCAGATAAAATATTCAAATTTATGCAACAGAAATCTGAGATTTTAGTAGGAAGAGATTTCATTTTCCTGTCACCCTGCTTTCTCCAAAGAACATAAATATAACTATGATACTTTCTCTGGGAGAAACAACTGAGCACTTCCTTCCCAAAGGGAGCCAATACCAGAATTTCTGCTGATAAAATCTACAGAAGTTTAGGAAAAGTAGAGAAGCCTTCATAAAGGAGAAGGCAGGTCTGTTCTTTCCCTAAGGGGCTATTCTGACTGCCATGTATCAACAAATGTGTTTCCTTTCTACATCTTCAGTGAGGGTGGTGTAGGAACACTTGTAGCAGCAATAGGCTACCTAAAGGTTCCTCTGTGCTGAACAACAGAAAGGCTTTAGTAGCAACACTGGAAGTACAAAACTACAAAAAGTACCTTGCTTACTATATTAAGGAAGCACCTCTCCCTGCATGATGCACATTTTTCCTTTTATAGCTGAACTAGGTTTTAAAACCCTTTTCCTTTCCCGTTTTTATGAGTCAAAATTACTAATTTAATGTGTATGAGGAACTTGGATTATCCAGCATGTACTAAACATAGCTACTGAACATTTGCCACATGTCAGAACTTTGCAAATGTTGTTTGTGGAATTATTTATATTGACTGCATTGGAAACATGGGCGATTAGCAGTGATTGCCACAGTAGTTTGTGAAGGCTTACAGATGGAACTCCCACTATCCTTTATGGACAAAACTTCTTGATATGTATGAGCTTAAGCTTGGCATTCAGTGCATCCTTTAAAGGGTGGCAGCTGAGAAATGCAGAAGTGGGCACAATGTGGAAATGAGAACAGCGGGTATGAAGGAGAAATGGCAATGACTGCAAATTTGGTCTCAGTGGGTACCCACAGGCTTCCATTCATTTTCAGTGGTTGACCTCTGAATGTGAGTGAGACACTTCTATTTCTTGAAAAGCAAAGTGAGGGGTTTGGATCTCCACCTGAGCTAGGGGAATTAGTTAACATTAACAGTGACTGTTGACAAAACTCAAGGATTACGTGTGTTCTTATGGCAGCCTGGTACATTGTGTTCCACAACGTGCTGTAATAAATGACCCTCAGGTAAAGGGTCACTCTGGGATGCAATCAGCATTTCTGGGAAATTGCTACGATTGTTTCTAAGCAGTAGGAGTGTTCTGGATGCATGAGAGCTTTGTGGAGCTAAGAGAAAGTGTAAAATGCCCTAAACAGAAAATTATATGTTTTGAAATGTGGTAAGAGTGAGTCTCCTCTGTAACAGAATGGCTTACTTGGTTTTGTCCTTACCTATAATTTCAGAAACCTACTTTGTCTGCTTTTCACAATTATTTCCAGTAGAATATGTAAATTTGCTTAAATTAGAACAAGCACTTTGTTTAAAACAAACTCTTTTTTTTTTTGCCTAAAATTAACAAAGCATCGTTATTACTATTCACATTGCAATAATATTTTTGTTTGGAGAAAATACTACTTTTAATTTTTAAAAGAGGTCTTGATTCTTTGATGTAGAAATACAGTTGAAACTAATGTCCACATTAACTAAATCCTGCCTCTGTCCTATTGAGGATAATGCAGCTGGATATCAATTGCACTTAATTAATTAGTTTAACTTTACAGCAGTTTGCAAATAATCCCCATGAGTTTTGTTGCTGCCTACTTGCTTGTCTGTACTTATTATTATGTTCACAGAAAGCATAAACATAATGAAAATGCTTTCCTAGACTTTTTTGCCTCCTGTGTCGGCATGTGCACTTTGTTTTCATGCCACTTCATTCAGCACTGTGAGTCATGCTCAGATCTTCAGAAAATACCTTGTTATTATCTGGTCTGGTGTCCTGTGGGCCTGTGCTTGAACCCCCAGAAATGGCAGCTAATTAGTTGAGCTCTAAGGAGAAGCAGCAAAGAAGATTAAATGATGGACCTCAATGGATTGGTTGGTTTTTTTTGTTTTGTTTTGGGTTTTTTTTGTTTTGTTTGGGTTTTTTTTGTTTTGTTTTGTTTTTTTTTTTTTTTTCTGGAGATAGTGATGGTATTTGTTTGACTTACAAAATGTTTTTGTTAGCTTTCTTGGTAATTTCTGATACCTGGAAACTCTACACCTAGAAATTCCAACTGAACAAACACTTGGATAGAGGGGCCCTGGTTGGAAATAAGGTTTTGTCAAGTAATGTCATAATACAACTAAATAGTATTATAAAAATAGCTGTCTAATGTTTATCCAAACACCACAGCTGACTCTTCGGGGTGGAGGTATACTAATATAATCCCAGTCTTGTTCTCAGAAAATACTTTGATATTTTAAACATTTTATATAGAGTGTTAAAAATTTAGCTATGTTTTTCTTGTGCTTGCCACAGGAGGTTTTTATTGTGAGGAGTAATTTCTGTCTAGAACATACCGTATATCACTTCATAAAGTGACAGTAAAACTGCTGCAGGGGAATGGCCACAGGAGGAAGTTCCTCCCTGCCCTTGCCAAAACCCAGAGAATACCATTTAACAGGTATACAACAAGGTCCACTTCTCTGAAGATGTTAGTCCCTCCAGAAATATTCTGAGTACTCCTCCTGTCCTGTGGGGATACAAAAGTGCTGTTCTAAAGTTGTGTGAGCCCATCTCTCACTCACAGTGTTCATGCGAGAGTCAATCAGTGCCGTTCCATCAGCCACAGGGAGTTTGTTAAATGCATGAACCAAGTAAAGTAAAACCATTTTGCACCAAGTAAATTCATGTAACACCAAAATATTGTAGCCCAAAATGCATTTGCAAACTCTTCTAAAAGGATCTCAACCCTAACTTGCACTGAGTTTTATAGGCTTTTTCATGTTTGCAGCTATACCCCATGAACCGTGAGCACCCTTTAGCTCCACAAAAGCAGGAATGCCAAACTCCTTAAGCTGAAGGACTGCACTACATGCATTAAGCCTTAATTCAAGACACTAAAGGCAATATAGAGATTAAGACAGTAAGGCTGACCATGAAAATAAATTGCTATGTATAACTTGGCCAAATAAAAAGTATGGAGCAAAACGTTGTTATATTTGTTAACATGCTCTTGAAAAGGCCACATACCAAGATAAGGGATTTCTTATTTTAGAATGGCTGGATGAAATTAAGCAAGAAAATCAGCTTGAATCGTTAAATACCCTTTGCGGTGAGACGAACTACTAAACAACTGAAAAGCCTCCCAAGAAAAGCAAGAGAAAATGGAAACATTGCATTATGTGAAAATCATTCTGTGATGGATTTGGAGTGTATCTGCATTGCATTAGGAATGGGTAGATGGTACAGCAGCTCTGGGAATTCCTAACCATGAGTGCATGTAGCACTGATACAGAACACACAGAACATAAATATCAAGGCCATCTTTCCACAATAGAACACAGACACTCTGGCAGATTTACCTCTGTGTAACCCAGCATAATTGCATTTACTTTTTTAGTATGATTTATTAGTAGTTCAGAATTATCAAGATACAATTATTGCACTAGAAAAAAAAAATTTGCCTAACTAAATGTGGCCAGGTTTGCTTTTTTTTTTTTTTAAATTTCTGGTTGTTTTTCTGTTTATTTGTTGGGTTTTGTCTTACTTTTTCAAACTAGATGAGTTGCAGACGTGTGTATATGCAAATATAGCACATAATACAGTGTAAAAAACCCCAGAGCATCAGAGTGAGTCTAAAATACATTGTAACTCTTGCAAAATAGATGTTGTCTTTTCTTTGCAGAAGGGTTTTATCGTGCTCACAAATATATATAGTTGTGAGTATGTCAAAAGCAGCTAACACAGGATTGCTTGGCTGAGTGGGAGGTGATGCAGGACTGTGCTATTAGTGAGCAGGAGGTGGGAGGTGACTGGGGCTGATGGGGAGGTTGGATCCAGTATTTATACACATATGTTTACAGGTATATTTAGATGCCATATGAATATACAAATGTTAAAGGCATGCAGTAGCTTGCCTCAAGTGTAGATGGAGTGATGTAATAACTCAGAGTGAGGCAGCATAGTAGAGTGGACTAAGCATGCCGGCCCACAGTTTTTCATCCTGGTGTCTGCACAGTTGTACCTTCTCACGTGCTTTCCCCCATGTATTCTGTACTAGCTTTGGCTGGGCATAGATGCATCAGATATAATGCATAGGAGATATGTATTATATTTCATCTCTACTTGTAGCTTAATGTGGCATGGTTGAAGAAAAAAAATGATGATGTGTTTAATGGTGAAGGATCTGAAATGTAGAGATGTGGGGAATAGCAGTGGAGTAAAAAACCCTTTCTATAAGGATTTCATACAATTTGCCTCATCTTGACTTTTTTCCCCTATTCCCTTGGTCATGTTGATGGTCCAATTAATAATTTCTGTTATTGGGTGCACTCATACAGTCTTCAGAGACTTTCTCACATATTGCTTGTTAGTTAAATGAGATCTAAGATTATTTTAATAATAATATTATTTTTTTTTTCTTTTTATAGTGTGTACAAATTTTCCTCCAAATTGTCCTGCACAAATATTCTCAATATCTCTCTAAACTGTATCTTTGTCTGTTAGCCATGGTGCAATTTTGATAGGCCAGATTATGTTTCATAATCCTGATGATGAATATTAATTTGAACAGCTAATTTTCCATCCCTGTCTAACTTTCTTAAAACTTATTCCTGTCCTTTCTGTTTCTGATCCTCTCAAATACTCTGTATGTGTAGGCTGGAAGTGCCTAATTGCCTGTTTAGCTTCCATCCAGTATGATTGATGCAGCTTTCTTGCCCATCTCTATTCCAGGAGAAATTCTAATATAATCCAGCTGGTAAACTGATGGATCTCACTAAATTTCTCTTGCTCCACTTTCAGTTTGATAAACAAAGATCAGTATGGGCATCCCTGATTTTCCTGATATTGGTAGTAGTAACTGAGAATTTGTTTGGATTTTTTTCTGGAGAGCTCATCCTGCTCTGTGTTTGGATGAAAATACAGATGCCACTGGTAAGACTAAGGCCTGTGAGAGAGCTGCAGTAAAACATAACTGGATCAAATGACACAGAACTATTACTGGCATGAGGGTAAAGTGTCTTGCCCTGAAAGGTTGTAGAGAAGGCTGAGAACCTGTGCAGTGTAATTCACCCTGCCCAGCCATTTTGATGTGTGTGTGTGGTTTAGGAATGATTTCCTCACTTTCCTGAAATACCCCAAACCTCGCACCACTTGCTCATTTCTCTCCCCATGGTGGGATGGAGAGCAGAATTGGAGGCACAGAAAGGTAAAGCTCGTCGTTTGAGATAAGAACAATTTACCAGAAACAGCAGCAAAATAAGGAAATTATCAGTAACAAAGCAGTGGTAATAGCAGAGTGTACAAGAGAGTGCTCACCTCACAGAACCCAGCACCACTGGCCCTGCACCCTGCAAAACCAGAAAGAACTCTGATCCTACTCCAACCCCCCTGCCATGGTTGTACAGCCCCTGGCTGCTGCAAAAATTAACTCTGTCAAGGCCAGAACAAGGACAATTGTGGATTGTGGCATTAAGGTACATTAAAGGAAAAAAATTCCAGTCATTTAAGCTCAGTTTAGGCTGTTGAACTAGAGTAAAAGTCCAGTTGATACATATTGATTGCTATAATATACACTGGGTTGAGTAACTGTTGTCTTATCATAGAAACACCTTGGCATCACTCTTGGATTTTATCTCTAAAAAACTCCAGAGGAGGAGGGAAATGCTGTTATCAACCAGTACAGATAGATTCAGGTAGTGCCCTGGACAGACCAAATTTCTTAATGCAGCCCACAGATCTAGCTGAGCTTTCCCAAGTGCAATCCATCATGTCCAAACAAACACTTGATTTGGCAAATTTTAATTGACCTGTTTACTTGGCTTCTTACCAGTAACTGGAGCAGCACACTTGGTGTTTGTACTAACTGGTACATCAGAAAGTGGAGTGTCTAGCAGTTCTAGCAGCTCAGCTTCAACACTCAGAAAAACCCTCAGAAGTATAATCTCCAACTAAGCTCTAGCAATAACCCTAACCCTGAGGGTGCAAGACTAAAAACACTTACATGAGCCAGGTACACTGCTTCTTTCTAACAGTTGCACTGCCCTGACAAGGGGCCTGGCTTGCTGAAGACCACTTAATCACAGAAACTAGGTGTCTAACATCAGATTTTGCCCCAGCTCTTTCTCATCCCATGAAGGTGGTTTTGTATTTTGTTGGAAATAACAGAACTTTTCCATTTTTTTCAGTAACATTAGTCATGGGTTTGTTTGCCTTTGTCAGGAAGGGGGAATTAAGATTTCTCTTCATAAGACCCTGTTCACCGAGGTGTAGATTTTCACTGGGTGAGGCCTGATGGGTTTCAATCAACAAAGAAAAGGTTCCCGGAGTCTGGAAATTTAACATCTACAGGTTAGGAGTAGCCAAGATACAGAGGAGATAAATGGATATGAACAGACATCACTCCCTGGTGCAGTTGGAGGTACTCAGTCTGGGAAAAGAGTGATAGGAGAACCAAAGAATGAGGGCTAAATCAGAATCAAAGGCAAAGAGATCAATAACCCATAGGAGATGGAATACTAAGAGCTGTGTAAAGTAGAACCAGTGAAGGACAATTTCTCTGGGTTTGTGTATAAATATGTGACAGGTGTGGTGAAGAGCCACACGTGATGGGATGATTTTTACTGCACAGCCTGGGCATGTGTGATGGAACGATCTCCACTGCCATGTGTGGATGGAACAATTTCCATTGCACATCCTGGCCAGGATAAAGCAATGCCTGATTCTCTCACACTTCAAAGATGGTGTTCGAGAGCTTATTTTTTCCCCGCAGATTTGGTGACACTTGTGTAATTGCATTGCTGGGGCTTAAACCCACGTTCTGCACTCACAGTGCACTGGAGAGACCGAGTGCAGCCAGTGAAAGGAGGTAGTTTTTGACTCCTAGTCAAGATTCAGAATAGTCATATCTAATTGTTTCAGATTTGTTCTGCACCTTTTGCCTTGTACATATTGCAAAAAGTACTTTAGAATGTGTTCAAAACCTCTTTCCATCTTCTCCCAACCTATTCCTACTAAAATCTGAATCTGTTGGTTGGAATAATGATTGACACTGTGTTGTGTCTCATGTGTCATCTTAGGTGGGGATGCTTTTAAAAATAAATGTGGCAATTAAATCCCCAGGCCATTTCAGATTGTGCACATTTTTTTTTTAAGTGGCTGATGAAGAGTATGCAAAGTTTTCAATGCAGCTGCCAGCCCCTCTTCAGGGTCCTCCTCCATTTGCATGGTCTTTGTCACAGAGTTTGCTTGTGCCAGTAGAAAGGGGTTGTTTTCATGTGTTCTGTGATGACTGGGGTTTCCAGAAAACTCACTGACATTCCTGACTGCGAAAAAAAAAATGGTTTTTATTTTCATTCAAATGTTTTCATCCCTGACCTCCTGTAACTGCTAAGAGTGATACTGCAGGAGCTACAGCTTCATGCTTCCTTGGCTCAATAAGATGTATTGTTTGTATGGCATGCATTTTCTAGGAATACTCCTTTGTGGTGAGAAGGATGATGGTGTGGGATCCTCAGCTGCAGCGGGGCTGTGCTCCAGCCCTCAGAAGCAGCGGGTGTTTTTAGACATGTTTGCTGAGAGACTGGCTGTGACCAGTGCTGTGCTAGGGGAGAAGTCCCTGGGGACTGACTTTGGTTTTACCCAGGCTGTGAGCCTCACAGGGAAATAGTTGAAGCCCCGATGTTAGTAAAAGCCATCCTGACTTTGCCTTCACTTTACTGGTGTGGGTCAGCTGTTTCCTCTGCTGCATGGTTCCAGAGGCCAGGCAACACCTTCTGCCCACGTGGTGGGTGTGTGTTTCGCCCACAGTGAATCCCACAAAGCTCTCGCCCCACTGCTGCATTTCAGCCTCCCCTTGACATGTTTTCCAGTGACCCTGGCTCTCTTGTAGCTTTTGTGCCAGAAGCTGTGGGAGCACTGAGGGTGCAGGTCTGGGTAAGCAGCTACCTCATGCTGCTAGGACATCAGAGAAAGTTCTGGAAAGCACCAGGCTGTAACACAGCAATGAAACCTGTTTCAGCAAATGGCTGGGCACAAGTGAATTAAAAGCCTTCTTGCAAGGCAGTTTGGGAGGAAACAGGTGGCACATGGTCATTACAAGGCACAGAGAACAGCTCGGGATACAACTGGAAACAATTCAAAAGACAACAGTGAGTGCCTTGTAAATAAAAAACAGGGTATGATGTCACTGGCTTGTGACAGACAGGGGTAACCAGTGGGCAGCCAAAGACATGTTTTGTTCTTGTGCATTAATCACTGACTAATGATGTGGAAGCAAATGGCAGCAGTTTAGGTGAGTGGCTCTATGGCTCTGCTGTGCTGCTCTCCAGTTTTTCTTCTCTCCCTGGTTTTAAGGGGGAGCCTCCAACTATATTTGCTGGAAGAGATCAATCAGCCTCCCCACAAATATTGGGGAAGGTCACTGGCAGTCCAAAGGGACACAGAAGATCTGAGCACAAGAGTGTCCCTGACATTAATAAGTGGTGACTCTGTTATGGGGGAGAGGAAAAAAAATGTAGGCATAATCCTGAAATGACAGAAATAAACATTGGTCTTCCTGATATTTTTAGATATTGTCAGCTGACGGGGCAGATTGTGAGGGACTGAAAAATGATGAACATAACTATGACTCTCTTCCTCCCCTCCTCAAAAAAAAGAAGGGGGGGTAGGGAAGAGGGAGAAGAAAGAGGGCTCTGCTGGCAGCCTCAGGATAGTTAGTTTCAAAAGCATGTGTGGGGGAAAATATGAGAAACAATCTTGTGGGATTCAGTGAGGAAACACTTCAAAAATATAATTTGATTAGGACACAGCCTGTATGATTCAACGAGGGGGAGGAGGTATTGCCTGGAATATGCATCTGACAAACTTTTACATCAAGAATTACCAAATTACTGTCATGCAGCCACGAAGTAGGGGCCAAAACTCTTTTTTTTTTTTAACAAACTCATGAACTGCAATTTTTTGAGTTACTGGCGTCTATGACGTGAATCAGCACCATGAGGTTACTTTTTCTTTTGGTCCCATTGATGTAGTCTACTTTGTTATTTTTATCACAGTACCATGTGCTGCCTGCCCTTCCTAAGTCCTCTGTTGTACTGGAGAGCAGGTAAAGAAAAGGAATCCTTTACTCCAGTGGTCAAGAGAATGTCACATTTAATATGAAGATGATTCGGGCGTTGTGCCTGATCAGGTGGACTTTTGTATCATTACAGAATGTAATTTAGTCACTGCCAGTTGTTTATTGTTATTTTTATTGTATGTTATTTTATTATCTGTATTGCAACTGGGCCTAGAAATGCATTGCTATGCACATGTAGTCCTCATCAATACCAAGGAAAATAACTGCAGAATCAAAACAGATGTAGAATATAAGAAAGGCACAATTATTCAGAGAAGTATTTAAGCATTTAAAGGCTGCCACCTGTAACTTTGGACTGTAAATGGAATGTAGAGCACTGTATTTTGCATCATAACACAAGGAGATGAGGCAGAATCAGAGTGTGGGACCTGCTCCACTAGCCAAGGAGAGAGCAGGTTCTGAAATGTTTTTAGTGACATTTCTCTCGGGGCTCCAGGGAGGATTGTGCCGTGTACAATTTGTACAAACAGTTCAATGCCAGACATTTTCTTTCAGAGCTGCGCTCTTACCACAGCTTTCCCTTTTTTTTGGCTGATGATCCTTAGGTCCGGTTTTTTGTATGCTCATTCACATAAGAAGTTGTAGAGTGTCATTTTTGCTACAGATCTAATTTGGTAATTTTGCTACAGAACTTGGCTCTCATTGCTCTCCAGCACCTTGCTAATGACCTAATGATCTGTTTTGTTTTGAGGGAAAATGAGAGTAAGGCAATATTTAAAAGGGAGATGATCTGCTCAGTGCAGAGTCTGGAGAACTGGCTTGGAGAAAAGATACTCTGTGCCACCCCTGCTTTTATCCACTTATCCCAAGTATTTTTGGTGTGGAAGCTTTAGGAATGCACCTGTGAATGTAAAGAGAACACTTCATTTCTAGGAGTCGCTGTCAACAGAGGAAAATTCCAGAGGGGACAATAAATGCTGTGTCCTTCATGAGCATATTGTTAATATAATATGCTGTGATTCAGGAATAATCTTTTATCTTAGCAGTGATTTAACTCATTAAAAAGGAAAGCCATTTTTTAAATATCTATTGGCAAGAGGGCATCTTTTGTCCGTTAAGATACTTAGGAAACCCAGAACTTGTGCAGAGACAGATGAAGCCTTGGAAAAGATGCTTATTAATTGCAAGATTATTAGCACCAAATGAAAGTAGAAAATTGACATCAGTACAATATTCTGTTCTGAGGTCCATTCTGCATAATAAATTGTTGTTTATTAGATGTTAAATGGTTATTTAGTTAAAGTAAATGCTTTTGAACCTTTTCCTTGAAAGTACTGTCCTAGAGAGAATTGGACAGGGCTATTAATATTTGCTTTAGGTTTGTGCTTGCAGGCCCCATTCAGCAATATCTGCTCCAAGTTAATCCTATTTCATTCCTTCACTGGAAGTCCACTGTAATGTACTGAAACTCATGGGACACTTTAACTACAGGCATAGATGAACTGAACTAGGAAAAAGATGACTGAAATATTAATATTCTGTCTTACACTAGGTATTGCCGCTTAAAATAGTTGGATTTTTTTGGATATGCTCCTTTGCCTTAGCGTTTGTCTGATTCCAGTGAAAACCAGGAAAGGATGCAGAATTCCATGCAAAACCTTTCCCTGGGGACATATAAAACAGTGAATTGTTAACCACTCTTTTCCACCACATTAAGTCAGGACATTTTGGGGATGGTATAACAATGCTTAAGCTATAGAATGTATAAGTATGAAGTGTTTGGAGTTTGAGAAGTCTCCAGGCTAAAAACTGAAATCAGTAATCAGTATTGCCTTGAAAAAAGGGGGCTGTAAGTTGGTGTTTTAGTTCAGTGCTGGCTCTGTAAATAGGTTGCAGATTTTTGGCCTGTTAATTTAGGGTTATTCAAAAAACAGCAACAACAAATAAGGCTGTGAATGTGTGTGGCAATTAGATGGTTCATATAACTGGGGCTGGGCTTTTGAAAACGGGTGTTTCACCTGCTGAGGAATTCATTAAAACACGTACTAAAAATGAAAACTACCCCCTAGTAATAATTATTAAGATAAGAATTGTTAAGCTGAGACTCAAAAGGTCAGAATAAGAAATTGGCAGGTATATTAAGAGTTCAAAGTATGAAATGGGACGGCCACTGTGTATCTTCTGGTTTTGTTTCTAGAAGTTATTATTTTGACATTCTCAAAACAACAAACTGCTACATTTGTACATTTGATCAAATCTGCTAGTTTGTAAATTTTCCTTCTTTCTTCAGTATTGGAAAAAATTATGAACATTCCAGAGAAACTGTTGTTCAGTTCTCTGAGAAAACAAAGCCCTATAAAAAACCAGTGATTCTCTACTAAAATATATATTCACAGACTTTATACCTGGGGGAAAAATTCTGTTGTTTTATGATATTGCCTCTTTTACTGTGTCTGGCTAAGGAAATTATCTAGCTATTTCTAACTTTTATTTAGAAAATATTTCTTTTGTCAGCAATATGAGGAAGTGCATATCCTATTTTAAATCTATCTGGAAACAAGTGATAGTGAGCAGCTTTATTAGTGGAACTTTCAAATGCAATTGTGTATATTACCGGCAAGTGCAGACTCTTTTAGGTGAGAATAAGCTGTAGCTGCTTCTCCTTTACCAGCAGTGGGGAAAAGAACAATTCTGAATAATTCACAAACTTTCTATCAAAAAGCAGGGAAACTAGACTTGTGTCATTAAAGATGAGCTCGTGAGCTCTGTCGGGAGAAGTAGAAATTCTATTAGAGAGTCACAATGGTGTTTCTTACAAAAAAGAAGTGATGCTTTTCTTTCATTTTCCAATTATCTTCTATTTTCTCCAAGTGTGACTCCTCACATCTATATATAAACCCTTAGAAGTTGTTGTATAATCTAAATAAGCTATATAGAAAGTGACGAGGAGAATGACGTCTGCAGGATGTGGCTCATCCCACATATTTAAATCAAGAAGCTATTGACAAGCTTCTGACAACTTTTTAAACAGAAACACTCTATATTTAATTAGTTCAGCCATCCATCCTTCTCAGTTTCTCTCCTTACCAGCTGCAGACAGTCTCAGGTTGTTAGAGGGCTGGCAGGGCACTGCAGCAAGCAGCATTTGTGGGTCAGTGACCATGCTCACTCTGCAGGAGCCCGGCACTGGGACAAGTTCAGCTCCTTTTCCTGGCCACAGAGCACAGCTCAGGTGTTGGAAAACTCCTTCCCAAATTGAAGCTGGCATGATTCACAGCTACACCCAATCCTGTTCTCCACTAAAGCTTCAAAACAAGTTCTTAATGGGTTTAATCATATTTAAAATTTTAATCTTTTCCAGCATTATTACAATTGCCTTTGGCAAAAATCAGAAGTATACGGAGCTCCACATGACTCAGACTCAAACCAGGTTTTGGGTATTCAGCTCCTTGTGAATCACCACTTCTTTAGACAAGACTTTAATTTTTGGTGTGCTTTTACACCTTTAATTACATTATTGTGTGTGTGATTAAAGAGACTATCTAAGAAATGTTCATGACTCTTACAGACTTATTCACCATCGAGTCAGGATAGAATTGAAATATATCCTTTCTCTTCCTTTCTCTCTACAAGCTGGCATAAAAGATGAGTGAGTTTTGGGCTCTTTCTTGAGGGTATCTACCTATTCTCACTGTGTCACATAATTAGAAGTGGAGAATGCGGCTTATTATATCTCAAATAATAGATTTTTTTGGATCTCAAAGATCTTCCCTTAGCTTCACACCTACAGACAACATGATACTTTCTGATTTTGAGATCATCTTTTGTAGATCTACGATGGTGTATTCTATTCTCTCTTCCTTGCACATTCCTCACATAGACCTGTGTGAAATTTGAAAGAGATTCTGCACACCTTATTCATGGGGAAGAATACTGTATTGGACAATAATGCCTCTTTCAAATGCAGCTTTTCCATTCTGGAAAGCAAGCCTAAAAAATTAATCCCTCAATCAGCGTGGTTCTAGAGCACACCAAAGGTACAGAGAGACTTAATAATTCATAGAAAATACCATTCTTCTTTTTAGACACATGATCAGAAGTATCTTATAAAAAGCAACATTTCAGCATCAGTTGAAAGTGGATCCTGAATGGATACAAGTTTCTCTCTGTTTCTGACCCATAAATTATGAAGAAATTCTGAAAAAGAAGGTGTGTAAACCATACTGAGATTGCGCTTTGGTTTATGTTTCTGAGATCCCAGATTTCCCCAGAGACAAAAATGGCCTTGAGAAATGTGAATGAACTCCAGACACCTTACTGATTTTTAGGGTGAAGTGGAATAATGACAGCCTAAACAAGAAATAGTAACAATTAATAACAGCTACTTCTTTCAAGGCTCAAATTGCCAACCAATGTGCACGTACCCACGCTGCTTCCATTTCTTATTCCATAGTGTGATTGCATTGTTTTCTGAATGGTTGGGAGCTCCAGCTAAGTCTCTGATAGGATCTACAGGGTAGGCATCCATTGTGGCACTGTGAAATCCCCCACCATGAAGGGCCATATTTAAATCCGCATCTTCCCTTGGTGCTTACTTGCATCTCTAATGCTCAGCTGAGTTTCAGACTCAGCTTGAGCCATGTTTGCTGTGCTGCATAATGCAATATGACAGGTATGCATTTCCACGTGTGCACAGTTTATATTTGTGTTTTAAAACACCGAGCTGTGCCCATCCTTTTATGAGGGCTGTGGGTCAGGGAGAAACCCTCTGGAAAATGAGGTGGCCAAGAGCTTTCAAAGCTGTCTTTAGGTCCCATGTCCCTTTGGGACTACATATGGGACCCTGGAGAGGGAGGGAAAGGGAAATGACAATATTGAATTTAGGCTTGGACTTACACACTGCAGTCTGGACTTAGGAGAGGAATCACCATCAGATTTTATTTCAGCAAGTGTCCCTCATTTAACCCATGGGTAACAATCAGCTGCAGTTACAAGGACTGTTCAATTTAAGGGTGTTACTCTGCAGTCAGTCTTCTAAAACTTGTACGTGTTCCTTCAGTGAGCCGTTTCTGATGATTTTAAGTGAAAAAAGATCAGACTGTAATGACCCTGCATTTTGCAATTAAAAATTTCACAGAACATGCTATAAGTTTTCAGGAGCATGCACAGAGATAAAAATCAAATCAAACTAAGATATTTGTTTGGTACTGTGACAATGAATTTGAAACTCTTTGGTTATTCTTTTCTGGACTTACAGATCCCTTTCTCTTTTTTCATAGTTCTTCTTTTTACATTCTTCTTTTCCTTTTATAATTATGGCTGCTTCTTTTAGAGTAATACAAGATAATGATATAGAACACCACCACTTGCTATGAAAGTGCACATTTAACAAAACTTCATGTCAGATATGTAAAAACCCTCAGGCTAGAAGATTTTAAAATACAAAATTTTTTTTTACTAGACATCCAGTTGGGTTTATATGGATATTGTTATTGGTGACCTGTAATTTCAGTTGCTTAATGATTTTACTTTACAGGAATGACTTTTTACCTTGGTTGTCAGGTAGACTGGCATGACAGCTAAAAAATTAGGGACTATAGAAGTGATGCATGATGGGAAGCAGAGTATTCTGTCTTGCCTGATATTGAGAATTGACTGTATAACAATGTCCAGATCAAAGAGAAACTATATCCTTACAGAATAGATATTGGAAGTTGTCATTTCAGAATGGCAATCTGCACATCTGAGGACTGTAATCTGCTTTCCTGAGGGCAGTAAGTATACAGGTTTGCTTCAGAAGCCAGACTGGGAATTTATTCAAATACTCCTATTTTTTGTTCTTGCTTCTTCTGTGTTCCAAGGGAAACTACTGTCTCTAGTTCTTTTCCTCCTGTTTCTTTTTCATACTCAGTGGTATTCAGAGAATTGTAATATTCATTGTAAATCTGCTGACCAGATCTCCTGACAATGTGATATTTACATTATAAAATTGCATTCATAAGAAGATTCATCTTTGTCTAGACCACTGCTAAATCAAGGCATACTTTCAGATACCCCTTGGTCACTTTCTTGCCCATATGCAACAATTTTGGCATGAAAATATCAGTATTCCCTTGTAATGCCTTGAGCTACTGTATGTATCTAAATAAACCCTTGTGAAAGATGCATAAAGCAATATCTGAAGACAGTTACTGCTGTAATAAGGAAACAAGGCTCTTGGAGTGTAATCAAGTTTAAATTATGTGCACATAAACAAATGGCATAATTATTTTATTAAATGTGTAAATCACTTTTTGATTTCTAGAACAATTTCTTTTAGCAAGTCATGAAATATCTAACATGAGCGATAACAGACTTCCTCACACAGAAAGTTTTTCAACCCTCCATAGGAGAGAAAAGCTGTCATTATGCTCTCTAGAAAAAATGGTTTCTAAACCAGTTGACTCAGGTTTATTTGACATTGCTCACAGTGCAGACTGTTGTTGGTATTTGAAGACAGTCCAGCTCTGAGCTGTAATTATGATGACAGATCTATTCCTGTTTGTTGGTGCTGAGGATAGACAGCTGTTTTCACTTGCTGGCTTGCAGTTTGACAACTGCAGTCCCAACAAATGCTTTTGATGTTCATACATGATAGAAATAAAAATATCAGAAATCAAGCATAAAATGCCCCATCCTCCTTCTCTGTATCTGCTTTTTGAATCCACAGAAATGTAGGTCTTGAAAGGACCTTGGGGGCTTTACCAAGTCAGATCTAAGGCATTCACAGCTGCCCAGAACACCTCAGTGTGTGTTGGTTTGGCTGTCCTTACAAAAGGTATGGCTTTCTAGATGAGGTCTGGATTGGTTTTTCATGAGGTAAATTCTTTTCCTGGTTTTGCTGCAGGATTCCTTTGGCCTAGGTTAGATCAGGTGCTGAATTCTCCCTTCCCATTCTGCCCTGATTGTCGGCTTCTCATTCTTTCAAATTATTCACATTTGCAACAGCGTCTGTGGGGAAGGTCTGACCTCAGATGAAAAGCTTTAGCTGTCACTCAGCACAGGCTTACTCTCTGCTCACCTTGCTCCTCCAACATGTCAGCAACTCTTCAATCTTATTTTACCTTCCTTGTCCTACCACCTGCTTAAAGCCAGAGTTGTTACTCTGTGCAGTGCTAGGCATTAAATGGAGATGGATAAAAACATAACTCAAACTTCTTAGCCTTCTACAGATTCACCCTGTGAATTTGTTTCACTGAGCATCAATAACAGCTGTATTTTCCTTTCATTTGTAGTCAGGTATTTCAATCAGTTACTTCTCTATGCATTTATGTAGGGCAGGCTCAAAATAAAAGATGTATATCTGTTTATATGGTTGGGAATCAAATCTTGTTTCTGTGAAAAAATGTTTTGCTTTTCTTTCATAAAAATGAAATTAAGAAATCAGTATTATGATTTTACTAGAAACACATCTGATGGGTATTTGCTTTGGCTAGGGCTCTGCCACCAGGCTATTATTACCACATGTATTCAAATGACACTTTATTTCCTACTCTGATTTCTGAGCAGCAGGATGCTGTAGTCACTGCAGAGTTACATCTGCAGCAAAGGGACAGACATTCCTCATTTTTCTCTGTGAAGCTGGAGAACCTTTCACATCCACTAGCTAAAATGCCACCTAAGACTCACTGCACAATAGATGACACTGTCCTAAAGAGATAAAGGAAATTTGCTGTTGAAGTTGCCAGCAGAACTCACAGGGCACACTTGCTATAATTAGCAGTGCTGTGCTCAATGGGCACATGTAGTGAAAGATACTCAGTTCATCCCCACTATTCCAATAATGGGTGATTGCATATAGATGTCTGCTCAAAAGAGAGCATACAAGAGTGCTGCTAACAACTGTAAGAGGGAAAGAGGAAGAGAGGATGAGAAAGTTTAATTAACAAGTACTACCCAGAGAGATATTTTGAAGAATGACTCACAGGATAATAATGCAACTTTGCCAGTGGCCAGGATAGGGAGGAAGAACACAAAGGAACAGCTCGCTTTTAATGAAGTAGATTTAGTTGATGTATCTTTAGGAAGTTGAAAACATGTCTTTGTTGCCCACTTATTTATTTCCTTGCTGGATGTTCCAGTTTAAGTTACAGAAAAGAAAAAGGAGGGGAACTGTTTTATTTATTACTCTTCAGTAAGGTCAAAGGGTCTGAGATATATCTCTTGCAAAAAAAAGAACTCTTTGTGCCAAAAATAGTGTCAGGAGAAAGAAAAAGTCAGAATAAAATGTAACATTTTGCCAAAGATTACCTCTCAGTCCAAAGATTTGCTTGTTTCTCTAGAGGTACAATATTTCCTGAAATTAACAGTTTTCAGAGATACTCTTATGGTACCCCTAATAAGCCTGGAATGGACTGGATCTGTTATCACCTCACCAGAATAAGGTGGGGATTGTGGCCATTAAGAATCAGTGTTTTTATTAATCCTATTGTTTCAGTAGAAGAAGTTTAATTTAAATCTCAGAAGATTTTTCTTGGAATATCCTGATGTCCTGGAGTATCCAGTCAGGAATATATCATAAACATATCTGTTTCAAGTCACTAGTCATTGTGTTGACTTGGAAATTTCTCATAAAAGAGGAGTAATTTCTCAACAGACTTATGCCAACCCATTTTCATTACGGCATCTTCAGATGCATGACAATTCCAGTTTCCTTTGGCAAAAGGAACTAGAGATGGAGTAATCTGGCAACAAATGAAGTTGTTCATTGTACTGCCTGAAGAAGAAACTGGATTTTGCCTAATGAGGCTGGATGTAGTGCTTCATTTGGCAAACTGTGATCACATGGGGAACAGTGTTTGCTCAAGATTAACAAAATTGTTTGTGGCATGTGTAAGCAAATGCTATTCTCTGTTTTCACAGCAAAATTCCCCATTTTAGGGAGCAGTTTTCTATCCCAAGTTCTTAGTAAATACTTATACAGTGAGGTATTTCAGACACAGCTGATGGGCACTGAAAGGAGGGAGTCTTCAGCAAGGATATCCTTGAAAGTGAACTCTTTAGTGCATTATTGTTCAGAACAGGATAATTTTTGCCACAGAGATTAGTGCCTTCTCTTAGTTTTGGATCTGTGATGACCCAGCACCTCAGTAACGTCTTCAACTTCTATATGAACCTCTTGTCCAACTTAGACCCAGACTAAAAGTGTTCAGGTGTGTGAGATATATGACACCCTGACACATGTGGAGTGTGTCCTGCTGTGGGAAGAAAGATGTCAGAGTCTATTTCTTTAGAATAGATCTCATGACTCATTAACACAAAGTTTCAGCCCTTGCAAAAAGGCAAAATGTAAAGTAAGATATCCTTATAGCTATGAGAAATATTTTAAGGTATTTTCTATAGCATATTGTATTGGAGTTATATATGCATTTTTTCTGTGTTAAATTCTATTTATATGTCTAACTGTTCCTTTTTCAGTTTTCCAAACAGTTTAATATAAGTTGTGCTAATGTGCCATACGCAGATGCTCTGCTTTTTGTGCAGAAAGAGGTTTACGAAGTTTTGCATATTACTTATAGAGCAATTCTTCATTATTGTTTCTATTTTCAGCTTAGGAAATGTGAAAAAATGTAAAATTTATTAGTTAATCTGTTTGGAGCAGACATGGCTCATTTAACTCAGCAACACTTACAGGGCATGGGTATCTGACAACTGAGGTTGTGGGTCTGAGCTTTTATAGATCCAATATAACATCCTGAAGAAGAAGGCTTTCACTCAAAGCTGTGCTAGGATGTGTAAATTTACAGACAAGAGTGAATTGAATGAAGTTAGACTGGTGATATATGGTAATTTGATGCCTTGGGAGTTTGATTTTGGTTTTAAGAAGCAATGTTGCACTCATTATGCTCCAAGAACCAGAAAAGTGAACAGCAGTCCATAGTGATGGTCTTTGTACTGCACATCGGCTGTTCTCTGGTGAGCTGGGGTTCCTGAAAATGAGAATTTCTGCCAAGCTTAGAACTACTTGAATTTTGATTTGTTACAGTAACTTGAAGGGCAGGCAATTTACTACTTAACTTTGTTCATTCAGCTTTAAGTCTGATCCACTGATGATCTTTATATGAAACCCATAAAATCTGCCATGTGATAATGAGGTTTCTAGGAAGCCTGTGTTCTGTGCTGTCTTCAGCGTTCTCAGATCCCGGTGCCTGCAGTATTCTCAGTGTGCAAGCTCTCTAACAGGTCTCCTGCTTCTTCCAGGAGCTTTAGGAACATTTCTTATTGGTCTTTTCAAATTGAAATTTTAAAAAAGAAACCTGAATTCTGTTTAAGAAATGTTAAGCAGATTTCAGAAGTTCTGGTAGCATTAGAATTCTGTTTTATGACCTGTTTTGCAGTTCCAGCCTAATTTATCAGAAACCATGAGTACATAGTGGACAGGAGTCTTTTCTAGGGGCCCTTTTGATTGTATTGATTCTTACTTTAATCAAGAGATGCAGACAGACTTTGTCTTGCACTCTCTTGTCTTTGTGTTGCACAGACTCCCAGAAAGTACAACATACAAATGACTAAACTTAAGTTTTGGCTTCCCCACCTACCCTAGTCTTCATAGAAACACTAAGAAATTATTTACAACCTTCTTTGGCTGCAAACTCGGCTTTCAAGGTGCATCAGAGTGAATTTTCATTTTCAAGTTGAAATACAAATAATGGTTTTTGTATGAACTAGTGAACCTGCTGCATAAGCACTAAAATATAAAATAAAATTGAAGCAAATCCTTGAAACAACTTCAGGCAATTGTGGCATATCAGTACAGCCAGGATGGGAGTCATTTAGTATTCCAGTAAGATTTTAATAAGACAACCTATTACTCAGTGAAGATTGAAACAGGTAATGAAATAAAGTAGCATCTGTTTTCCCTATGCATTCAATTAGCTGTGAAGAAGATTTTGATTTAAAACTATATTAGAAGGATAAAATTAAACACACTAACATTTTTCTGTTCTGTAACTAGACTGTCCATAGCTGCTCATAACTGGGCTGGCCTGTGGGTACACAGCCACAAAAAGCCTTGTTTCATGATATAATAACTTGTTTGCATAAGCACAGTATTTGAGGACAGCACATTAGTGACTGAATAATGAGACATCAGACATGTATAATTTTTTTATTGTAATAACAATTATTAAAAACTTAATGGCCTCTAATTGTTAATTTCAAATAGGCTTTAATTTAATTAGTCAAAGAGATTGGCACTTCCCCATCTTAAATTAATTTTGAGGTTCTGTAAGTTGAGATCAAGAAGGTATTAAAACCCATAATCCATTATGATATTTGGGCCATTTATAAAAACCAACCCTAATGACTAGCATGCAGATACCAAATCTGACACATGCTTCACAGGGAGAGTTGTGTTGCTGCCACATCTTCAGCGTGGCTGCTGAAAAGTTTCAAGTAGCATGTAAAAATACACTTGAACATGAGCTAAGTGAGGAGCAGGCACACAAAGCATACAGGGAAAATATGCATACAGAGAAGGGAAGCATGATCATACAAGGCAGGGAAAGCATACAAAAAATATCTCTGCAGGGTACGTGGAACAGCTAATTAAACTCATCTGAAAGATGGCTACAATTTGTGTAGAAGCACCAAAACCAAATTTTGTGTTACTGGTATTGAGCATCTGGTGCTGGGGCATGTGGGTTACCCGGAATTTGCTGAACAGTCCAGTTGAAAAACTAAAGGACTTGTAGTTAGCAGGAAACATTATGAAGAATGAAATATGCTTTGTGTTATTGCTTTGTGTTAAAGGCTTTTCCCCACTCTCTGCAAAGAACATTTTTTGTCTTTTTCCTGATCTTTGGTTCCTCCTGTGCACCAGGATATGGGAATACATGTATATGTAAACATATATGGGTGAGTGTAGGTGAATATTCATGTAAGTATTTCAGTTAATATACCTGTTTGAATATTACATCTATGGAGCATAGGAATATGTGTGTGTGCATATATGTGTGTATGGAATAGATATATAAGTATGGGGAAAAGAATAATTGACTTTTGGTCAAAAAGCTGTCCCTGCTTCCTGGAAAAAAATGGTCTTTGGAAGGAAATGTCTTTATAACTATCAGGTTCAGCTGCAGAAACCAGTTAAAAGTAGAAGTGAAGCAGCACACTCCGAAAAAGCATCATCTGATGTTAGGAAGTTTCCATTGGTCTGGCTAGCAAACATTTTCATGAGCATTCTCGTTCCTGTTTCTGGAGCCTTTCCTGTCCTGGCTTCACCAGCATTCCAGCTAGCACCAGTGGAATATAAAATAAGAGTACATGGGCATAAAAGTGCTGAAGCAAGGCAGAAAACAGATTTGAATGAAACTGAAGGCTATGTCTTAAAAGTGTGGAATATCTGCTTGATAGCCATAACTCCTGCAGTGTCTCAACACTCTCCTGTGTTCCAGAGAGACTTTAGTGTAAGCCACATTGAAACTTCTTTCTTCTTCTGACTTGTGCAGTGACTGTTCTCTCCTTGGTTCAGCTGTAAATGAACATTCTGGGGACAGTGGAGGAGGTAGAGTTTGGGAAGGAGGAGTGGGAGGAAAGGTGTTTATAAGATTTGTTTTACTTCTCATTACTATGCTCTGATTTTGTTAGTAACAAGTTCAATTCATGTCCCCAAGTCTGTTCTGCCCATGACAGTATCTGGGGAATGATCTATTCTGATCCTTAACTCATGAACCTTTGGTTTTCTCCCACTCGTGGAGGAGTGATAGAGCAGCTTTGGTGGGTGTCTGGCATCCAGCCAGGGTCAACCCACTGCACTTTGGTAGGGAAGGATCAAATAAAGGGACTCATGAACACAAGAGAGGTGCACCAGTGCGAGGGAGCTGGTGGGGTGTACTTGTGTGGTTGATGGCCAGGTTCATTATCTTTGAATGCTTATTGTGACTAGAAGAAAATCCTGAGTGTTGGAGAAATTTCCCAGACCAGGTCTCGACCTTATAGATCTCTTGTTGTTAGGAAAAAGTCATAGAATCATTAAAGTTGGAAAAGACCTGCAAGATCAAGTCCAACCTCTGACCCAACACCACCGTGCCCACTGAATCATACTGTGGGGTGTTGTGTCTGCTCATTTTCTGTGTGCTTCCTGGGACTGCCTCTACCAGGGGAGCCTTTCCCAGTGCCTAATCACTCTTTCAGTGAAGAAATTTTGCCAGGTCTCCAACCTGAACCTCCCCTGGCACACCTGGAGGCAATTTCCCCTTGTCCCATTGCTGCTTTTCTGGAAGAAGAGCAGACTTCCTCACCACTGCCTCCTCTCAGGTAGCTGTAGAAAGCAATAAAGTCTTCTCTGAGCCTTCTTTTCTTCAGATGGTGAGGTATAATCACTTTAAATATTAAAAAAAAAAAACTACTTTTTTGCTGAAGAAAGCTGTTTCTAAAACCCTGAAGTATGTTTTGTATTAAATTTGAACTAGCATGTAAATAGGTTGTAATGCAAAGTGACAGAATAGCTAATCTTAAAGGGTACAGTTAAGATTGTATTTATAATCTTCATATTAACATAACCTGAGTTTCTTAGATAAGCTTGTGTCCTCAAGATTCCATCTATAGTATTTTGCATGTATAAGAAAAAAATTATTTTTTATTAGTGTTTCATTAAAGAAAAATCTCTCAGTGTGCAATATGTTATCATAAAAGAAATACCATAACAGAAATCAGGGGTATAATTATGTTTTTTCTCTTTTTTTAATTGCTTTATGTCTAGTGGTATCTGCAGAACTTGAAGCACATTAACAGATGCTCTTCTAATGTGACTTTATCATGTTTTCTTGTGACATGATTGGATGACAGAAGATCTCACAATGATAAATAGGACAAGTTGCCTTGTTACACATCTTAAGATGGAAAGAATTAAACAAACTTAAATAACAAATGTTCCAAATGTTATTGCTAATTTGAACTGATGCCAGGGAATTTTTTTCAGTGTTGCATATGTGTTTGTTCTTAGTTTTGCTGAAACTTTGACTGTGAATAATGAGGCACTGAAATAAGTAAGCTGACCAGAAAATTACTTACAATTAAATAGCCCTGTGTGTAGTGTTCAAAGATTATAGTATTATACAAAAACGTCTAATTGCAGTTTGGGGATTTGACTGTCCTTAAGAAATATTGTTGCCCTGAAGGGTGAATTTATCTTTAAAAAGAATGTTGATTTTGTTTTTCCAATGGATGACAAAAAATAAGTACCCGTACTTTGCAGGGTGAGGAGAATTTGAACAATTTGAGAATGCTTAATCTATAATGCTGCTAGTGAAATGTGGGATTGTCCAAACGTGACTGGATAATAGCTTTTGGGACAGACACAGTGACCCTGCAGTTTGTCCAGGATCTCCATGCAATATTGATCCATTCAAGTGCTGAATTTTCTGTACAGCAGGAAATTACTGCTCCTAGAGGAAAATGAAGTAATTGCAGCAAATGGGCTAGGACAGACTTGTCTGCTGGCTGATTAACTCCATCCCAGAAATCTGGCAAGCATAGTTGATACTTCCCATGTGCAGTGCTGCCAGTCCTCACAGCAGATCTTGTGTTGTGGGTCTTGTTATCTTGCATTGATTTTAATTTTTTTTGTTCAGGTGACTTGGTGTCTCAAAAATTCAGCTGCAGAAATCAGGTGAGTTTTGTTTTCATGGAAGAAATTAAATTAGTATTATTTGGATCTAAAATTAGAATATACTTAAATAAGTATAACCTTACATTTGCAAAAATGTGAAAACTTGAAAAAAAACCAACCTGACCTCAATTTTCATTATGTTCATGAAATGTTCATAAAATTAAATCAAATGTTCATTTTTAAAACCATCCATGATTTCAGGATCTGGATTGGTACTTTTGTACATAATTCTGGCATGGTATATCCAAATGTGGTGTTGCATTCTGACAATTCATTCCAGTTGGAAATGGAGCTGCTGGATTTTATGGAGTTCTCCTGGAACTGAAGCTGTTAAACTAATTTTATTACTAAACTAATCCTGATTTTCAATCACAGCTCGAAAGGAAAAAGTTAATTTGCCTTCTATAAAACCCAGACTTCTATCAGTGGTGATTAGCAAATTTAGATGTGTTTTATGATTTTCTGTTTGGAAGAAACAAACCTGTGCTGCATGTGCATCTGACACCTTTGAGCAAGTATAAGATATTATACTGTATTATAAGGGAATATAAGATATTATACTATATTCTAAGGGAAAAGTCAAGCAAACCCAGCACCCAAATTCCACTGGCTTTCACAGTGAAGATTTTAAAGGAGGAATAGTAATGGCTTGAAAGACAGATGTTCCAGCAAAAGCAATATACTTTTACACTGCTGTCAAGCTGTTGAACCACAGAAGGCAGGTTTAACTAAACAGAAAATCTACAGGGGCCTTTTCTGCTGAGTTGTATTACACTGTGGAAACAGACTGAGCTTTAATTTTAGTCTCTAGACATGGGCAACCTGAAACAGCATCATTGTCAGAAAAGAGCACGTGCTTTGTTGCTGTGCCTTTGCCTCTTTGTGTAGCAGAGGTTCTGCATGAGAGACTAACGTTTCATTTTATTAAAAATTTACCAACAATCTATTGGCCATATGTCATGGCATTTGCACGGTGACAGATGCTGTATTTGTCACCTTTTCAGGGTGGTTCTCCTAAATCCTTGTTGTTACCCGGGTTCACAAAGAAACCCATGGTGTTACCCAGGTTCACAAAGACCTTTCAGGAGCCCAGGTGTTGTCTGTGCTTTCTTTGCTGCTGGCATCACTATCACATTTGTGTTCTGCTGAAATGGTTTTCAGGAAGGAGTTTTCCATGACTTTTCTGTGGGATACCATGGAAGATGTCAGGATTTCTTCCCCAAGTACTGTTTATCTGTTGTCTTCAAATGTTTTCTCAGCGCAGACACTTTCCATATCAAAACACTGTTAGTCAAAAGTTATAATAATACTTAAAAGGCTGTCTTTTTTTTTTTCTTTTTGGTAGGATTATGTGCTAATCTAGTTAATCTTATGTGTTGTTGCAGAGCAATCAACTAAATTGATGGAAATGATCACAGGTTAAGTCTTAGTAAGATTTGAATAAGGCTTTTGCTTTGAGCACAAGGGAGGAGGGAGGAGTGCCCAATATATTTGTTAAAGCTTAGTATTTTTTTTCTGTCTAATAGAAGTTAGTTTAAAGACCCTCACAGTGTGCTTCCCATATTATTTTACATATTTTCTCATACAGAATAATTTTTATGTAAGATGGTAAAATTATGATAATATTAATTTCATAGGAAGTTACTAACAGCTTCATAATTGCATAAGATACATTTACTATATGAACATATGGTATGTTTGCATATTTTAATTACAAAAACTGATTAGATCTCAAGGTAAAGGTGTGTGTTATCACAACTAAGGCTTCCAAAACATAATTTATGAGCAGCAAGGAACAGATAATTGAGTGAGATGCAAGAGAAATTCTTTGATTGCTAGGAGGAAATGGGAAAACTTCAAGGAAATCTCACTTTCCATGCTGTACTTGTTCAGATAGTGTTCTCAAAATTGTTTTGACTCCATTATCATGCACAGCCCTGCACTCCAGTAGGCAAGGGATGTCACCAAGGGGGATGCAAAGGTTCCTGCCAGGAAAGGCATTCCCAGCTCCATTCCCAGCAGTGCCAGTTCCCTGTCTCTACCCGGGCACAGGTGCAAGCACAGGGGAGCTGGAGGTCTCAGTGCCCATCAGAAAGTGCTAACTCTGTGTTTCCACACCCCAATCCCTGAGCTCTGAAAGGTTATTTGAGGATAAAAGTGCCTGGTGTCCCCTGTCAGCCTGTGCTGCAGGTGGTGGCTGCATGGCAAGCCAGGCTGGCATGGGAGCTCTCACTGCATTTCTTCAGCACCTTGCTGAGAGCTGCTGAGGCATCCTGGGGCACTCAGGAGTCAGGGTCACACCAAGAGGGGCAGAAATTGTGCTGTGCCTCTCTGACAGAGCTACCCAGCAGACACTTGGCCTCTTCTTGTGGCTAAACACAGGGGAAGAAATCAACTCTGTGGTTTTATTAATGCTGTGCAGGGCATGCTGCATACAAAGACATCTATGGGATGCAGTAAAATTAATTAGATAATAATTTGAGGGGTAAGCAGTATTTCTTTTTATATATTTCTCTCTTTTAGTGGTTTTTTTGGTTGGTTTTTTTGTTTGTTTTGTTTTGGTTTGTTTTTTTTTTCTTGTGGACACAGAGGAAATACCTGGCAGTAATGAGTTGTTCAGCAATGCAGCCATAATCTCACATGCAGCTAGAGAAGAAAGCACAGTGGCAGCAGGTTCCTTTTTCTTCTTTTTATTGTAAACATCTCTAGAGCTTATGAATATTGAAGAAATATAAAAATTAATTAATAGCCACTGGGTGACGGAGGCAAGATTAACAAAACAGGTAAAGGTGTTACTGTTACTTGGATCCTTGACCAGCTCCACAAATTTGCTTTTGCTCTCTTGCATGCTAGGAGCACCTGAAAAAGCACATAATAAAGAGTGTAACTGAGTTTCTCCATTGTTTGTTTGTGCTAGATTGCAAGGAGGAATTCTTTTCAGCTAGACTTCACCCATGTTCTGGAGGGAAATATTGTACCAGGACCAGTTTGTAAGATGATGTTCAATATTAAGTCCTGAAAAATGGTGTCTTATTTGAATTTTTATTTTAAAAACTCCACTCCAAACCAGAAGGAAGGCTAAATTCAAGACTTACCGCTAAATGCAAGGCCAATTAATTGAAAGAATTAGATTGTGACAGGACAATTGACTGCATTTTGGCTTCCCTATTATTAGCAACTCAGTGCGAGTCATTACATAACAACTCTTCCTAGAAAGTATTATTTACTCTCACCATAGACAGAGTCATAGTAAAATTCAGCAGATGTATTCTGAAGTGTAATTTTGCAAAGCGTATTTTGATATGGTTTTCACACACAAGGTAGGTAAAATGTAAGGAAAATGAGGAGCATTTCAGACGATTCTGGGTAGTGACTCAATCTCTATTACAGATGAATATTACCACCCTCCACAAAATGTTGCTGTGGCTGCAGTTATAAAGCAGATTTGTGGCACCCCTTTTGTGGGGGTGTTAATAGGGGATGATGTGCTTCACAAAAAGAGTGGATGAGTATTCTCACCTTAGGAAGAGCAACTCTCTCCTCACAGTCTGAACAGTGCAGGATTTTTGCTAAAGTATGAAAAGTGGATTTTCTTCATGTTCCTCATTAGGTGTATGAAGTCATATGCAGATAAGGCTGTATTTAAATTGTTCTTTTACCATTTATAATCTGTTAACTGGCATATTAAAGACTGACACTTAGCTGGCCAGTTCTAAACCATGAAGAGCAAAGAGCAACATTTAAATTAAACTATCTCCAATTAAGAAATTATCATTACTATAAATAAATTATAAATTCATAATATATCATAAATTTTATCATTATGATATCTCAACATCATTATCATATATAGTAATATTACTATATCTCAATTTCCTAAAATTTTACTAGCTGGAAAAAGTAATTATGTCAGTTAAAATATTGAGTTTAGATTGGGAACTCTGGAATACACCTTATCTCTCCCTTTTTTTTTTTTTTAAATTACAGTGTTTTGCCACTTGAGGACCTTCCTTGTGAATGAATCTTGAGATGGAACTAGATGCTGCTGTCTTCTCTGGTGCTCAAGTCAGATAAATGTTGCTATGCCTAGCTTAGTAAAACTGATATGGAACACTCTGAATGTAATTTCAGAAAAAAAAAATAAATCCTCCTCAGGATTTCCAAGCCTATAAAAGAGGAGAAAAATGCAACACCTGGAATGTGCTCCTTTTTCACATTATATTTAGGGGGAAAATTACTGATCTACAAGTAGAGGAAAGAAATCAGAGAAAAAAAAATGGTTACCTGGTGAAAAGAAACCTGAAAACCATTCTTTAAAGTTTTAAAATGCATTTCCATAAAAAAGGTAAAACTACTGAAGAAGTTAACTTTTTCACAAACTTTATTTTCTGAATGAAGACCGTTTTAAAATCAGCATTAAACAAAAAAAAAAAGGTCTACCAACCAGCTTCCTGCAGTAGCTACCATTACTTAAATGCCATTTTTTCTGTAACCTGAGAACACACATTTATAAATTCTATTTGCTTGTCAAGCTGCTTTTCTATAAGGCCTTTTTTTCTGTACTCTGAGCTGATCTTGAATCCCTAGAGGTTTTTGTTGCTGAATCTCCAGATATAGCTGATGGATTCTGCCCTGGGAAATGAGAAACATCCTCAGCTGCTTGTTTCTGTCAGGGCTGTGAGCAGGAGCCCTGAGGTGGCACTGATGCCTTGGGAAGGCTGCCATGGAACAGAGGCTGGACAGAGCCAAAGAATAAAGCGGGTATATATTAAAAGGATCTCCTCCATGGATCCACCTTGGGCAGCACAAGAGCCCAGCCAGGGCTGCACCAAAGATGAACCAAAATGGTCCCAAAATGCACGAGCGCTCCCGGGGGCTCTCATTGGGATCAGTTCTGCTCCATTGGCACCTTGGAGTTCATTGTCCCATTCCAGCTTTAGCCCAGGCAGTCCCATCCTGCTGGTTTTACTCTCTCCAGCCCACGGTGTTTGTGCTCCTGGGGCTGAGATTTGGATCACTTGTCCCTGGTGCCCAGCTGGAGAAGGAATTGTTTTGTCTCCCTGCTCTGTGCAGAGAGCTCACCATCCCCTAATGGGAAGCCCAGACCCACACACCAAAGCAGCACAGAATGTGAAAAATAGAAAAGCTGAAACCTGAGGTATCAGGCAGAGCTCTGCTCCCAGCTGGCAGAGCCCCAGGTGTTGGGTGTTAGGAATGCCCCTGGGAAAGATGAAAGGTATGAGCAGTGCAGGAGGGGGCTCAGCAGGGGACTGAGACCTGTCTGCAGCAGCTCTGGAAGGGGAGGAGGGAGAAGAAATTCAAGATTAAAGCAGGATCTTTGTGAAGCCCCAAAGCAAGACAATGAACATAACTGCTTTGTTACAGATAGAGAGGGATGTGGTTACTCTGAGACAGCTGAAAGTGAGGCAGTATTTATTTTAAGAGGTTTGAATAGAAATAAACTGCTACAAGAATTCAAAAGGCACCCGAAGATCTGCATGAAGCCAGGAAGGAATGGCCTGGCTTGGTGCTTAGGGTGCTTGTCTGCTGGGAAACCAAGTAATAGAACAACCTGTCTTCCCCTGGTTCATTCATCCCTGGTGCCCACAGCAGTCAATGAAGGACAGAGAAGGTTTGTGCATGCCAGGTGCACAATTCAGAAAACATCCTCCCACAAAGGCAGCTCAGCCATCTCATTGTTGCCAAGGCTCGGGGAATTGAATGTACAATGAAGCACAACAGAGAATTTTGTGTTTCTATCTCTTCCAGCCCATAAGGGTATAGTACAACATTTCTGTGGCTGTGAGAGTGAGCAGCTTTTTCCAAACCTGTAAAAGCTGTTCTGAATCAATTCCTAAGTGTTGGAGTGATTCAACCCTCACCTTCTTTGCCAGTGCATGAGGCGTCAGCAGCCATGGAAGCTTTGAGCTCTTGCCAAGGGCACTTAGGATTCAGGAGAAAACAGCAAGGAAAAATGGCTTCATGGCTGTTGCATATTAAAAAGTCCTTGAGAATTTTGTATGGAAAAGATTAGGTTGTTTGCAGTGTACAGAAAAAACTGACTTAAGTAGGCTACTAGAAATGGCAGTTGTTTAAAGCTGTCATGTTCTCCAGCCTCACATTGTCTAAGGAGCTGTATTTGCAAGGAGGTACAATGGCTCAGTAATGCAAACAATTAATGTTTGGAACGCTTTTGTCTTTCTAATGTGAAGCAAAACATAGCTGTGTAAGAGTACTTGTAACATTTGTTCTCTGCCCTTCTTTCAAAACTCTCATTTTTTTCTAAAGAATGTGTGACAGAGCTCTGGCATGTAACAGGACAACTTAAAATGATGATCAAAAGATGAACTTCCAGAAAAATGGAAAATGCTGCATATCCCTTCTGTCTGTGGCAGGACCTGAGGGAATGGCCTGTGTCAGGGGAGGTTTAGGTGAAATATTAGGAGAAAATATTCCCCCAGAGGGTGGCTGGGCACTGGAAGAGGCTCCCCAGGGAAGTGGTGCCAGCTCCAAGCCTGGCAGAGCTCAAGAAGTGTCCTGTGCAGGGCCTGGAGCTGGACTCAATTATCCTTGTGGGTCCCTTCCAACTCAGAATAGCCTGTGATTCTGTGGGTAATAGGGTTCTGTTTGTTGCAATTTCCAAAAATAGCGGGCAACTTAAAATCAATGATTATTATTTCTGCCCTTTCCAGAATTCTTTAAAAGTAGTTTTCACAACATGCAACAGGAAAGCCTTGCCATGCTCTCCCTGGTGATTTAGAATGCAAATTTACAAATGATTTGCCTTTGTCTTGAGAGAATTTTGAGTTAAGCCTTGAGCTAGAGGGTGAATCAGCATTTGTTCCTTCTCTAAACAGTGGATGTTTTGCATTCTTTGACATATTTTGAGATAGTATCTGCATACATGGAAGAAAAAAGTTCATTTAAGTAGCTTTTTACTCTAAAGCCAGACTTTTATTTTTTTGTGATCTAAAAGACAGATAAATCTTCAAAGCAAACTATTGTATTGGAGTTTAGCTCTGAATTGTATTATTAGATTTTATGATAGTGTGTTAATGTGAAGCTTTCAGTTCAAATATCAGAGAAGCTGAAATGAGTGAAATCTAGACCTAGTCTGAGGTGCTTTTAAGGCTGTTGAGAGAAGTGTAAGTGGTAAGTAATGAGTAATTTTCCTCTTACAGATATGGGAACTGTCATTATTCATTTAAAGAGAGGAATAAAAAAACCCAACCCAAAACTATAAGCCAGTAAGCCATCTAGGGCAAAATTATTTTCCTGAAAAAATGTCCTGCTGTGATAATTGTAACCTCCTGAGAATGGGCTTTTATAAAGGAATTGTTGACAGATCTTTTGCAGTTGGCTACTTCAGTTCTTCATTTGGTTGTGTTTCATTTAGACATGAAAAGTATCTGTTTCAAGAACTTAATTCACAAATTGTCTGCTCTGACATGCTGAAGTCTAGCAAAATATGCTAACACAAAAGAACCTTTATTTGTAGAAGCAGATAAAGAATGATAATAATAGAATGGCTTCAAATTCTTTATTAAAAGCAAATCTGGGGCTATAAATTCCTTTTTCCAAAGCCTTCCAAAACCATTTTTTTCTGTTTGTGGTGCTTTCTTATGTATATTTTTAGAGCTATGTATGTGTACATATGCCTATTTGGAATACTTAACAGAAAGTATTTTCACTTAAAAATGATAGACATTTTAATGGTAGTTCTGTGCACTGTGAGCAGTACTTTGAAGAAAATTGTATCTTGGCAGTGAGAATGCCAGTTCTTATGCAGAGAATTTCTATGAAATAACTATAACAGGAGGACAAAAAATCATGTTTTAATTTTGCACGTGGCTCTCCCTGTTACCGTGCTGCACTAGATTTTAGCTGCCTGCAAGTCCCAGTGCTGCTCTCCAGCATACACGTGGTTTTCATGAGGCACCATTGATTTTTTTGTGCCTGGTTGAACTCTCCAGTGAAAGACAGAAACTAGTGAATCACTCAGTCTGCAGGCAGTGATGGCTTACTGCAAAGGAACAACAGCAAAATGGAGATAAGTAGCTGATTGCACTTCTCACTGAGAATGGGCTGCTTTTGGAGTGATTTTAGAAAACTATGTTGTAGCACAGGGTATGGTGTACATTTTCTCTAAGTAACGCTGAGCTGCTGGAGAAGTGATTTTCTAGCAAAGCTGCAATTTAGTTTAGTAGTGGTTCCCCACTAGAAAGGAAAAGAGAAAAAAATAAAAAGAAAAACCCCTGAGATCTCTTGAAAAGAGTATTTAAAATTAAATCCCTGCTATAGCAATCACTACACTTCACCAGAGGGTAAGAAGTTGTGCCTTGCAATTGGAAGGGTTGCTTGTGGTTCTGCCTCACTGAGGTTTGAAGCAAGTTTCTGAGGCTGGCTCTTCTTCTTGGTTCTGGTGTGGAAGAATTCTGGAGATCCTTTCCAAAATTTGGCCTTCAGCCAAACATGCTTCCAAACCGAAACAAAGATTTAGTAGCTCCAATTCTTGCAGTTGACTCCATATTTTTTCTCCTTGGGATTTCTTTGCCAGACAGTGGATCTTCTTAATTTGTACACTTGTTTCTGTAATGAGACTTGTAAATATTTCCTGTAACTCTGTACATTAGAAATGGTCTCCAGATTGTGGCTGTGTTACTGAGGGACAATGTGCCAATCAATTCTAGTTATTTAATTCTGAACTTGGGTAAAACTTCAGGGAAAATAAGATCCTGCATGGGAGGTGGGGCTGGTCAGAGATTTCCAGCAGATGCTGTACAGAGAGTTCTCCTTGTGCTGCTGCAGTGTAGGTGCTACAAAAGGACCAAAGATGAATAAGTCTAGGCTGTCCTTTGCAATAAAATAGTGTATTGTAGGCTTTATCGGCAACTTTTGAAGTCTTGCCACTCTTTGGAAAGATTTTATTATTTATTATTATTATTTTTATTTATTATTATTTTATTATTTAAGGTGCCAAAAAAATCAGACCAAGGTTGGGCTACTGAGTGAATTTCATGTGTGACTCTATAGACTTGACCTTTTTGTGTGTGTGTATATGTATATATTGTGTGTATATATATAAAAAACATCTGGGAAATGTCTCATTTTTCAAACTTAGCTATTCCTTCTCTTAACATCTTGCTTTCTGAACACTTTGTGGTTTGGGTTTTTTCTTTGTACAGTTGATGCTTCATCTTTCTTTAAGCTTAAAAGGCTAAGCCTAGTTGTAGGATATTGGCTGACACCTTTCTTTTCTAAAATAAATATCTTCTTTTTATGTTGTAAACTTAAAATTTTGAAGTGAAGACTTCTGGTATGGATACGTTCTTGCAAGTAGATGAAAAGGAAATTTAAAAAATCATTATTTCTTTAATTTTAAATTTAAAGCAAAATGCTAAAATGCACTTTTTTGAACCAACTTTAGTCATCTCAGTTGCAGTCAATAATATTTAAGTTTACATGGACTCTTAAACACTAAGAATCCTTACATGGAATACTGTGTATATATAGTAGCTGCTTGTGAACTCCACAACCAGAACTGGTATCACATAAGGTACAAGAGGTAATTGGAATATACCAAGTGATCTTTAAGATCACCACAAAACCTGCAATACTTGATGTATCTACTTATTTCAGTAGAAATTTAATTGGTGTATTTTCTATTCAGGCTCATTTATATTGGGTGGAGCTTGAACCTATAGTTTCCTGCCTGGCATTTAGTTAGGCATGTCTCTGACAGAAAATTAGATTCTTAATTAGATGTGAAGATATAAAAAAGACTTTGGCTATCCAAAGTAGCCAGTGAGGAGGCTGAGGCAGTCTGGCTACACTGGATAAATGCACAGTTTATCCTCTGGCAAGGAGTTTCCAATACCTTGTCATTCAAAACATCTGAAAAATAGAAAGTTCAGCATTGCATATTTGTGGATATTATATATGAGTTGTGGCCATGGGTGGGTACTGGATTTAAATATTAATTAAAATTTTTAATGGTTTTGAGTAACTGTTAACTGTGGAGAAGGGTGCTAATTGTGGCAGCAATGAAAATTTAACAGCTAATAAAGAAAGAAGGATCTCATACACACCCTCAGCACAGGATCCTTACCTTCCCACAGCACTTGGAACTGGTCAGGTAAGAGGACAAGGATCAGGCAGATATTCCTAACCAAGAATCACTCTTTTTTACATAAATTCTTGGTCATTAAATCAGTGAAGTACTAACAGGTTCTGTAGACCTTAATATTTCAATCTAGAAAAATGTCTTTAAAGCATACTAATTTGAATGAAATAAAATACACAGCCTTCAACACCTAAGCATAACAAAAGCATAGGCATCTTCATTTGAGTAGCTCCTAAGTAATGGGAATCATTAGAGTCTAAACACTGAATAAAAATGTATCATTACCTACACAACCATTTGGGAGAGAATACCACGGGCTATTGGAGCTTCTTTAGTCCATTTGGAAAAAAAACTTGCTTGCCAGCAGCTTTTAGAAAATTATAAATTTTATTTACCATTTTAAGACTTTCCAATTCAAATATGTCTCAAAAAGTTCCACATCTTAAAATATTATTTATCCCTAAGCACTGGGGGCTTTTGGAATAACTTTTCTGGCTCACTGTGTTATTTAGTTTACCATAGTCAAGTGTTCTTCAACATCTCAAACCCCAGCACTACAAGATTTTTTTGTCACCTTTTCACAGCAGTTCATACAATTCTTGGGGTTAGTCAGCATAGCACAAGGGGATGTGATCTGTGATGCTGAGTTCCTGGAAAAAAATATGACCAAGTTTCCAAAGAATTTCATTTATAAAAGAGAAAACGTCTAGTCTGTTAGCAATGAGTAAGCAGCAAGCCTGGAGATGAAGAGCTAAGGTTAGGGACAGATTTTTTATTTTCTGTATGTCAATCAGGGCACTGCTCTTCTTTGTACTTCAACTTCTTGGAATGTCCCTAATTAAATTTATTTAGAAAGAGCTGTAAATTGAGCGTTTCTGTTCTTAAGATCCATGTTTCTAAAGGCAGAGTATTTTTTTAAAGACAGGATATTTAACTATCCTAATCACTGGAAGATTGCATCACTTTAAAGAGCCTTCCCTTTCCTTGTATTATGGTTTTAATGATGAATTTAATGAGAAATCTGTAGTCTGGCAGCTGAAAAGTAAAACAGTTGATGTCCTGGAAGAGCTAAATATGCAGTGTGACTGAGCAGGAAGAGTTGAATGAGCGTAGAAGGGCAACAGAGGAGCTGTAGGGAGCTGGACAGGTGTCATCAATCAGAGCAGAGAGCTCTGTGCAGCAGGGAGGAGCAGGCCCAGGAGCTGCAGGCTCCACCAGCAGATCATCTGCTCCAGGCCAAGCCATCATCACCTGGCCTTTTCCACATGTCCTTGCAGGGGGAACTCCAAGAGACTGTTCTTAGTGCCATATTAATAGGGCCTTAATAGAAACTTGCTTGTTTCAAAATAGGTTACAGGGGGATGAGCTGTGCTCTACCCCTAAAGACACAGAAATTTGCGCTTCCAAAGTCAGGTCTGCCTGCCTTGTGCAGGTTCCCAGGAGTGTCAGTGTGTTTGTAGCTTCTGTGTCAGAATTTCCTCGATGCCTTTCATTTCTGAAAGTGATGGAAGGGCAGTGTCTAAAGGCTTTATATTTTTATGCTCTATAATGGTTTTCATATATCCCACTAAAAATGAAATGTGATGGAATGAACTGGTGAGATTGGGGAGGGAAAGGAAAAATAAAAATTTAAGTACTTGAGCTACTTTAATGTAGCCAAAATCCATTAAAGACACCCTACTTTATTTTTGTGACAAGACAAAAGCTGTTGCACTGTGTCAGAATTCTAGCAAAAGTGCATGTTAATTATGAAAAAGTGTTAAACTGGAAATCCTGGGAAAAAATTATGACAAAGCCTATCATTTTATTATGACAATTTCACAGTTAACAAAATGACACGGTGAATTTTGAATTGTGCAGATTTTCAAATGAAGTGTACCTGGTAAGGAATAATTCTAGCATATTGCTTGAAACCCACATAGTTATGGATAAAATGGAATTTTTATTCTTGTCAGGAAGAGATCATGAAGTCTTGAGATCTTAAGGTCTTAAACATGTTTAATTCTGTGTCCATACTGTGCTGTGATATTCTACTTTTGTAGTACATTTGGGGCAAGAAACCACAGGCCCATAAGGAGCTTTCCCAGTTTGATTTTGGGACAGGCCATATAAATATAGATTCTAACTACATGTGGCAATACCTGTGTATTCACTTACTTATCAAACACTAATTTACTCTTTCTCTTCTATTGCTAGTATTTTGGTTGTTGCATCAACTTTGTAGCTTTATCCATAGTAGAAATTAACCAGAGACTGCAATTGCTATATTTTGCAGAGTGTAACTTACATCTCTATTGTTATTTCAATATATTTTCTATCACTGCTCAAACAGAAATTCCATCTAGTACTAGCTTTCTGCAAATGACCACATTTTATATTAAAATATAGGTTCTATAAATACAACCTTTATGTGTAAAATACCTAAAGGAGGATTGCTGGCAGCACAAATCCAAAATATAGCCCCATATCTGCTAGTATGAAAAAATTAACTTTATCCTGCCCCAAAGAAGCACACCTGGCATTGGACTCTGACAAATCAGCAATTTGTGCAGTGCTTAAAAGCTGTGGCCCGACTTGTGAAATGTATGATGGTAATGGTGAGATTTATGGATGGGTGTTACTGAGAATAAAACCCCAGGATACTGCCAAGACAGCTATGTGGTAAACAGGGTATTCTTTTTAAACAATTTTCTGACAAATCAGGGCTTTTTGGAAGCTGTACATTTTCAATCTGAGGGCTTAATATTGGAGTTTAAAGAGATGTAAAGCCAGGTTTCAGAAGTTACTAACTCAGAGAATTTAGAGTTTCTGGTGACCTTGTGACTTGATATAGCCAAAATCAACTTGAAACTGAGCTGATGTTTACTCTAGAAAAAGTTATACAGTAGATGCTTAAAATGTTCTGACTTCTGAGTTTATTCCAGTCGAAAACAGAGAATTTATTGATTTAGCCAGAAATTTCCACATACTGTTTTGCACTTTCTCGTTTAAATGTACTGTTGCCATGCAGGTGCATTTCTACACTGACATGTGGAAAGTGACCTGGTTTACTTTTTCTACCAAAACAAGTTTACTAAGAATGAAGTTGGCTTCTGGCTAAAAATAGAATTTTATTTTATTTTTCTGGATAAAAAATAGAAAAGAAGGAGGAGAAGACCAGGCCAGGATGCTGAACATTTTGTTGCAGGGTTTGATTCTGCTTTATTGATGAGCTGTGTGAAGATGCATTCAATATTGGATGTTGTGGACCCTTCAGGAGGGGTCTAGGTATAGAAAACAATTGCTCCTTACTCTAATTTGTTTAGAACCCTAACTTGCGGGAAAGTTCCTCCTCCTCCTCCAGATTCCATAAACTTTTTGCGATGGATTTCATGTGCACCTGTCGGAGTAAGCCCAGAGGAGGCTACAAAGGTACTCAGGGTGCTCAGACACGTCTCCTGTGAAGGCAGACTGAGAGGGCTTTTCCACCCTGGAGAAGTCTCTGTAGGCACCTTCCAGCATCTTTCAGTAGCCAAAGGGGCTACAAGAGAGCTGGAGGGAGATATTTTACCTGGGTATGTAGTGACAGAACAAGAGGAAATGGCTTAAACTGAAAAGACAGTAAAGTCAGATTGGGTATTAGGAAGAAATCGTTTACTGTGAGGGTGGTGAGATACTGGAACAGGTCTCCCAGAAAATCTGTGGATACCCCATCCCTGAAAGTGTTCAAAACCAGGCTTCTTGGGACTCTGAGCAATGTGCTCTAGTGGAAGGCACCCCTGCCCATGGCAGGGGGTTGAAATGAGATGGTCTTTAATGTTCCTGTCAACCTAAAGCCTTCCTCAGGCAAGAATGCAAGATAACATCAGACAATTTCAAATCTTTCTGTTCTTTGCCAATTGAAGTATTTCTAATACTTTTGTTTGCTTACATATATATATATTGCTTCTGTCTTTCATGGATTTTTGAGATTGCAAAAGAATTACAGTAACTGTTTTTTTCAAAGTTCACTTTGTTCTTTACTTCAGCACAATCTACTGGTAGTGGATGTCAGGAAATAATATTTGTAAGAGTTTAATGACAGTGAAAGACAGTTAAAGGGTTAAAATATAGTGCCTTGAGCTTGTGTGTATTCTTATATTGGGAAATATGGCTTGCACTGAGAGGCTAAAAGGACCCATCAAGATTCATATCTTCTATTTGGTTTAAAGGAAAATATTTGTATCATCTTTTTAGCAAAGGGGATTGGAATTAAAAGTGAGAAAGGCTTAGCTTTAAAAGGCCATTTTCTTCCCTGAAGTGCTCATAAAAGTGCAGCTAGCTCCAGCCCCACAGTATGCATTCTGGGGCATGAGAGCAGTCCCTTCCTGACCCTGCATGAGCTCTTCCTGCCTGGGTTTTGGGAGCCTGCTTTCAGGGTGTCTTCTCACCAGCCTGCTGACAAACTGGACAATATTTGTGTTTGTGTCTGCAGAGCAGGGCTGCAATTTAAGAGCCAGCTGTAATCACACAGATTGCATCCTAGATGTACTTTTATGTATTATATCCACGTAATCCCTATGAACAGGAGTCTCTTTAGGGTCATGGAAAAACTGATTGGCAATCTTCCCTCATTTGAAAGAAGAGAGGGTTGAGTCAGATCTATACTATTTTGTGAGCAAATAGACACCATCTATGTGTCTGGGCTAGATTAGGCTATCTAGGTCTCTAGACTAGACTAGACCATCTAGCTCTGTAGACTAGACCAGGCCATCTAGGTCTCTAGACTGGCAGTCTGCAATAAATTGTAGGCTGAAAGCCAGGAATTGTCTAAGTAAAAAGAATGTGGTGGCTAAGAAGAAGTCAGAAGTATATCACTGACCTCATTCTGCCTTTGTTTCCCAGATATTTTTACCTGACTAGAAGAAAAAAATTGTGGCAGTAGCAGACCTACAAAGAGAGTGTGTGTTTGTGCATTCACCAGTGGAAAAATTAGAGTCTCTAGTGAACAAACAGAAATGTGCTTGTGAAGGGCACCTTTGGGAAGATGCTGCAAGAACTGACCTGAGGAAGAAGGAGGCAAACAGCCATTGCAAATAGAAGGAACAGGAAGGCTTGTAATTTAGAGTGAGATTTCTGTGTTAATAAATTATGATTATAGGGTGACTTCATTGTTTGGCAGCAGACAGCCGACTTCTGCTTCCTTTGGAGGGGGTGAAAGTTGGCCTTCTGCTGGGCTCTAGAGTTTAGAGTTCGGTAATAATTGTAAATCTGGGCATGAGTTTTCACTACTGCTCTATTTTAAATTTTAAAAAGCCTTGCCAGATTTTGTGCTGTTATCCTAAAGTGAATTGTAATGTCAATAGTCTGCAAAAAACTCACCCTAAAAGTAGCTGCTTGATGCTCACAAAAGTACATCATTCCTAGTTTGGCTCTCAGAGCGGTGGTCTGTTCTGCTCAACACAAAGACAATAAACCTATGGTAGTTTTATTTTCAGTTGGTATGAATAACAATGTTAAAGCCAGACATTTAATTAAAAACTTGTCCTATTGCAATTTGACACATGTGGCTACACTCTGGACCCATATATAATCCGTATATGACATAAAGAATTCTTTACAACAAAAAACTAAGGCACTGAGGGAAATACACTTAAATTTAACAGGCAGAACTCTCTAGGACGTTGATATTGTTAGATGAGAGGAGTGAAGCAAAAATAGTACTGGGAGAGCTGACGCACACGAATGCTGAGGTCAGAATGAAAACCTGTCTGAAGATGGCATAAAGCTGAAGGAACTGAGACTTTACCTCCAGCAGTTTTTTTGAAATTGTCATTGCCTTCTTATGTTGCAGTGGCCGTGTTGGTTTTTTAATTTTTTTAATTTTCAGGTTGCTGTCTGTGGTGTTATATTGAGTAAAAGAAGAGTTCAGCCTTTACGTACGCACGTAATCCAGAGGAATTGTTCTAATGTACTTTCTTACATAAGAGTTCTGTATTTATTCTCCCTGGAGAATGAACTGTTCAGTCTCAGACTAGAGAGAAATTCCGCTAGGGTTTTTAGGTAAATGCATTATCTTGGACAGTATATTTTATGTTTTATCTCCTTTCATCACAGCAGCTTTGTTAATAGTAGATTTTTCTGGAAAGCAGTAACAATCTCAGTGGTTGAGGAGAACCTTATGGCAGTATGATGTGGTAGCTTGGAGATTCTGTTAAGCAAACACATTTTAATTGCAGTTCTGGCATGACAATTTCTTTTTGAAGACTTTCTAAACTTTCCAAGCCCAGCATTTTTAAGCTGTATTTTGAGCTGCTGTGAATGCATACCAATAGGGAGACAGGGATGCAATAATTCCTGCTCCTGCATGCCCAGAAATACTGATACGGAACTTATCATTGGCATAGACAGATGGCACTTGTATTTAACATCTAGTGTCTACTGATAGTAACTATCCACAGATTGGCTCATAGAGCTTGTTTCATGACTTTTAAAGGGTCAAGGCTTTTAGTTTATTTTTTAATACTTTTTATTTCATTAGCAGTGTTTTCATAGTTGGGGGGAATCAGAAGTATGATGGGATGTCCTCAGTAAAGATTAAACCCTCAGTGATAAGTAATACAAATAAGTAATTAATAATAAATAATAATCTGATTAGGATGGGCCTGTAGTATAGTTCTTTATTTAAGGAAAATTTTAATACATTCAAGAAATTGGATTCTGTATTTGACCTTGGAAATGTTTAATATCAATAGCTTAGAGGAATCAGGAGAGAGATCAGCAGTTATCAACAGGCAGCTTTTCTGACATAATTTGTTCAGATTTCCCAGGCCTTTTAATATATAAAGACATTATTCTCCCTTAAAAAAAAACTTTAAAAAGCTATAAATCTGACTTTGTTTTATTGGGAGAATAGTGAATGAGGATCTGTGATGCTATTAAACTCATAGGTACCCTCAGATATGTCTCTTTCATTCCCCAAGTAATGGATTGCTTTCATTTAAGATTAGAAGTATTGCCTCAAAGTGAAAACCTACTTTGATACCATCATGAAAAGGCACTTCTGTACCTAAAGAAAAGTTGTTTATAAATAGATAGCAGTGATATTGTGGTACTGCAGTTGAGGAAACCTAATTCCATTAAAAAACATCAGTGAAGAACTAGAGTAATGCTTAATAGTTAATGAATATGATTTAAGTCCATTTTACAATGATGACACTTTTTAAAGGTCCTGTAATATTTATAAGAAAACTTTGCCTCCTGTAAGTCTAATGAATGAATTTTTTCTGACCCTTACTGAAAGTTACACCTGTAAATTAATTTTTCAGCTTGCTACTAAAGGGAGCCTTTTTTTCCCAAACCACAGCTGATTGACATAATTTTGGTAATGTTTTCAGGCCCTGTAAATTTGCCTCTTTTATTTGGCAGGGTGTCTTTCTCGTCAGGGACCCTGACTATCAGCCAACACCTGACTGCTTTAAGGAGGTTTGAAAGCCCTGTACATAGAATTAGACAATAGTTTGAGTGGAGAGGAACCCCCAAGGTCATCTAGTTCCAAGCCCTCTGCCGCAGGCTAAGACACATCCCACTATATGGATCAGGTTTGTACACAAACTACATTTTGCTAAAAAGAATACTGTTTTTTTTTGTTTGTTTGTTTGTTTTATCAGGAAGTCCAGACTGCTGCAAAATGATACAAAAATTATAATTCTACCGTAACAACCTTTTCCCACTTAAGGGGGCTTAACAGTGAGGACTGTAAGGACATTGTTCATCTGATTTCAACAAGTTAATTTCCCTTAGAGAACTCTGCCCTTAGGTGGTAGTAGGAAGATCACACAAATAAAATCTCAGGATAGATTTTGATTCAGTGCTCCACATTCTGTGAGTGCTGGGTGATGTTAAAGGACCAGCATGAGCTGGAGGAGGTGTGGATTGGGGTGGTAACTCACTCCTGCCTTTTGCCTTTGCTGCCGGCTTACTTGCAGGTTATTGGTGCTCCCTGAAAAGCCACAGTGGAGGAACAAAGCAGAGTTATTGACATGTGGAGATGTGGTGCCCATTTATGTTCTCATCACATGGCATTTTTGAGGCATCTCAGCCTTCCTGATTTTTTCCAGGCTTGCCTCTTCTCTGAACAGATTGATTGTTTGTGTTTATGCCAGCTTTCTCAGCTACAGGCTTATAGCCTCTATGGATTTAGTGAAGAAAAATAAGGATTTTGAAGAAAAATTTAGATTTTTTACTATCTTACTGAATAAGCATTTCTGTGTGGCTGTTAGGGAGTGTTCTGAACATCCAACGCTCTCTGGACTATAGAAACATTTAAAGCAGGACTATGTACCAGTGACTTGCAGCTCTTACACCTTCAGAATGAATGTTTGCTTCTGAGAACGGGTAAGTATTTTAAAAGAGTGGTTATAACATTATATTCCTCGTATTAATTTCAGAGGAGACTAGAGTGTTTGACCACCATCATGCTTAGACTATTCATGCTTAGGTCTCATGCAGCCCAGGAATATCCCAATGTTTTCCAATGACCAATGTGCATTAGGCTGGTGTGAAGACAGACTTGGCCCCTGCAGATGAATTGAGATTACTGCAAAAAAATGAAGGCCAGAGGCGTGTGGTGGAGTTCTGCACGGGAATCTGTGCCTCCAGTGCTGCTGATGTATTTTAACTGTTAAAACTATTTGCATAAATGCAGTCACTGTCCTTCTTTTGATTATAGGAATACAAGGTTCCTCTTTTTGGAGGGGTTGGAAGCATGGAATTTGTTCATCAATGAATATCTGGAGCCAAGTGTTTCAGCAAAAGGCTCTTTACATTGGTCAAGAAAAAAAGTTTTAAGGTTTAGTCCATAAACTGTCTTTTTCTGCTGACTTCATACCTACGTACTCCCTTTAAAGCTGGACATTTAGCAACTTGTAAAAATTTATTGAGATTTTTAGGAAAAAGTAATTTAGGCATTTCAAAGCCTAGAATTAATCTGATGAGGTTTCTTACTAACATTTTTCTAAAATTTTTGACTAAATTATAAAAATAGTTTCAATTTCTTCCACTTAAACATTTCCGTATGAAATGAAGTAGTTGCTTCTGGGTGCTAATTTGTTATGAATATTGAATGGAATAGGAAATTAGTGTTAGGAAAGATAAGAGCAAGGCAACGGAAAACATTAGTCAAGAAGACAGGAATTCTAAATTAAGTTGTGCCAAAATGTTCACAAAATAGGAAACAACACCATTCTCTGGTAGGATATTGTTACAGTCTTGAAACACAGCCCAGGTTTGCTTTTAATCAATAATCAGACAAATTCAGCACATCTTTTAAATTAAACTGGTCAACATTCACAAAAATACTACTCACTGTGGTTTTGCATGTTAGACACTCAAATGTTCTGTAAAGGAAAAAACAGGAAGCAAAGCAACCAAAGGATAAAGTTCAGGGTGTTTGAACCATGACAGATCAAAACAGAAGCAAATTTCTGCACAAGCCCCCACAACATGAAACTGCTTTGTTTTTAATGGTTTCGCTCCTACCAGATGTTGGAGAGGAACTGATCTTTTGCCAGGAATGTCATTATCACCTATTTCATTATCCAGCTAATACCAGGCATTTGTTGTCACTTTGTTTTGCCAAACTGCATTTTAGATGTTCAGTACCAGATTTCTGCAGCTTTGTTTTAAATTTATTTTTTCATTCTGAGATTGCACATAGAAATGCTGTCAACAAGCAACTGGTGAGCTTGGGATGGAGATTTCTCGTGATCTTTTGGATTATATTAAATCCAAAGTTCTGTGGTGGCCTCAAAGTCCCAGGTTAAACATATCAAAATTAAAAACTTGAATGTAGAAAATTATAAATGCTTTTGTCATTTTTCTCTAGGACAGTAAATAGGGAGGGCTTAAGTCTTATTTCCTTATAATTTGCAGCTCATCAAGTATAGAAAATCTTTAAGAGTTCAGCAATACTGATGCCTTTTACTCATGTTTTTAGCTCTTGGAGTAGAACACAGCTTTGTCTTAGGAGAGAAAATGCAAATCTGTGGTAGGAACTGACCAAGATAAGTCCAGAAAAGCAGGTGCCTGCTTTCTGATTGTTTTGAAAGTATTCTATTTACATAAAAAGAAGCCTAACTCTGGCAAAAGTATGCTCACACCCTACCCACCCCTAAAAAACCCACCAAAACTCCCCAGAAAAAAAAAAAAAATCAAAACAGCAGCAACAACAGCAAAAACAGACAGAAAAACCCCAGAAAATTTATTTTAGATTTTAAGGAAGTGTTTCATAAACTCTAGAATGATTCATGGTATACCTTCCAAAAATGGAGATACTGTTTGTACAATGTCAGGAGAAGTTATTCTAGAAATGCTAGAGATGAAGAATAAAGTCTTTCTTTCCTTTGGCATTTGAATTTTGGCATATTTATTTTGAAGAAAGTGAGCAAATGGGTATAACACTCTTGTGCTATGTGCTCTAGAAATTACCAGGGATGTTTAAAACCCAACAAAGAAAGACCTGGAAAAAATCTTGCTAAACAGGGAAGTTGGACTAAGAGGTCTTGAGAGGTCCCTTCCAACCTAAATGTTTCTGAGATTCTCAATTTAATTGATGATAGACTCTTAAGTTTGCTTTTAATAGGGTCTTAACTTTGCTTTTTTTTTTTTAATATTCTTTTGGTGTGTCAGCAGAAGTGAAAAAAAAATACCTGAAGTCTTGACAAGGAAGTGTTAACAACATGTTAAGAAAAAGAATAGCTAATAAGTCCTCATTAATGTGTTCTATTAGAAACAGAGGAGCATAAAATATGAATTAGTTCCCTTCTCTTGATGTTAATGGATGCCCAATAGGGGGAGAGAATGCAGTATCAAAATTGCTATACCAGTAAATTTTACTGGGTCTTGTATTATAAATCTTCTTTTATAGATCTTCAGTACTGGCACCAATAATTCTTTCACAAGAATGCAATATAGACTGAAAACATTTGTCATCATAACAGAGCACATTAATACTCATGTGAAGTAACTCATCTCTAACACTAAAAGAATGTGCAAGAAGATCTAGATTATTTTGCTACAGATCTTGAAAACGGAATTTGATTTTTTTGCTTCTGCTTTAAATTCCCAAAGTCTTCTGTCAGCTGAAAACACTTCAGTGACAGAAAGGTTTCTTGTGCTTTTCTTGTTCCAGATGGAATCAGGAAGACCAAAAGATGCTGGAATCTTCTAGTGAAGATCTGAATCTTCAGTTCCTGTGGGTAGCTAATTCATCCAAAATGTGATTACTTTAAAGCAAGATGCCTGTCACTCTTCAATTTCCCCCCTTGGGCAGCATATGAATTATGCATCTTGCATAGTACATTCAATTTTATTCTTAGTTCAGTGCAGGTTTGGAAACATAAGAGTTTTGTACAAAGGGTTAGGAGGTACATGGATCCAAAGATCCTTGAGATGTGTTTGAGGGTGTTCTGCAGCTGAAATTGAAGAGAAATTATAGAAAGTGTTCAGAATCAGCTGTAAGAGGAAAAAAAGCTCAGATAGTTGGGATAGTGCTTAAGGAAGGGAAACTGAGATCAAAATTACCCCAAACCTTTCACCTGTAAACCTAAAATCTTATCCCACTCTTTTATTAGGTATTTAAATTTGTGTTAATTATTATTGGAAGTATATTTAAGCCAAAAAGCACTGGTAAGGCAGAAGGTGAGTTCAGGTGTTTCTCCAGCAATTGTATTTCAGCACTCTGGACAAGGATTGGGTTCCAGCCCCAAGGATGTGCCCTGGGAGGACACAGAAGCAGCAGGTTCAGGCTTTCCTGTGTGTAAGAATAACTGTGTTTGCCATGCAGTGCTCCTGAACATTGGAGTCACTGCTTTCTCAACACAGGGGAGTTCATTCTGTGAGTCTCAGTAAGTTATATCAGCTTCTTCTCAGGTCTGTCTGCATCTTTGTAGGTTAAACTGTGTAGGTTACATCTGGTTAAGCTGTGCTAACTGTCTTGTAGAAACATAGAATCTTAGAGTATTCTGAGTTGGAAGGCTCCCACAGGGAGCTTGGAGTCCAACTCCTGGCCCTGCACAGAACCATCCCTAAGAGCATACCATGTGCCTGAGAGCATTGTCCAAACACTTCTGGAAATCTGCCAGGCTTGGTGCTGGGCGAACAATTCCCTGGGAAGCCTCTTCCAGTGCCCAGCCTTCCTCTGGGTGAAGAACCTTTTCCGGATATCCAACCTAAACCTCCCCTGACACAGCTTCAAGCCATCCTCGTGTCCTGTCACCTGTCACCAGAAGGCAGAGATCAGTTCCTGCCCTCTGCTTGTCCTCATGAAGAAGCTGCCGACCACAATGAGCTCTCTCCTCAGTCTCTTCTCCAGGAGCAATGTGGTGAGGACCAGCTGGATAAGGATGGAAAGACTGTAGCTGTAAATTGTTCCAGAGTCTGGGCCAAGTGTTTGATGGTGTTCAAGAGCACATAGTCTTGCTGTAAGCTATTTGTGCTCATTTGAAGGTAAACCAGAGGGAGGAATGAACTCCACACAAATACCTTATGAGAGATTCAAGTCAGAGCCAGAATTTAATGGGAAAATTACAGTCGAGGCAATATAGATAATGCTACAGAAACACTGGTTTGAACTGACGAAGTCAGAGTACAGCCTGCCACCCTGTTGGTCAGGATGGTGGCAGCAGTCAAGTTAAATGGTGATTGCAGTCCTTTTGGAGGGGTGGATGGTCTTGTCCAAGTGGTGATCCTGTGGAAAGGTATGGTCCTTCTCTGGAGGTCCAGAGGTGGTGGTGGAGAGTTCTTGTCCTCTGGGAATCCTGTGGTGGTATCGTGGAGTCCCAAGCCCCAGATTATGTCCTGGCAGATTGTTTGGTGCCTCTCCCAGAGCAGGGAAGGATGTGATTCTGTGTCATTCTGGGGAGTCCTTGATGTCCCATCAGCAGATATGGCCCCTCAGGGTGGCTGCTGCTTCCACAGAAGGAGTTACCATGGTTGAGTCATAAAGGAAAGAAACACTGCTCCACCCATTTTAACACCTCCTCAGAAGGTAATGTAGAATACATAGTTTGGTTACACTGTAACCCAAGGCACTATTAAATTTAATTCAGAGACTAAATGTTGAGCATATTGCCTCCCTTGACTTCTCTCTTCCTTCTTTATCATACAACTTCCTCCCTTAATCCTGACAAAGCCTATTGTAATCTATCTAAAGAAACAAGAGAATTTTCTGTGAAGAAATTCTCTGCATTGGTACTAAGTTTATTATTAAGATTCTTAAGTTTGCTTTTATATTTTATAATATTCTTGTACAAAGGTGCCTTGTCTAAACTTAATCAACCATTCAGAAAATCTATTTCCGTTCTGAAAATTAATGTTACATCAAATGAGGGTGGGAATAGTATGGGACTCATTGTAACAGATCATAAGATTTTTTTCAAGTTTGAAATATGCAAAGTTCCAAAAATATTCCTTTCTCCTTCTGGCTATAAGAATAATTTCTCTTCTTGAAATGAAATCTCCCCAGAATTATAGTTCTCCCTGCTCCCTTTGTGTGTTTTGTCTTGAGGAGACAGCTTCTATTTCTGTGCCACAGATCTGGGATCTGATGTCACCCACTTGAGCTGGGAATTCGTCATAAAACTCATTGTACAGCTGCAGAATTCATCATGCAACACTGCTAGTTGTGCAGCAAGCAGGGTCTGGAACAGATGACCTTCTGAGGTCCCCTCCAACTGAATTTATCCTGTGACTCTAGTTGTTTCTTCAACTGCCTCTACAAATGAGTGCCCTCTGGGAGATGCCAGCCTTCAGCCTCCTTCCATGGCCTGAGAGCCAGAAGGATAATGTGTTTATTTATGCCAAATGAATTATTAAAAATGCTTTGTGGTTTTTCTCATATCCTGGTGTATTTAACTGGTGCCTGTGCCTGACTTGAATCAGGAATCTGCCTTCAACGTGAGGTTTCTTTGAGCAGGAATGTATTTTTTCTTTCCGTCTCTTAAGTAATTGCTGGTGTTGCCAGATAGGTAATGGTGTTTTCAGATGGGCTGGGAGAAAGGAAGCCTAGTTTCCATATAAATAAGATTGAAAAAAATTAGTGTTGGGGAAAGTTTGCAGAAAAGATGTCACTTTCATATGAAAAGAGACAATTATGATCAAACTCAGTATTTGAACCCATTTCATGGTGTGGAAGTGGTTCTTGGGTATGATCATGATGGAAGGGGAGGTGGAAGGGAAGGAGATGAGAATGATGTAGACTGTGAACTTTAAAGAGTCATTCAGGAAGTTTGCGCCATCTCTTTGATAGTTTTTTTGGGGTTTTTCTGTCTGTAACTGACAACCAAAAGAAAGAAATTGCTAGAGAGTTATTTTGGTTGGTCTCTCCTTGTAACAAAGCTGAAAATCAGTAGGAGTTTTTCTATTAATTTCTGTGAAAAAAGAACTGTCCTAAAGGACTCCTACAAGCACGTTTTGAAACATTTGCATTGAATGGTAAAAACAAGATCTAAAACTCCATAAATAGTAACTGTCTACTCAGAAGAAGGAATCCATCCTAGCGAGATATCTTGTACCGTGTGTGAATCTGCCTATTTCTGGCAATTTTGTCATTGCACTCAGACAAATGGTGGTAATGGCCAAATGTAAGAATAATGACTAATACAAAATCCAAAGTGAGCATCCTCTAGGTTTTCCATATGGCTATAAACAGGATTAGATTCCTTCCAGAAATCTCCAGACTAATTTAAATTTCCCTTGAGCCATAGCAACGTATAAAACATTGATTTTTACTGTGCAATAAAATCTGCTTAAAGGTTATGTAAAGAAGCAAAGAATCACATTTCTTTATTTATTTTTCTTTTTTTAAGTACTCTAATCCAGGCAATATAACCAGATTAAATGAATAAGAGTAATACAAAGTTTTGATAGAAACATTAGCTAAAATATATGATAAATTTTAAAAAAACCCCTTTGTTTCTGTAGGAGTGCACAGTATAGTAATAAAAAGTTAATTTGGTGATTAACATCTTTATAAAATTTGAATCAATTGTGCAAGAGATGCACAATGTGAAAGAGCCCTTTTAAGGAGCGTTACTTTTTTCTTCAGTGCCTCATTTTTCTTACACTCACAGAAAGCACATGTGACCTGTGAAGGTGGCAGGGGGCTGGCAGGTCAGTAGAGAGAGCACCCCCGTTCCTTGGTCTATGGATATCTACGTTTTGTTGTGATGTCCTATAGTCACAGTCACCACACACATTTTTGGTCAAAAGTATAAAGTTTTTATACCCTACATGAGGCTTTCAAAGCCAGGCAGGTCTGACAAATATGCCTAAGCAAAAGGGAATTTATGCAGTTACAACCATTTTCTTTTCTTTGAATAAATGAGGCACTTCAAAGTACTCATTTGTTGATCTGAAAACTATGTACAGCACCATATAATTTTACTAATTTTCTAATGTAATTTCATGAAGACTTCATGAAGCCTTTCTTGAGGTCTGTAGAGTTATGCAAAGATCAGCTTCTTCAATGTACATTTGCTTTATCTTTAGGGTTATATGTTGGTAATTTTGAAAGATAACATTTTTAACTAACATATTGTTAAATATGTATAGGAAATCATAAGGTTTAGCAGCAGAAAACATTAAGAAGGTATTTATCTTTGAATGGTTCGGAGGTGTTTTATTGTAAGAGAATGTCAGGCAAATAAAAGGAAAGTTCAAAGCAAGATCTTTCCTTTTAAGAGCTAAAGAAGAGTAAATATCTTGGTAAATCTTAATAGACTTATGGAACTCTCTGAGGCTTCTGAAGTTAAGCCATCCCAGGGAACCCCTGAGGATATATAGCATATTCCCTTCTTCCAGCAGAACTCCTCAGAGCTGCTGAGGGCACAGGTTGCACATTGGTTGGATCTTTTGGAATTATTCAGGCAGTTTTTATCTGAGGTTATAGGTGCAGTAGTACATGGTCTGTCTTGGAGTTCAGAGGAGACCCTGGCACCCTTCATCCCCTGCCTTTGTGCACAAACCAGGACCTGGCTTGCTGGCTTGGCTATGACATTGCTGAGCTGTCCTTGCAGCTGCTGTGCTGTAGAGTAGTAGATTAGGAGAAAGGTTATTGAGAAATGTAAGCCTGTCCCACCTGCACATCAGACAGGAGAATGAAGTGGTTGGCCAGGAGGCAGAAACTCTGTGTACTGGCTGTTCTCAGTGAGAAACAATGTCCCCTGAAGATTAAATTGCACAGACTTGTCAGTGTTTGTTTATTTTCTGCTATGGGTTAGGGTTGGGATTGAAAGCATTTGAGATGGTATTTTGTGTTTGGATTCAGGTGTTTATTATTTCTTACTTATATTACAGTCTTTTAAGTTGTGAGCTCTACAGTATTTCACTAATAATTTATTAAATGGTCTTGTATTTATTTCTACAATGTCTCTTAAGGAAAAACTATTCAATTAAGAAATGTCACTTAAATTATTTTTACTTTTAACTTAATAACTAATCACTTATATCTTGCAATGTGGACTTTTCTATCCAATTACAAAATACTACTTAAACTCATTAAGAAGTAGGTGAAGAAGCACTCTTTACTGTTCTAAAACTTCTATCTTTGTTTTATATCTATTACTATATTCTAAAACCTCAAACTCTAACTTTGCTACTATGTGATATTACACACTCTTATTTGAGTTACACACTTATAATCTCAGTTCAGTGATTTAATTTTGGTAGCTTTCTCTATGGCCTGAGGTCAAATACAGTGTTTTCTTGAGGGTCTGTGCCTTTTAACACAGAAAGTCTAAAATTCTCCGCATCCAGGGTTCCAACACAGACTCACTCTCCCCAGCCCCAGTTTAGGAAGGAGGCACTCTGTCTGAGGCATTGCGATGCCTAAAAAACATCTTAAATTTTTATATAATTAGAAGGGCTGTAAAGCCTTCTAAGGAAGAATGTAACCTGTTTGGTACCAGCTGTTGTGTTGTTTTGTTCAGTTATTTCACACAAAGCAGTCTAAAATGTAAGTATTGCCATTTCTGTGTTAATGGAAATTTCTTTAGATAAAGAATTGGGAGTAATGGGAAATCGTTGGTGTAGGTGGAGTTACAAAACTCACTTCCACTAAATGCTTGCTTCCATTTACTTGTATCAAAGCATTTTTATGAAATTATTACTACAAATGAAAAATTTGACTTGTCCTGGTTAGAAGACACAGAGGAGTTGTAGTGATCACTATATTTTCCAAGGAAGTAAAGTGAAGGATGCATTCAACAGAAGAATAAAAGGCAAATTAAAGTTTATGAAGGGATGTGAAAATAGCTGTTCTCAAAATAGTCTGAGGCAGGTGTCTTTCTCTTTTCTTTACCTGGTAAGATGCTAAGTGACATCAATGTTTATTCACAGACTTTTCTAGATGAACCTAAATACTTTGAAAAATTGCTGAGTAATTATATTTTCAATTTTTCACTTGCATGATGTAAATGGTGAAATTGAAACTTTCTTTTTGGTATTTTTTCCAGAAACTATTCATAGCTGGAAAAATCGTAAGGAAAGAATGAAACCAAGTATCTTTGTATCATGTTTTAATTATATTTATTGGGTTTAAAACTTTATACACTCAACATGTCTTTATTTTAAATCAGTTAGGGATAGTCCCAGCACTGTTAAAATCTGTATATTGAGAGAGTACATTTTTTTTTAATATTGGTAATACCACATGATTGTCAATAAATTTAGTTTACAGATTATTTACTTCATAGCTTTATAGGGTATTTTTGTTTCTCTTTTCCTGCCTATAATATACAAATAAAAGTACATCACAGTTAATATTCAGTAAGGATTATTTTATAAAATTTATGAGGGATTTAAAGTAATTTAAAACTCTTCCTGGAGATGTTTTTTCAATTTATTTGAGATTTTTAAAGTATTTAGAATCAAGGATATGCAGGGCAATACAGACATTAGCGTTCTCTTTGTAGTGGGAGACCACAAGGTCTAACTAAAGAAAGCTCAGTACTTCAGTTCTATCCATGAGGTGATTTACAATATTAATCATCGTTTCAGTGAATAAAAATGAAGAGAGAGATATGAGCTACTGTCCCAGGATTTGTCCTCATGCTTCCATCACCTGATTTACTGGGTTTGCCATGTTTTGGCATATTGTTCATGATTAGACCTTCTGCAGATACCCCAGTCCTGTGCTGCACTCTTGGAATTCACTGTTCTGGATCTCTCCAAGTCTTTGGAGCAACCTCTGTTCTCCAGTTTGGAATTTACCTGCTTGCCAAATAGCTCTGGTGGAGCTAGGGAAGAGCTGCTGCCCTGGTCCTCCCTGCTCCTGTTGGATTAAACAAAGTGAGCTGGGACAGGGGAGATTCCACAGCAGCCAGGCCATGGTTGTGCAGAAAGCTGTCCACTGGACAGCAAGAGAAATGAAAAAATAAAAAAAAAAACCACTTTTTTAAAATGTTTGCCTGTGTGAATGGCTGGTTGTGCTCATCCAAAGTGTCTGAATAGGCTGTTTCCAAGCTATGAGTACTAAACTGATAGACTGAAGGATGATTTATGAGAAAGCATTTTAATATGTATAACTAAATATCTAAAATCTAGGCCTTTCTTAGAAGGAAAGTGAATAAATATAGATATTTAATGGCATTGATTCATACACACCACCACCCTCTTTTTGTAATCAAGTCTCCCTTTAAAATCTGTTTTTATAGCATTATGGAAGATACATATTTGGTGCATAAATGGTTATAAAGTTTACAGCTATTTCAGTTCTGTCTTAACACTCTGAGCAAACCAATCAAGATATAGTCTAAGGTATTACGGTCTCCAATGAGCTAAAGAAAATATGTAGAACTACATAATTGGGATTAGAGAAAAGCTTTTTCTTATTTCAGGACCTACCTACCTCAGGAGTCCAGAAATGTTGCTATACCATACCTTCCAGCAGAAAATTTTAGCATTCTGGTATATTGAAAGCAATACTTGAGACTCCAATTTGTTCTCAGATAAGAAGATTAATTTATATGCTGATTAATTTTCTGGGTTGGTTGTTTTCCTTTGCCTTTGTCATACATATGATTGTTAGTAATCAATTTTTCTTTAACCTCTGTACACCAATTGTGATGGTACATGAATTCATTTGTTTGCTTTTTGCCCTTCACTTGTAACTCTGATATCTATATTCTGTGACAGATCTTGAACCTTAAAAGTACCTGAATGCTTCTAATTTTTTTCTGTGTTGTGAGTGCTGAGTACTTAGCAGAACAAGGCAATTAGGGACTAAATATCCCTGTTTAAACTGTTCCACCAAATTAAGTATCATTAAGCAGGGCTTATTTTTTAAACAAATGTCTACATATTCATGGAGGCACCAGTCTATTTACTTTACTTGGAGCAGAAATTAATTTAGTAGCCCAGTAGTATCAATGTTTCTCTATAGATTCTTTTTCCATTTTGCAAGAAACATACTGTTTCTTATATGGCTGGGAGATGAAAATACGAAACCACTGAGACCATGTTGGCTTCCCTCTCTCCCATTAGTTTCCTGCAGTGAATCCAAATTAAAACATCTAACACAGATGTCAGATTTGTTTCCTTTCCTAGTCTAGGTAGTGGAATGAGGGAAAGACCTATGTGAACAGACATTATCCATCAAAATAAATAAAATAAACCCAAACTTCTCTTTCCTGCTGGGGCATGGGATGTTTGGTCAGTTGGATCCTGGCACTAGATGTGGAGTTCTGTGAAGGGAGGTGGGAACCCCCTTCCTGAGGGAAAAAGAAGAACCAGGGGGATTACGCTGCATTCCAGAAATTGATGTCTGGCTTGGTTTGCTCACTCCTGTGTGCCAGGAGATTCTTGGAGTACTTTTCTGAACTTAAGTGAACAATCCTTACTCGTGCCTGTTCAGTCTGTGTGGGAAATACTCCATGATTTCCATGAATATCCATGAATATTTTGACTGGTTGTGCCTTTATTTTTGGAGTGCATTGCAAATGATGCTTGAATGTATCAGGATGATGCTGTGGCAGCAGTGGCACATAAGAGATTATTAATATTTTCAGGTTTTTTATTGATTAATGGATCCAGCAGTAGTAAAAACCCCACCATTATGCAGAGTAACACATACCTGGCACAGGCATATTGAGATTAACAGAACGGTGGCAGAGAAATTTTTGTAGCATAATTTATAACAACAAAGAGAGATATGTAAGGTAACCACTTGTTTTTCAAATCTGAATGGATATTTTTTACTTTTACTTTATTTTTTTTACTTTACTTTCTTTTTACTTTACTTTTTTTACTTTACTTTCTTTAATTTTTTTTACTTTACTTTTTTTACTTTAATTTTTTTTTTTTTACTTTTATCTTTCCTTCTTGGCAACAGGTGTTAGTGTGGAATTTTTTCAAAATAGCCAAGAGTGTTGACAAAGGTGAGATACTTAACAGAGGAGAATGGTGTGTATAGCACTGTGTAGTTTTCATCTAAGATTATTTCAAATACACAAAGAAAAATGTGATTTACTCAAATTAATATGTGGGTTTGTAAAATTATATAGAAATAAATGTAATTGGTAAAGTAGAAGATAATAAATGTTTGAAGATTATAAATATCCACAAGTCATGTCCAACCCACTGGATCTAGAAATTATACAAAACCTAAAAGTATTCTAGCTGCTTTATCATGATAAATATTAGTTTGGATATCTTAGAATTCAAACTTGGACTTCAGTATAATGCAATCTTGGCTCAAATGCAGTCAGATACAATCACTAGGAAAATCACTGATGAAGAGGTGGTTAGACTTTTCTCAGAGCCAGTTGTAGATTTCGACTCAGAATGATCTATTTTGTTAAACAAGGCATGAATATTTAACCAAGAAAAGCATAGAGAATTCCTTAGATATTTTTGAATGTGTATTTCTTTTAAAAGATGCATTAGATGCCTGAGTGATAGGAAATGTCTCACTTGTGTTCCACTGGCCTGTTTAAAGTTTTGTAGCTTATTTTATTCTAAATTTGTCTACAATTGACTTCATGCCATTGGTTCACAGCAGTGGGGAAGTGGGGCAGAAGAAAATCCCAATGCTACGACCTCTATCTGGATGCGTAACTTTCTGTGCTGTTGTAACCATTCCTTTGCCTTTTTGTCTCTAAAATAAATGGATTTAACTTTTAATTTTATGCAGCTCATAATTTCCTAGACTTAAAACTTTTTTGTAGCTTCCTTCTGAATCCTTTTTAGCTTGTCAGAAACCTTTCTGAATCATGGAGGAATGAATCAGTAGAAGCCTCACTAATGCCAGATGTTGCCATTAAATCATTTCCTACTCCTACTCGATGTTTCCTGGATTTGGCATCCGAGGTCCAAGTTAACCCATTTACAAGTCTGAGGTAAGAACATGCGTGGTTCTTTTCATTATTCTTGAGCTTGTTATTATTTGTCCCTCTTGCCATTTCGATTTCAAATAGCAGTAAGCAGTTCAAATGAAACATTATGTTAAGTAACATGGGAGAACACTCAAGCACAGGTTTATTTTCCTGTTGGCACAAATGAGATTTCTATGTACCCTTAAACTTAGAGGTTTAAAATAATAAATAAGTTTAAATGTTTATATATTATTCTGAATACATAAGAACTGCCAGGCTGGATTTTGAGGTCCACTGATTAGTATTTTTATCATAATGCAAACATTGTGATATGGGACTTAATTATGAATATAAGAAAATTAAATACAAATTATAGTGATTTCTTTACCCCACACCTGAAATATTCACTGATGTAATCTCTCCCCTGTCTCTGGAAATGCATTGCGTGCCTGGAAAAGTTGAGGTTTATACTTATTTGCTGAAAATATTGTATTAAGTTCTTTTTTTTTTTAGCCAAATAAAGGAGGTGAAAGAAGTTGTAAACAATAATGTGACACTTTGGGAGTTTTGTGTGTATTTTGTGCAAATAGGAGGGCCAAAATTTGTTCACAAATAAAAGATTAAAAAGAAAAATTAAATCTTGGAATGTAAAGAAGAAATACTGAAGTATCTCATGTCAAAAGCCATTTTTATCACTATGTAGGTGTCATTTACAAAATGCCAAAAGTTGATGGCTGTATCACTTCAGAGAATTAACAAAAGCCCACTTGTACAAATACATATTTAGGATATAAGTGGTCCTTTTACTTCCATTGAATTCCTTTGTCTCTCTTTTCCTTGATTTGTTGCCTCATTTTATTCCTTTTCTCAGTTACATATATAACTCAAAAAGCCACTAGACCTACTGAAAATTTTTTAGTACTTAATAACCTCTAAACAATATTTTTGTTGTGTGTCCTGTCTCAATTTCTCAAGTAAGATTTGTTTTCTTCTATTTAAGATAAGAATATGTGATTAAGGAACCAAGCTCCTTTTTGTTTTGTTCATTGGAATCCTTTCCATAGAAAAGATGGGTTTTGTATCACTTTGAAAAAATTTATAGGGTTTTTTTGGCAGAAAATGTACATTTGGTGTGTCAGAGGGGACTTTTTTGCTGTAAGCTTGCTCTTTATAGACCTCCTTTTTCCTTTTCCCTTTTTCCCTTTTTTCCTATTTCCTTTTTCCTTTTTCCTTTTTCCCTTTTTTCCTTTTTCCTTTTTCCTTTTTCCTTTTTCCTTTTTCCTTTTTCCTTTTTCCTTTTTCCTTCCAAAGAAGAGTACCAAATAATGTTCTGGAATTAGTTGTGAAGGAAGAAAAACAATAATATACTTTCTATTATAATTTAGTATGGTTAATTCAGGAACTGCATGAGTTGTAGCATGTGCTTGTTTTTTCTCATATTTTGCTGTTTCTACTCAAAAATAGGTCAGCAGTGCATAGATTTAGGTAGAGAAAAATCTATTCTACATTTTTATTGAGCCTGCTGATGTGTGCAAGCTTATGTGGCATTTTCATTGAATGAGGGTTCTTGGTGACTTAGTCTTGAGAAAACCAATAGTTGTTTGGGTTAGTGGTAAAGTTCCCTGTCTTTAAATGTTGCACCAATTCTGCTTTTTTGCTGGCTTTGATCTGAACTACAGGGCAGTTAATCTGTGCAGTGACACCTAGAATTGGACTTGGGTCTGCTCTAGGGCCCTCTAATATTTGTTGTACAAATAAGGTTATTATCATACTATTATTAATGATTACAGATCATTAATAATCCTTCTTTTATAACAGGATTTTTAAAGACTCAATAAAATGAAGGTTTAGGCCATAATGTGACATTTTGGGAGTTTGTGTGCATTTATGTGCAACTGGGGAGGCCAGGATTTGTTTACAAATAGAAGGTTAAAAAGAAATCTTCAAATAAAATCCTGAAATGTAAGAAAGAAGTACTGAAGTATTTAAATAAAATGAAGTTTTTGGCGAACAGTGCCCAAAAAGTAGTGTAAACTAACTGTTAAAACATAGGGATTTGGAAGCTGACTCCCTCCACACCAGCACTTTAAAAGATCATTTTCCTCTTTGTTGTCATATGTTATCACAAAAGTTACTCTGATTTTTAAAAGTGTTAAGTTTTCTTTAATAGTTCTTTTAAAAGTTTTAAAGTTCTCATAAATCTTCTTTAGCCTTCCGATAATGTTTACATATTTCTACTGGAGTTCTCATTAATTGTTCATGGAAATAATGATTGTTTTGCATTCTTCTTTGTGGGAAGAGAGGACTGATGGACTGTTGGTTTGACCGGTGTGTTTAGAGAGGTGACAATTCCATCCTCCAATCCACTGTCACTTTTGGAATTCTACACATTGCGAAGTCAGAAATAAAATTAGCTATTTTTCTCTTTTGAACTTACCAAGCTTCTGTGTACTCTGTTCATGTCTGATAGCAACACACAAGCACTCGATATAACCTTGCTGCAATTAGGCAGACACTGGATTCAGCTAGCAGGAGATGCAAATCTGCAGCAAAAAAAAAGAGTGCTCCAAGAGATAAAGATATAAGGTAACTTTGGAGGCCTTGGTTGTTTATCTCAGGAGATGGGGCTGGGAAGAGCAGCTCCCTCCTGAACAGCTGGTTTGGGGAATCCTGGGCTGCAGGAGAGTCCCTGCCAAGGTGTGCTAGTGGTGCTGGGGTAGAGGGGCTGCACGTGCAAGGCACCAGGAGAAATTCCAAATGGGGAAGGTGCAGACAGCCAAGCAAATCCTGCCTTTGTGTGAGTTCCTCATAGCCCAGGAGATACAAGAGGTGAATAAGGAATCTTCTGTGGTAAGTGTGCATTTCAACTCCTCATGGTCTAAAAGAAATTATTTATTTTCTCTTTCTTTTGGAGATATCAAGCTAGGGCCCTGAAGTTCATATGTACTCACGTTAAACGCAAATATGATTTTCCTTTCTTTTGATTAGACTGTGTTTTGCTGGAGTTTATTGTTTTATAAAGTACCGATTTTGCATTTGTTTGTGACTTCCATAAAAAAAGCCTTGCTGTGAGTGATTTGATAGACATGGAAAGAATATTTAATTGAATCAATCTATTTTCTAAATATAAATTTCAGCTTTCTTAGTGGAGATTTTTGGCTTTCTTTGATCATTGCTGCAGAAGGTAGGTCTGGTGTCTAGTCATTAAATTGAATTTCTGAGGAGGACTGAATAACACTGAAGTGCTATTGGAAGGTAAAGAGAGCCAAGAGGAATGTTCTAGAGTTGAGTGCAGAGGGTGAAGATCTATAAATCCTAAGAATAATTAGTGATTGTCTCTGAGAGGGTTGTGTAAGCAGCAATAAAGCTGGGTGGCAGACTCTTCTCTGTTGTCTCAGAACTGTTTTAGCCCATTTGGGGACAAGCTATAGGTAGGATATACCAATGGTATTTCTGCTGCAATATTTTTCAGTCAGAGAAGGAAGTCTCCACAGTCCTTGGAGTTTTTTCGTATTATGCTTAGTTACACTAATGGTTAAAAATGTCGATTCTGTATTTGCCTAGATCCATGTTGCTCTTAAAAGAGACTGGAAAACTCTCTTTTATTGCATTGCTAATTCCTGTGTCACTTAAAACGTTAGGTCAAATCACCTCTTAGCCTTTTTATTGCCAAGATAAATAGATTTAAATTCTAGAACCTGTCTCTAAAGTATGTTTATCAATCATATGATTGCTATTGTGACTCTTTTCCAAAACTCCTCCTATTCCTCATCAGCCTTCTCTTATTGAAATACTAAGGCAGAAGATTATATGTTTTATTGTATTCCTATAACTGTCATCAAATATTAGCTTCCCCCTTTATTCAGAGTTCTAGTCCAGACATCTTTGGCTTTTATTTGTGCGTTCAATCACAGCTACATATTATAGTAAATTATAATAATAAATAATTATCCAAAACCTTTTCTGTTGTTCCATCCTGTAGTTGATTTAAATTGTCCAACCATATCTAAACTTTTCGTTCCCCTTGAACCTGATTAAGCCCCAGGACTGCTCTTCACTGATCCTCTTTGTTAACTGTTTCCTGAAGCTTTGATTCACCTTTGAGTTTTATTATCCTGATTTTGTTTTTTTGTTCTCCCCACAGGTCACCAATAAAATTACTGAAGAGCACATACACAAGAACAGAATTTTACAAATGTGTACCCATTTAGCAGCAGTTATGCGTGAAGATATGAGACCTCTCCACTTAGACAAAATGTTTAAAAGAAGTGCTGTTGTCTTTTATGGTAGTAAATAATAATGATGAAATTATTGGAGAACAGTGTCTAAGGAATATTAGTCAAGAGCCATTTCCATAAACTCCTAATAACAGGAAGTACTTATACTATTATTTAATTGTTCTCCTTTTTATCTATGATCAGTGTCATGCTTACAGCCTGATAGACATATTATTAAATCCTTCTTGTTTTGCCTTTAAATCTTCACATTTATCTTTTCCCAGACTTCTAACTCTTTTAATACTTTGTTGTCCCATCTAGAGTGTGATATAACACATGTACAACCAAGATAGCTTTTTTCCACTGGTATGCTCTGGAAATGTTAGTCCAAGAAAATAAAGAGTAATAATTCCAAATTGTTTTTTTAACAATATACACATTTTTACTACCTTTCTAAAATTTCTGAAAATAATGTTAAAGAATTACTGGGCTTTCATCAGTTCCATTTACTATTTGTAATTAGTGTTTCTGTGAGAGCAATACAATACTGGTTTAATCCATCCCTACCTTTCTGCCATGCCTTTCATCCCTCCAGCTCAGTAACTTTTGTTCTAAAAGTTTTGCACTTTGCTTCAAAGGGTTTGTGCTGTTTATCCTAAAACAGACAGACCAATACACCTGAATTCAGAGTACTTATCTCCAGCTTTCTGGATATTCCTAAAACAGATACATTGCCATCTATACAACAACATTTCCCCCCCCCCCGCCCCTTTTTTGTGGTTATTTTTTTTAAGCATTTGCTGCATAATCTTGGAATGAAGAATGCAATAGAAGGATCTACCACCAGACTCTTAACAATTCTGTACTTTCACACAATTTTTGCCATAGGACTACTTCAGCAGTTGATTGCTTTGATTTTTTTAACAGTACAGAAATTTAGGGACTGTATTATTACTCAAAAAAAGTAACAGAAGTAATGGTTCTAAAAGGTGTTTTATAACAGCACATTACTGTGTACTGTTTGTTTTCAGTGGGGTATTCCAAATCCTGCTGAAACATAAGATGGGAGGGGGAGGAATGTGGTAGTGCCACTTCCCCTAAATATCATTATATATGTACTTTTTAAAATATATATATATATTTATATATATAGTCTCTATTATATATCTATCTATTATATTATCTCCTGGCACATTGATTTTTAGCCCCACTGTTGTTATTTCTAGCTGTTTCTGGATCTCACAAGTCTCCTTTTCACAAACTTATGTGTCTCATCTCCATTTTATTATATGCTATAAAAATCCACAGGATTTTCAAAAACAGCAGCATCTAATAGAGGTTCTACGAAATTCCCTTCCTTCAATTGTCATAAAAAAAATGAAATTTCACAGAAGTTTCAATTGTGCCAAAGACTGTAGTCCTCTCTGTCCTTTACCACGAGTTGATGACTCGCCACTCGTTTGCTGCTGTTCTGTTTCATACCTCCAGCTTTTAAGGAAAGGTACAGCTGTGCTCAAGCGTAACTTATATATGTAAAACTGTGAGGGAGTGGCCATTGACACCTTTTGTGCTTCTTTGCTCTCACTGCTCCCTCACTTCAGATACCAGCTCATTCCTGCAGGAATAGTTGAGGGAAATACCCCACCACTCACACCTTATATGCTTGGAAAAGATCCAAGTGCTTGTTCATTTAAACAAGCAAAAGCAATATGTAACATTACTTTTGTAATATTCATAATAATCTGAAGATTATTCTGCAACTGCTAACAGATCATATATGCAATTTTATTTAGTGCAAAATAACTTAAATGAAATGCTTTTTGAATTGAGGGTTTACCTACTTTGGACATCCTAATGTACACATAGCTCAAATTGAACAGACTATTTTGTAGTAATATATTTCTTCCACTCAAACTCTTTAGATAAATGGAAATAATTACTTTGTTCTTTACTGCAAAAGCAAATTAAATGGTAATTAACATTCTGCTTCTGTTTTATCTGTCAGGCTGTTTTATCTATCAGGCTGTTGATCATAGGATATTCAAGGTTCCTTTGATTTTCAACCTGTTGACAAGTGAGAAACATGGCTTTTCATTTTGATTAGTCTTTTGCTCTTAAAAAAGAGTTGTGGGGATTAATTATATTGGAAGCAGAAAAGCCTTTCCCATGGGGCTTCAATTGAATAAAGAAACAGTTATTTTACAACACATGCACATGAATGTAAATGTTGTATCCCATATTTCCTCCTTGGCTTCATGTGACACATCTAGAATAGTTGCAAAACTGTATTTTTGTTTTGTATGTTTGCACCTTTCATCTTTGTTGTTGCTTTAAAGTCTTCCTGAATAGTCCAGCCAGCTGAACCTTAATATGTATTTCTTCTTCCAGTTTTATTTACAGGGCCTAGATAGATGGTAAATTGTCTATTGTTATCTTGATCCAAGCATCTTTTTTTTTGTATGATAAAAGCTTTTTTGATAATTTTATACTGAAGAATACTTTTTTTGATAATTTGTATACTGAAGAATGCAAGGTGTTACAAGTAGTATCACTACCAAAACACTTTATATATAAAAACTTATTTTACAAAGATCTTTTAGTTAAGGTGTAAAAATTTAATTAAGGTGCAAAACTTTAGAAGCTTTGCTTTTGACCTTAAAATAAAATTTCACCTTTGAAAGTCCAATAACAAAACAAAAACCATGTTTTTTGCCAAAAATTAGCTCTACAAAACCAACAATTGACAAATTTATAAATAGTATAAAATCAGAAGATTGTAGGTCTGTCTCATTATACTTCTGGAGACTTAGCAAGTTGTTTGTGAATGCCACTGACCAGATACATTGCCTTGTGTCTTGATGTACAGCAGACAGGGAGGTGTTAATGTACATAAAACAGACAGATGTATAGGTAAGCTGTTGGAAAAGGCATAATTTCATGGTTGTGGCTTCACATATCTCTGAAATTCTGTGATAGGCTGTGTTCGTAGCACTGCTGTTGCAACAACAGAAATATTTTTTAGTCTGAGTACTGTGTAACTTTCTTAGTAAGTACAGCAGAGAACATTTCAGAGAGTTCTTTGGAGGAACATGTGTGTTGGTCTGGGAACCTGGAATTACATGTAAGCCTCAGAGATTTAATTGCAGATACCTGAAGTATGAAATATTGAGAAATACTCAGGGAAAACTCTGTGATACAAGTAAGATTTCTGGTTGTAGTTTTACAAGTTGTTAATTGTGACTGCCAAAAAATACATGTGTAACTTGTAATACAGGCTGAAATTTCCTTCAGATGTCTGTCATTACAGAAAATGTGCCTCTCATAGTCATGGATAATCTCATCTAATGGTTTCTTGTCAAATTAATGAAGGAAAGACTTATTTCTTTTACTGCTCTCTCAAAGTTGCATTCTGAGGTTGAAAATATATGTGCTTGTTTCAAAATGCTGTGCATGTGGAGGCCTTCAAGTCTTCAAGTGTTTATACTCCCCAAGTTCTGTTTTGTTATGGTTTATCTTTTTTGTTTTTTAATTTCTGAAAATTATTTGCAATAAAAAATTCATGAATGTTAGATAATGGAAATAACAACAGATCCTGAAAGAAAAACTACCCCCCCCCCCAATATTTTCAGTTGCAAAGTAAATGGGATGTGTTTTTCTTATTTTGCTTCTCTCACCTGAATCTGGCTGAGGAGCAAGACTGCTGTTCCATCATTTCCCACAGAATACTAAGACATGTGAAGTGAAAAAGTGCTTTGAAGTTATGTCCATGGGACAATTGTAAATATGTATCTCAATTTATAAAAATGGTGCTGTTTATTAAATGGTTGGGGTTGTGTGTATATATGTACACACACCCCTGCAGTGTTACTTGAACATGGCAAAAAGAAGGAATGCCAAGTTTGTGCTGCTGTGGCTGGGGAAATGCATACTTCAAATTGCAAGTACCAGGAGACTTAATATAAAATCTCAGCTAATTTCTAGGAAAGATATGTAATGTATTCCAGAATAACTAAATGAAAGTCAATTATTTTTCTGTGTGTGTTGACATAACATGATTTAAATGAGATTTAATAACTTGGAATGTGTGTTTGTCTTTTCCTAGTGCTAGTAGGTAGCTTTTTCCTAGCACCTGGATAGCCTGAACATGGAGAGAAAACCTTCAGCCTACCAAATGACCTAATGAAACACAAAATCTCTCCTAGCAGTACCTGGGGCTTTTTTTTACATTCCCAAAAAATGCATGTTCAACAAGCAAAAGATGCAGATTACATCATCCAACAGCAAGCATATTGAGACTGAGTGTTCTTATGACAGCTTTTTGTTTCCTGGTCTGTTATGCATCTCCTTTCTTTAGATTATCGGGGATACCTGAAGTTTTGTACCTTTTTGAAATATAATACTATAAATATATTTATGGCAACCTTAAATTTTCTCTATTTTTTCCTGAAAATTCACCTTTTTTATGTCCTGATAATGAAAAAAAAATTCAGATACTCAAGAATTTATAGACTGTGTAGGTACTTTTCATTTGGGGAGCTGTCATAAATTTCATGGCCACAAAGCCTGCGTGATATAATCAAATATATTTTGATGATAAAATACATTTTATATTTATATATATATATATATATAAACATACATATATATACATATATATGTATTATATTTTATCATCAAATAGATTTTGATTATAAAATTGGCTTAGATGCTTTAATTGTATAGAAGTCCTGCTTCAGGTATCTAAATAGAGATAATTGTTTGACAACAATAAAGAAAGGGTTTCACAGCTTTCTATTTCCATTGAAACTGTGTCTGATGTTGTATTCTTCATTTGACTTGACTTTAATTACACCATGTTTCTTTCCCTTTCCTTCCTAGTGTTCATTATGATCATGTGTAAGAGTTCAACAGCTTATTATGCAATAAATACTATAAAATCGACATCAGCAAATAAGTACAAATGCTCTTTATGCTTGAAGGTTTACCAGTGAGTTAACTGGGGCAGCTGTCCAGTTGCATCAATAAAGAAAACACCAGCTCTATTGTTTTTCTTCCATTTAAATAAAATATCTCTTTGGAAGTCAAGGGCATGCTACTTCTTGAACAAAACAGCGAAAAAGGGCTGGGAACACAACAAAAGTGACAGAATTTATGAAGAAATGTATTCTGGGATGGGAATTCCTAAGAATTTTTGAGCAGCTTGGATGTAAAGTTGTCAAAGACCGATATGGGATAGAAAGGAGAAACTAAGTGTAACTCTGATGGTTGTATTATAATAGAGAGATCCAAGTAGTTGTAGGTGAGAGCAGAGGAAAGAAAGTAGATTAGGCAGTGAAATGCTACCTACTGACCTCTAGAGCAGCCAGGTAACTATCAGTAAGACTGAGAAATCATCTTGTGATTTGTTGTAATTATGAGCCTAAAAAAAAACAAATTCAGTACTTCAGTGTGAGACTGACTTCTCTATGAGCTCTCGAGTTAACTGTGGAGTGCCACTGAAAATCCTGAACTAAAACACCTTCGTGTTAAAAGCAAAGTTATTGAAGGGTTTCCTTAAGAAAAAAGAGGTAGGGAAAAAGTGGGGGAAAGTTATTTGCCTATAGGCAAAGAATACATGGTTTAAGGAACTGTATTTTTGTTAGACTACACTGACCTATTGCCCCTCAAAAGGAATTAATGTCTCATGGAGTTTAGTAATTGCTAAAGTTCCTAATTACTAACTAAAGTTAGTAATTGTATCATGGAGGTTAGTGACTGCTAAAGAAGTTGGAGAAAGTTTCTAATCCTGAAGTGTTTCCAGCTAACGAATCCAATGTTGTGTGTATTTTTTATTAAGAATCGAGGCATGTCTAGCTCAGACATTTGAGCCAAGAACACAAACAAAACCCCCCTGCTTTCCCAGGGCACAGTGACTAATACTTCCAGTGAGATCTCAGCCTTCCCTTTATAAATCAGGTGTTAATGTATACTGACATCCCAGCTTGCAGCACTGAAAATTAATATCAATATGGTGGGCTAAATAAAGTCTTAGTCTGGAGCAGCAAATACTTTTGGGATAAAGGACAAGGATTTAAAAACCCTTCTGCTCATGTTGAGTCAAAGTCTTTGATGCTAAAAATAAGAGTTTAAAAGCCTTCACAAGACTGTAGATTGTTTATACCTGTATGGATACGCTCAAGTGAAATGGATCAGCAGGCTGGGGTAGATGAATTACAACAATGAACCCATGAAACCAGATGGTGGACAGCAAGTTTTATTATCATTTTTTCTCATATGTGAGACTTTGTCTACAGTGTGTTCTTTTGTAGTGTCTCTCTAAAAGATCAATGATATTCTACATCTCCAAGATTCTAAAGAGTAGATGATTGCAGCATCTAAGGGTGAATGTCATTACTGACTTCCATTTTTTCATTTCAACACTACTCTAAAATGATATTTTATTGTAGCCTTCTTTTTTTTTTTCTTCTACCTGTTTCATCCTATTTCCCTTGACACCTTCATACGTGTGTAAATTACATGATCAGACTAGAATTTCATCTTTCCCATGAAGGTGTAGAGGAGCTCTATAGTGAGGTTTTCTTTTTCTGGCTCCTTTATCAATTCACCAATCAAATTCCCTTTGAAATCAGCTTCTCTCCCTCTGCCTGTAATATCATAATCTTCAACCACTTGTGTGCTCTTGCTTTCAGGTTTCCTTGTCTTTTGAACATATATACATCTTCTCCAGATGTTGGCTTGCATTTTCATATTTTCAATGAATATTCATATGTTCCAATATTTTTCTGTTTAGGACTTTAACTTCTTTCAGTGCTCCTTGTTTCTTTCATTCTCCTATTTATCTGAAGTTAGTGGAATTCTCCCTCCTAATTACATTTTCAAGGCAAGTGTAGTATTATTCTGAATCACTGTCACTCTGCAGTTATGCTTGTTGGTGTCTGCTATTTTCCTTCAATTTCCCTGAAATTATTCACATAAAAGCTGAGCTGCATGTGGATCAGTAATCTGTTTATTATTGGTATATTTTCTTTTAGTTCTTGATGTTCCTAAACATATTCTTCATAAATCCACATACGGTAATATTCCAAGCCCTGATATGTATTAGATGGCTACTGTTACATTGCGTATCTAATGCTGGATTGTGTAAGTCATAGGTGAAGGGTTTTCCCTTTACTAGGGAACTGGGATTTATGACTTCTGTAAATATAAGAGAATTAAAAATTCTGGGGCAGGTTTGCTGTTCGTATATACAAGCAGTTGAGTATTAAACAGTTGTTTTGGATGTTTTATTTGGATGTTTTATGGTGGTGCCTTTCCCCACTCCAGGCCACACGATGATCTGAGAAATGCTTGTGAGGCCTCAGCCTTGAGGAACAGCACATGAGCTGAGCTCCTCTGGAGCTTTTTGGAAACACTCTCTGTTCCCAGGGCCAGCTCTGTCTGATGAGCTCCTGCTTGCTTTTTAACAGCTTTGGAAACTGACTTTTCTTGCCTGAAAAACAGCCCACGTGGAATAACGTTTTTGATATCAAACTCTCATAGAGAGTTACCAACCCAAATTGTGGGCAGGGTGGAGTGATATTATGACTAAAGCCCTATAAACAGCAGTCCTAAGAAGAGACCCTTTGAGCCCCCCTGGAGAAGAGCTGGCCATGATCAGCACCTCCCTCCCAGCCCCTGTCAGAGCCAGAGAGCTCCAACTTTTGCTGCACTTGGAGAGCCACTGACAAATGGCAATGACAGATTCTGAGCTGATACCCCTCAAGGATCACCCCTTCACCTGTTGAGAGGATACAAAGGCATCTGGTGTGATTGCTTCACTGAATTTGAGGAGAGCCTTTGACAGGTACAGATCTTGTACATTCTCTTTAGATCTGTGTGCCTGCAGCTGTGAATATTCCACTGCAAAGCCATATTCACACCAATGCTGCTCTTGTTCTCTTCATGACTGCAGCACAGCTGCCAATGCTACAGGCTGCTCAGGTGGAGACATTGCCCTCCACATCAAGACAGGGATTCAGGCTGAAGAACAGCCAAGAGCAGGTGGAAAGCCTGTGGGTAAAAATCAGAGACAGAGGCTGTGTCACTGTAAGTTAGGGACAGTGAAAATGAAGGTGACGTGGCTCCATGCATTTCAGAAGGCACAGAAGCCAGATTTATTAGAAACGACACACTTTTTATAGACAGGATCGTTCAGCTGAGACTTGATTGGTCTTCAGTAACACTTCTCACACCACTGGTTATTAGGAACAACACCTTCTTGTAAACATCTCACCATTTCACATGCAGCATGTTCTCAAACAACAGGTGCAGAGAGACAAGCACTGTTTTAATTTTTCCTCTGAGCTTTCTCACAACTTCCTCAGGATGATGCCTGGAAAAGCTATGTGCTTCTCTCTATCTGTGACCAGAGAGCCAGCACAGAGGCAGCAAGGGCAGCTTTGTGTTTGGGTCTCATCAGCCAAGGGCAGTCTGGTGAAGCCTTCCTGCCCCAGCCACAAGAAGCAAGCCTGTGGCCTGCTAGGGGACAGCAGCCCCTGGAAAAGCAGCATGGCAAGCTGTAGGCAACCCAGGAGACTGCTGGGAGGTGTGGGGGATAACTTCTTGAAGCAGATGGTGGCTCCATCAGAGGAAATGCAATGCTAGATTTGATGGCCAGCACCAGAAGTGAGCTGGTCAGGGATGTCGAGGAGGTCACCGGGCTGGAAGTGATCATGCACTCGTGAAGTCTGCAGCCTTGAGGAGTGCAGGTTGGGATGTAAAGGCAGGCTCCTGAAATTCAGGAAGGCAGACTTCCAGCTCTTCAGGGAGATTGGCAGTGGGATCCTCTGGGAGACTGCCCATAGGGACGAGGGAGCTGAACAGAGCTGGCAGATCATTAAATTCCTCCATGGAGTGCAAGAGCTAGCAATACCCAGGAGCAAGAAATGGGACAAACAAGGCAAGAAGGTGTGGTGGAGTTGGAAATTGCTGGTCAAACTAAAGGGCAGGAAGCACATGCACAAGCAGTGGAAACTCAAACAAGTGATCTGGGAGGAGTATAGAGAAGTAGAATTGTCTAGGGAGAGGGGTTAGTGAAAACTGCAGCTGAGCCTGCAAGGGATACAAAGAAGAACAGGAGGGGCTTCTGCAGAGAAGTTAATCAAAAAAGAATGATCAAAGGCGATTAATCTCCTCTAATACACAGTGCTGGTGAAGAGGTAACAACAGGTGTGCAAAAGGCTGAGGTACTTCACAACTGTTTTACTTCAGTCTTCTCTCTTCCCACACCTCCTGGGTGGAAGGACAGCAGGATGCGGACTGGGAGAGCAGAGTCCCTCCCACTGGAAGTGAAGATCAGGGTCATGGCCACCTAAGGAGCTCGAATGTGCACAGGTTTGTGGGCAGAAGGGAGGTGCATCCCAGGGTCCTGAAGGAATTGACTGGTGTAGTTGCCAGGCCACCCTCCATAATATTTGAGAAGTTATGGTGGTCAGGGGCAGTTTTCACATAGGAAATTTTTTGGGTTGATTTTAGTTTGCTTTTTCTCTGTGTGTTTTGACCATCCATAAGTAGCAGATTAACCTTGCCAGCAAACTTTGTCATGCTTCCACTTTTATATGAAATCTGCTTTTGGTGAGATCTTTGGTGATGCTTTCTTAAGCAACCTTTGCAACACAGCCCATATCTGGATATCTTTGGAGGAGATGTCTGTTTTTTACAATGCTTTTTGGCTACAGAACCCTAAGCACTTCAAGCAAAATGTGCAGGGAGGTATTAAGAAATTTCATATACAACCTAGTGTACATTTGTTTTGTGTATTGTACACTACAGACACCTCCTGCTTTGTCAGATTTCGTGGTTTCCATCAAAAATGAAAAATGACTGCAGGTGTATGATGAGTGATTGTGGCTGGTGAGAAACAGAATTTGGCAGGTTTTGGGATTTCTCACCTGCCTGGATTTGAAGATGTGGGTACTCGGGTGATACCAACTGATCTTGCATTGCAACAACTTTTTTCCTAAAAGGCCAGTTAATGCAGCTGACAAACTTGTAGTGGAGCACTTCTGCACCCAAATGATAGCAATTGACAAGTTTGTTGATCTGGGAGAACTGTTGCATTTTAGTTGATGTCAGAGTGCTGTAGCAATTTACACCAGCTGTTTGTATTGTCTTTCTGAATGGTTTTCCTTAGCACACCCTCTATTTGCTTTTCATGTAGAACTGGTGTCTGCTGCCTTTGAGCCACTGAAATAGGAGCTCTTGTGAATAGCCTGCATGATATGGTAGTTAACTAACAGCTTTTTCTTTATTTTTCACTCTTCTCTACCTCTGAGGTTTTCTTCATAACCTTTATTTTTTTTCCCTGCTTGGATCCATGCTGCATTCTGTCTCTTCAGTGATTTGGGTTTTTGGGGTTTTTTTGGGGTTGTTTTTTTTTTAATGAACTAAATAGAAGTTGTTACAAGAACTTCAGAATTAATACAAAAGGAGATGCATGTATTTATTTTGGTGCACACTCTCCTTTAAGGGCACTGCTGGAATGGAAAGGGCTTTCTCTCTAGTTCCTCCCTCTCTGCACTCGCCTGTCCTCTCCACAAGGAATTTCAACATATATATATATATATATATATCTTTTCTGCATATCCTGTGTTTACAGCAGCAAAGAGAAACAAAGCATGACTCATGGCCCAGTTAGTGGCTGGAATGGCCCAAGGGTATGTCTGGGCCAGTTACCTGCTCAGGAAACTTCACAGGTAACCTTTTAAAATAATTGCTTGGAAGTGCAGACACAAGCCTCCATTTGCTATGGAAAACTTGATTTTTTTTTTCCTTCCTAAAGTGTTATCTTCCTTTACTTGTACCCAGTTAGAGCAGTGTGTTTTGAGCTACCTGTATATTTTTTTTCCAACAGGTATTAAAAATAAATCTTGTAAGCCTGTTTCTGATGTCGGTGCCAGCAGCTTAAATCAGTTTGTACCAGGTAAAGGTGATAAGCTTTCTTCTCTGACTTTTGTCAATTTTAGGGAAGTAATACCTGTTTGTCCCATTTTCCCCTCTTACATGGGTAAAAGTTTAAAAGAATTATGCTGAATGAAATGGGATTGTTAAAAAAGTTGGAGAAAAACTAAAGGTTTCCTTGCACATGTTCTCTTTCTTTATAAATAGGTGACAGAAGGAGAGGCTGCTGTGATATTTGACCAATGTGTTGTGTTCTGACTGCTCAGCACTATATGGGCTGGCAAATTATCTCAATTTTTAAGCAAAGTAGAAAACAACTCCACAATCTCTTATTGAGAAAAGCATTAGTTGTAGTCAACAGAATTCAATAATTTTGTAATGTTTTATTATGTATCTAATTCTAACAAATCAAGATGTAGCAACTTGCCTTGTGGATTTGTCTATTTACATGTTTGTTTCTTACAAAGTGTTTTATTAAAGGGACAATTTGGCACAAAATTGTAAAACTGTTTTAAATGCACCTTACTCCGTTGAACTTTTTTTTCCTTCCTCATAAGTTTTTGTTTCAAGGAGCTGACTTGAATTTTTTGTCTTTGGAGCCAGACTATTTGTAAGTACCATGGACTCAGTAATAAACTAAAAGCAGTTTGTGTCTTTATTTGTTTATGTATTAGCAATTTGCAAATCCTCATGTCAGGCAATAAAATATCTCTTTTTTTTCCCTAGCTGCCTAAACTGAATGTCCTCTACCCACCTCAGCATTCTCTGGCCTGTCCCATGGAAAGAAGAAAACATTCACTAACGTGTGCACAGCCTAGATGCTCTTATTTTTATTCTTTAAGGAGTTCACATAATAGCAAATTCACGTCCAAGCTCTCAAGGGTGTATAAAGTGATATTTGTGTTGCTCTTTGTCACTGCAGCCTGTGCAGTGCAGTTACTTGTTTGGGTTACATCAGGACATACATTACTCTGTGTTCCTATGGACATTATCTTCCTTATCCCCAGCAAGGATCAACTGATTCAGTGTGTGTGTTCTGTGGGATGCTGGGGAGGACCATCAATTTAAGGTGTTGTTTTTTTTATTTACAATTTTCCCATGTTTATATCCACAAGAATGAAACCATTGCTATAGAGAAAGTTCTGGATCTGTTTGTGGGGGAAAACCAGGTGTTCAGTTTGAGAAGAGAATGACTGAGAGGTGAATATGATGGAATCAGGAATTTCATGGGTATCTATGTGGATTATCCAAAAAAAAAAAAAAAAAAGGCAGAAAAGATTTGGAGAATAGGAAATAAAATACTTGTTTAAAAAGTGTGTGTTTATTTAGCCAGAATAATAGTTTAGAGTAGTATTGACTGGACTGCAGTGTCAAAATAATGTTTATTTTCTCTGTTGGATTTCTTCTTCAAATTTCTTCTGCTTTTTTTATATATTGGAACTCAACTTTAATTGGAGCTCAAAGTCTCTAATTTTTCTGGATGGAATGTGGTCTACAAGGTCAAAAGGTCTGCTGTGAGTTGAAGATAGAAAGTAATTTATACTAATAAACTTAATAATTTCTCAGTAAACTTGGAAATATGATTATAATCCTCAATTTTTTTTTTCAAAACATTTACCTAAGTTTTGACACTCATTTTATCTTTCATTTTTTTCTGCAATCGTCAGAGAAGGTTTGTTATTTTCTTCTTTATCACTTGTGATGAAATGCTTTGCATTTCTGTCATCATCACCTCATTTTTGACAATTAGCAGCAATGGCAGAGATAGGAAGAATGGGGTTTTTTCCTTTGGTGGCATAATGACCAAGCATCTCTTCATACAAAGGTAGGTAACCTCAAATGAGGCACAGAGGTGATTTGAGCCTTGTGCCACCTGTACTTGCCTCCTGCTCAAAGTGCGGGCCCTGACCAGTCTGGTGAGAATGATAAAAATGTACACATTCAGCTTTATACAAATTATTGGTTTAGTCAGTCTCACCTGTACAGACAGAATTCAAAATTCAGCAGTGTGCAGCCCACTCAAACTGGAGACCTGTTTCTCTGTCAGCATGCAGCTGTTCCCCAGGGGCTGTGTAATCATGGGCTGTGTAGTCATGGGCTCAAGACTCTCTGCTAAAAAAGGGTCTCAATCTTTTGAATCCCTTATGCTTTGTAATGACAGAACCAACACCAACAGAGCAATCCATTTAAACAAAGGAAAACAGACTGGAATCAAAGTCTATTCCTCCTTTTCCCAAACCATTTAGTCACATATAAATAAGCAGCTTATTCAGTATTTCTGGATTTGTTACTCTTGGCAATGGACTATACTTTGTGCCAGGTAATAGATCCATTTTAAATGGTATTGTCTTTTTTCTTATAATCCCTTTTTCTCATAATACTTTTTCTTATAATTCTTCCCCCACCCCCTCAGCCTCACAGGCAGTGATTTGATGCTCCTTAATACAGGCAAGTTTGTGTTATGATGCTTCATCCAGCTTCCATTCATTTTTAGAGCACTGTCATTTTTGCCTGCTTTAATAATAACATGGCCTGCACCTTTAAAATGTGCATAAATCCATTTATATCAGTCTAAAGCAGTGTTTCAAGGAGTTGTAAAGATCTGTGCTGATATTATCTCCACTACACCCTCTCACGGGAGAGGAGGCTGCATGGACCTCTTGGTGTGCTGGACCAAACTCAAGCTCCACAGCTTTGCAGAGTGACAGCCCTGGGGATGAACACCCTGCTGGGCTGTCCCAGAGAAAAGTTACCACAGCTGCTTCACTTGAATTCTGAATTTCTTGGCAGTTCCTACCCATCGCTGCTCAGACAAGCAAATGAGTGTCTCAAAAATCACCTGTGGACATTGACACAGCTGAAGTTGAATGTAAGTAAATTTAAAATTTATACCATGTGAAAAATTTGAAAAGTGAGTACAGTAACTGATATAAGAACCTCATACTTGAATGGAAAATAACTCTTGGAATGGGAAGCAATGCTTGGTGTATTCTTGATGCCGCTTGTCCTATTTACAGCATTCAGACAATGTGGGATGTTCTACCTAAAGCATATTGCTATTTCCAGAGAGCTGTCTGCTTAAACTATGAACACCTTAAAGCACCTGCAGCTCACCCAGCACCCCAGAAAGACAAATGCCAACAAGGAACTGCAAAAACACAGCTTTTCATTCCCCCAAAACAGTAACCTGGCTCGTACCCTAGGGGTCACAACCTCTCCAGCACGTTCTCTGGATTTTTCCCAGTGCAATTTAGTGAGTCTTGCCCTGACAAAGAACAAAAACTCCGCAGATTTCCTTCCATTACTCTTCAATCCATTCACTGTTCCCCCATTTGGAAACTTCACTGCTGTGTGTTTCTTGTGTTCCTCAGGTGCCACCTTTCTTACAAACACTTGTCCATGAGCAGTATATGTGTTCTTTAGGGCTCTAATATGAGGCAGGTATTTGTACTATTTTAAAGCTGGTTTTGGCCCTTTGTCTTTGAGAAGAGTGTGTTGGTTTTGGCTTACCTTGGTCAGATTTGCTCTTGTATTTATTTTTAAAATGCAGGGAGATGTGGTTTTGTCAATAGGTGCTCTTTCCCCAAAAACTGAGCAAATGCACGTTTTGAACAAGCATTTCTTCCTGAAGTGTTTTTCTTGCCTCATTCAAACTGAGAAAACACAAAATTACTTGAGTGAGATGAGTGATGAGTGCAAATGTCATGAATCCACACACCACATAATAAGAAAACTTTTAAGGAAAAGTTTAGATCAATGCCCAGAAACACACAATCACCAGCAAGTTTATCAGAGAACAGGATGGCTGTCACAAATAGTATGTTCCACGTACGTGTTGTATTCCCTTACAAAATGTAGCTATTATTAGACAAATAGAAGAAGCATCCACATTCACAGGGTATAGTACTTCAGGTTGCTCAACAGGAAAAGGAAAAAAGGCTTTGCTATGATATCATGAACAACTGAATGATGATTTTGAAGTTTTCAGTTTACCTCCACATATATTGGATATTTCCTGAAATCAGAGGTCTGCAGTGAAGATCAATACTGAACATAAAGATAGACTCTAAGTTTTCTCACTAGATACCTGGAAATCATAGTAGGAAATCTAAGAGTCTTTGGACAGGCTGTTATTCATCCAGTGTTCTCTCAAACTGTTACCTGTCACTGCTGGGCTCATGTGAGCAAATTCACATAGAAAAATGCTAACTTTATTATAGCAATATGCATTTTCTCCAAAGTCCCTATATTTCAGGGGCATTTTGGCTTCTTGACGTGTATTTTTAACACAGAAAGCGTTTCAGTAGTTAATGGATCAGTTAGTTTTGCACTAGACTGAAATTCTAAAAAAAAAAATTGGTGCCCAGTTTGTGAGAATTATATGTATAAAAAATATCAGATATTTTATGATGCTGCATGACAAATGCTGAAGTAAACAGACACCTCCTTTTTTTTATGCAAGTGGCTGAAATAGAGGAACAGATGTGCTGTTCCTGAGATTGCCACTTAAATTTAAGGAAGCTTGAAGCAATAATTTAAAAATGTTCTCGTGAGGTGACTTTGCTAATGAGGGACATAATTGGAGAGTTATAAATGTTCTTATATATATATAATACTTTTACAGCTGTACTGAAATTGAACCAACTAGGAGAACTTTATAGTATTTGAGTCTATTGATAATGGTACAAAACTGTATGTGGCAAATTTCACAGCAAAGAAACCTTTTCCTAGAGATTGAACCCAGCCAAGTGGCATTTCGGAGCCAACTATGAGCTGGATGTGCCTCGCTACCAGGCTGCACAAGTGAGACTGTTGGCCCCTGAAGTTTTCAAATGTTTGTCTCACTTTTTCATGGTGAAATTTAATTGATTCCCCCCATCCCTGCTTTAGAGATTGTGTGATTGAGGTCTCACTCCAGGTAAGAGGTTGCTGCAGTACAAGCCCAGCTGGTTTAGTGGTTGCTTGTCCAACATCACTGGTGTGGATTTCTCGAAGTATCCTCATTTAATAGTTGGAACAAAGTATTGGAGAAAATCTTAAATAAAATAGCATCAACATACTGTTTATCTGATCTACATCTCTCGTGTCAGAGCTAAGGGGACCTGTATCAAAATGCCTGCGATTAATGGCTGCTCTTCTGCTTAGCTCCAGGTTTTCCTTTCCTGTACTTAAGTGAGAAACATCTCTTGTCAGAAACATAAGAGAAACATATCTTAAATTGCTGTTTATTTTGCATTGCCTGAGCCACATCTTAAAGTGCTGTTTATTTTGCATTGCCTACAGAGCCTGTGAAAGAGCCTACAGTACAAAGGACCCTCACCAAGTCATAGACCTGTCCCACACCTTTCACCTCTTAATATTTATTGATTGCTCTGTTCTATAACTCTGCCCCTCCTAGGTGTGATTTTCAGATTAGCCTTAGGATTTGATGGAATGTAATTCTATTTTCTGGGCAGATGCTCTGGGGTGTAGTTGGAGCTGGGTTGTTCACAGGGAGTAAGCTGAGGGCTGAACTGCTTGAGTGACTCTGTCAGAGAAATGTCTCAGGTATCCTGAATTCTTCCCTCAGGAACAAGTGAGGTTTTTCCATCACCCACTGTACTCTTACCAAAGCATGTATTTGAGGACTGAAAAAACCCTTAATTTTACAGAGATAGCCTGTCTGTTCTCCAAGGATGTTTGGATAGTATAACAGTGCTATGAAAAATTTTTCTCACTGTGTCAACCCTGTTTAGACCAGCTCTTAGTGTAACCTATGGTCATTGAAATAACTTTTATAATCAAGACACTTTTAGTAACAAAGATACTTATCCCATTGTGATGCAAACAGCAGATGTGTTAGTAATTTGCTAAGGAAGAGTAAAATTAATTTCTATAGCATCCTGTATTTTTTTATAAAATGAAAAAATGGTGATATGACCTTAAAGCAACAATACCAGAGACAAAAAACTAGCAGGACAGTTTAGTCTTCAGAATTATTGTAATGTTTTCATTTTTCTAATTTTTGTTTCTTGTGTTTCCCTTAATTTTTTGTTCCACTGTTGGCAAAAATTCAATGACAATTATGTCACAATTATCCAACCAGCAACAGACGTCAGAAAGCACCTGTCAGCCCATAGGAGATTCAGAAAATAGTGCTACCACCAGCACTTTATTTACTTTCCTGCCCACCCTGGGAAGCCAAAGTTCTGCTGTGACTGGTGTGAATTTCAAAGGAGACCTCAGGTTTCTCTAGCTGAAGTCCAATTGCATATTTAAATGTGTTGAGAGCAATAAGGTTGTGTTGGAATTCATTTCCTATGAATGGGTTGCATGGTCTGGTATTTAATTGCTTCCAAAACTTTTGGAATTAAATCACTTATGGTTGGAGGAATATTTCTCCCTTGATCCAAGGTGCTTTATGAAAACACATTAAACTATGTGACAGATACATCTGAAAGACGCTCTAAGTAACCTGTTTAGTTGTTCTAATAGACTGGGTTTATCTCATATCTTAGTTTATGCAAAATTGTTACAGATAAGCAAAGGGATTATTTTATGTATTTGCTAATATTGCACATAGCATGTGTCCAACGATGTTGAATTGAAATTAATTAATTACTATACCAAGCCACTTCTTTAATGGACTCTGCTCCTCCTACACCTGAGTGCTGGAAGATAACGTAATAATTACACTAATTTTCTTTCAAGAATTCTCAAGTACTTAGATTTCAAAAGCAAAGGTTGTCACCTTTATGCGTGCAGCTAAAAATAGTGAATCTCAAATAATCTGTCGCTGTATTAATCTTTAATTTGTCATCCTTTGAAGGCAAGGGAATAGAAAATGCTTATTATATTTCAAAGGCAAAGGAAGAAAGTGTTGAGCTCTTTTGAGACTATAAGTTGTTTGGGATATTTTAATTAGCAATTTTAAAAAACAGATAAATGGAAACAAAATTAGATGAATGTCTGTGTTCAGACATAAGGCTGAACAATGGAATATTTGTTACAAACAAAAACTCAAAAGCAACTGGACTCTGTCTGAGAGAGTGTGTCAGAGTGAGATGCTGTCTTTGGTGGTTTGAATGCCCTGTATACACTATTAGAGGAAAGGAAATTTGGGGTTGAACTTACACTGTTGCTTTGGTTTGCCTGACAGCCATGTTATTTTAGAGTGATCTTATGGCCATGCATTTCTTATTGATATGTAGGAGGCCTGGAATTTGATGTCTCTGATCAGCCTTTTATGCATTTCAATGGCATTTCCTAGATTTAATTTGAAATAAGTAAGGGAATTTAGGTTGTAAACCACTCAACTGCTGTATTTCAGAATATATTTATTCTCTGTGCTTACACCTAGTGTTCATGCTGAAGTTCTTGAAGGTACAAACTCCATTTATAAGCATAAGGTACATTTAATGTAGCTTTAGAGCTTATTTCTATTACTCTCTATTATTTCTCTCTATTCCATAAATGGAACAGCTTACTGTATATTTCTGATCTTGTTTTTCAGTTTGCAAAGTATTTCCGACTTTGAGGAATCATTTGTAGAATTCTTACAGCAAGATATTATTTAAGAAATTTACCTTTGTAACATCAGTGTTTGAATTTAAAAATTTTAGAGGGAAGACTATGTCTAGAATCCCTTAAATATTTAAAAATAATTTTCTGATTATGAAAGGTCATAATATTTGTTCTTGATAGCCTTTAAAAATTTTATTTTCCCGTGATATTGGTTTAAGAGAGGTGCTCTGTGTCTATGAGAGAGGGAGAGGGAATATCAGAGTGTTAGTGTTTTCCTATTGCAAAATAATTGAAGTTATTTTTATGAGGCTTTATTTGAATGGTAAAAGCTTTTTTTGTTTGCTCCCCATCTTGTGGCAAAGCACATTTAAATATTAATGAGAGAAACACACAATTCAATGGTAAGGGAAAAAATCTTTGAGCATGAATGGCCAGAATTGCTTTTAGTCAGAAAAACATCTGTATCATGCAGATAAGGATAGCTGAGAACCAAAGTCCTCCTCAAAATTGATGAGTTTAACAGAATTTAACAGTCAGGGTGATATTTGCAATAAGTTATGAGCAATGGAAATGCAGAAGGACATAGAAGATGTAGATATATTCAGATCAAACTGTTATATGTATATGTACATAAAAGTTTTCAGACAGGCACAACAGGCTGCTGGGTATAATTGACTGGTAGACCTTTCTCCTTCCTGACTTCAGTTTGCATGTCCCTGAACTTAGAATTGAAGTTAATATTACTATACCAATACTATAGGAGTTTTACAAGAGGCAAATTAAGGAACTATTTTTAAAAAAGGGCAAAAACTGTTCCTGAACTATGGATAGGAGTTCTAAGTGTTGTGGTTTAGCACAAAAATGCAACCACACCAAAAGCACAGACAAAATGCAGCAGCTTTTGGACATCTGAAAACTCTCCAGGATAAGAAATGGTCAGCTGAGCAGGCTCATGTTCTCCTTGATATCTTTAAAGGTGCTTGGTGTGTCTGGTGCAGTAGACTGCGGATGGGAAGGGATTTTGTTTCCTGCCACCTCTTGCCATTATTAGTATGTTATTGAACAAATTATAGTAATGATAATAACCCTGTATTTAGGTCTCATGCCTATGCTCAGTTCTCTTTATCAAAATAAAGCTATAGCATTTTCTATTAATGCATTATATATGTATGTGTCTATATTTAATAAATACAACCAAAATAAAATTCTAAACTGCTAAATAAATTAATTCCAAATAAAATGTCTTGATTGTAAAAAGACCCCAATTTTCCAGATCTGCCTGGAAAGAGTGTCAGTTAGGGTTTGCTTCTTTTTGAGTTACAACAACATGCATTTCATTTTCATCCTTCAGTTTCAGATTGATCATTATTGGGGTAAGCCAGTCATCACTATCAACTTCACATTGGTTCCTTCCCAACAGGAATCCAGCCTAGTCTCTGGGGAGCATGTGAAATTCCTTGTGTTGTGTTTTTGCAAGCAGAAGATGGTGACCATCTTAAAATCTCAAGTAATATTCTGCTCGCTACAAGATAGAAAGCAGCAACATAAATTTGCATGCTTTGCTCTCTAACTTTGGGTCTCATTCTAAACACACTGGGGAAAATACAAGATTTTTTTTGCGGGGGGGGATTCACAACAGTGGGAAAATAAGTGTTAAGATAGGTAGCTGGACACCACTTTTTCCTCATATGCACCTTATGTTGGACAGATGAGAAGCTGACATTTTAGAGGTATGTGTTGAGTGGAAAGGAACATAAAGGAATAGGGCAAACTTGTATGGTTATTCCCAGTTATTTTAGTGTACTCTTTAATCAAAATAAGAAGGAATCTACACTGTTTTCTTGGTGGCATTATGGAGTCTGTTATCTTTGGGTGTATTCCGTTAGGATGGATTTCTACAGTCTCAAGACCCTATGGATTGCAATGGGGAAAAGTTCTCTGCCATGATCATTTTATCAAGGCAGCTGAGCTTCTGTTCATTCTCCTGGTAAAACCATGAGACAGTGTCTACTGAAACAGGATGCTAACTAAGGTAGCATCCTGAGCCATGTTAATTTTTTTTTTTTTTGCACATTAAAATTACTATTGATTCTGAGTCACAGGGATGTGACTCATCCTGGAAGTTAGATATGTCCCCAAGATGTTGCTGTATCAGAGGCTCACACTGAAATCACTATTAGGGCTGCTTGATTTTCCAGGGGGGAGAGTGGGGTGGGCTGGGGCGGTGATGAGAAATGCTGTTTTTTCTTTTGCTTTTTTATGTTTTTTTGTTGAGACACAGGGAGGGGGCAAATGGGAGACCAACATTTAGCAGAGAGTACTGTTTTTCTTCAGCTATTTGGGTACTTAAGTTGACACTTCAGTTAATAAACGAGATGTTCTCTGGTGTGGTACTGTGGTTACTAATGCTTACTTCCTGGTGACACACTAGAGACTCTCGGGTAATTCCTCCTGGGAATAATTATGAATATTTCTCTGAAAAATTAGCCAAATATTCACCACTGGTAAAAAAGCAAATAAAATATTAGTTATTATTATCAGAGTTATTTAAAGCCTATCAGGAAATTCATTTGTGGATATATTTGTAAGGTTGCGTAACTTCATAAATTTAAATTTTGAATACTTTGTGCAATTTTTCTTTATTAACTTTTAAAAAGAACCTAACAAAACTAGAAAGTGCTTGAGAGATCAAAAGCATGGAATATCTTTCATATGGATTGTGATGGGATTACTTTTTTGCAGCTTGGAAAAGAGGTAAGTGAGAAAATAGAAGGATATACAAATATACAAACTGATACACTGAACAAAATTTTCAGCTTGTAAATAGATTTATAGTTCATGAAAGATTGATTTTTGCATGAATAATACTTGTAGAACCCATTACCACAGGGTGTTGTAGAGAACAAATATATACAGGGATTAGGCAAATTTATGGACTAGGTTTTCTGAATTAAGTACTAAACCTGATGGTCCAGACACAACTTCCAGCTTCCAGTTGGCTTCTGGATTCTTAAATCATAACACAGATTCTAGATTCTTAAAGCATAATACATATTGTATGCACACTGCCATCTTCAATTCCTGAGGAAAGTACATTGCACTAAGGCAGGCCCAGACTTAGTAAATTTGTTCATGTATTCTGACCAGAAGATGATATAATATTCCAAATATTTTGGACTTATAGTATCTGACAAAGTTAATATACTTCAGAGACTTCTATGCCTGGCTCAAAAAGACTAGAAAGAGATGCAGAAAAAAGATATTCTGGGATGTATCTATTTAAGTAAATATAATTTTAGTATTGGGATGTGACTATTTTATAAATAGTTAATGTTTCTTTACACTACTTTTTCCTTTCCATTTTTTTTAATAAGGTGTTTGTATTTCTGAATGTTTGCAAGTATTTAGGGAAAATGCCCCATCAACATAAAGGGAATGAACAGTGTTAATGTCTCTATTCCCATTCACACTATTCATGTTTATTTTATTAGAGAAATCTATGATTTGTTGATACCACTTGAACATTTCATTTCTTAAGGGAGGCATAGTTTCAGAGCTAGAAGCCTCTAGAGCCTGTTAGCAGGCGGCGGAAGTGAGTGGGCTCATATTGAGAAAAGCACTGCTGATTGACACGATATATTGGTTTAGAGTATATTAACTTATCTCACACTTTAAAGAGTCAAAATTAACTCAGGAACATGTTTAGAATCCTAACACCTCAACAGATGGAAAGCTCCCTTCCTTCCTCCTTCTCTGAAATCACCTGGCACAGAGTGAGCCAAGGCTAAAAAGGTGGCTTAGAGAATTTTAGTTCATTCTGCAAATTATTTTTTTACACTTCTCAGAATAGTGCGCAGCCTTCCACAAAGCAGAGTGAATCCTCCTAGCTTTTCTTGTTTGCTCATAGGAAGGAATAAGGATCAGGAGTAGAGTTTATTTTAATTGCAGTGCGTACAGTATGTCACGGTCTAGTGCGTCAAGCGTTGCTATTTTGTGTCTGTGCCTCATTCCAACTTTAGACGGACACAGATCAGAACTGTAAACACCTGCCTGGCGTCATTAAGGGTGGCAAAAATATCCCATTGTGGGAGGACCAGAAGCTGTGTTTGAGGCAGTTTGTGTGTGATCTCTGACAAGAACATACCGTGCTGCATCTTCTTCGCTGCTTGTGTTCCCCTTTGGATGGAAAATACTCAATCCAGCCGCTGTCCTTGGCCCTGCCGCTCACATGCGTACGCGCACTGTGCTCGTAGTAATTCAGAATGATTTCACAATAGCCACACTTCTAATAGCAAAGAGAGACTAAATTTAACACCCAACGAGATTAGCTCAAGGCCTTAATATATGCGGAGTTGAGAGGTCGTTCACGATAATTCCATCGCTGCCATATGTTTAAGGAAGATTAATTAAAGGAAATAATGATAGAATAGGTCTGCTTTCATTAAAAAAAAAAAAAGAGGTTAGTGCTTAAAAAAAGAAGATTTTACAGAGGGATCCAAACATGAGTAAGTTGCTAGCAGTCCTATCATCTGTCAAACCAACTACCACATCAAATTCATAAATAGCAGTGTGTAAAAGGGAAACCAGGAAAGCCAAATTCCACTTTGCAGCCACAGAGAAACAGGAGATTTTGAATGGAAGCTGAGCACTCCTAATTGATATTATTGAAACTTTGCATGCTCTGGGTTATTTTTTGTTTTGTATTAATTTCCAAAACAATTCCCTATGTATTGCAAATGTTTGCAAACAGATAAACGGAGGGAAAACCCCTGACTCCTTTTGGTTTTAGGAGAATGATCACACACTGTGATGCAGGAACTAAAGTACTAGTAGGGCTTGCATCTCAACCATGTTTTTCTCTCCTGAAAACTCAAAGAAATGTGCAATACTTGACTTCAGTATCATTACAGTTAGTCCACCAGGGAAGAGCTGTCTGTGGAGGAGTAATCTAAATGCTCATTTAATTACCAAACTACTGAACTACTGAAATTAAGTTTAAAAATAAATAAGAAAGTTGACCCAGTATGAAATCCATTATTTCAATTTTTGTGGTTTTTTTCAGTTGCTTGCAGCACTGATGGGCACAAATCCAGCTTGTCCTTGAGCTCCTGCTTACAGTTGCTCATCAGCTTTTGTGTGATCTTGGTCAGGTAGGTTTGTGTTTCTAGCCCATTGCTTTTCCTACTCAGAACACCAGTTTTGCTGCTAGAAAAGTCACTACATTTTTCATGGGACAATGAAATAAAATTGAGATAAAATTACGCTGAAAGAAGTGTATTGGCATGGAAGATGTGATGATTGGGATATGCAGACTCTCTCAGCATCTCTGTCTTCCACTTGCTACTTTCTAGATGGGCAGTAGTATTTCTTGGGAAGTCTCACAAAGTGATTGCTTGCCCACAAAACAGGGAATGGAGTAGTGGGTCATTTCATTCCCCAGGTTGTCTGTCTCATGTAATCTAAATGTTAAATGGCTTTGCAGTGGGGTGTGTCTTGCATTTACTGTGAATAGTATGGAAAATAATTTCAAATATAGTAATCTCTCTTTTTTTAACCTGCTGTACTACTGTGTTAGCATGCAGCTCTTGGAATTTTGCCTTTGGTTATATTAACTCTAGCATTGAATATTGTTTTTCTGGCAGAAATTCCTTGGTATACACTCAAGAGAAGATAGCTTTAGCTAGGGTGTAGGGTTTTTTTTTGGTTTATTTTGCTTTTAAGTCTTTCTGTGTATGTGTGCATGTATGCCTAGAAGTTCTGTATAAAACTTTTTATATACAGATATTAATATATAATGAAACCAAGTTAAAGAACTTTCACCTGAAATGGAACACTGGCAGATGGAACATAAGAAAGCAGGAGCTATGAGATGCCTGATTCCACCAGTGTACAGGTGGGGTCACCTCTCTTGCTCCCATAAGATGCTCAGTGTCAGAAAGCTGACACCTGCTCTGCTGACCTGCCTGTTACTGATACCTTCAAACACCTTGGTGGAGATGAGTTTCTTGAAGGTATTTCAGCTGTTCTGGGACATCTGAAGCAACTAATATGTTTCCATAAAAACAGCTTCTAAGGTATCCATTTTTTTTCCAGAATTCTCCCGTGAATAGCAATGCTACCATCTCCAATTGCAATTACACCTACAACTAAACTGAAGATGCTGCTCAATCCTTGCTGTATTTATTTAGAGATGAACCAGCAGAGTGTGGTACATGAGCAAAAACTGAGGCATAACACAAATGAGCATGCACTTCTGCTTTCCCTGAAGAAAAAAAGAGAAGGTTTAATTGAAATCTGTGACTTGATAATCCTACCAGTTACATTTTGTTTTCATAAATAAAGTTCCACGAGAGAGGACAAAGGAGTTGGTCTCCTATGTGTCTCGGAAGTGAACACAGACAACTGAGAGAATTCACTGGTAACCACACCTGCTAGCAATGAATGCCCTAGCTATCTATCATGAGGTTGTGCATTTGTATCTTTAGAATTATGATACTGGGATAGTGGTTTCACAAGTCAAATGTGAGACTTGATTGGTCTTAAATGATAATTCCTCTAGAGAAAGGAGGAACTCTGTAAAACATGGTAGGCCTTCTAAGTCTCCAAAAATAGAAAATAAGATCAGGTCTGATAGTCCAGTGGCCCTTTTGACACAGACAGCAGTAATAATGGAGGGTTTGACTTATCTGATTTTTCAGTGAATGATATATAAGTATCAGTCAGCAGGGAATTGAGTCAAGTGAATTTACACCAAGAAAAATCCTTGTACTTTGAAAAAGATACTGAAGGTTTTCTGAGACCTTTCAAGTCTATCCATGAATATCCAACAGCTTTTTTTTGGCCATTACATGTAAAGATGCCCAGAGGCTGACAAATAGCAGTAATTTGCAGTATATGCTTAATGTTAAATTATTTTGACAGGTCTGTCTTGTGCTGTTTGTTTGGATGTGTTTTTTTAAAACAAGACTGCTTTTGGGGAGAAGGAATTATTTTCTTACTTTTTCTTACTCTGTTTTACCTTTTTTATAGTGCTACTTTGTTCTCTAGGTCCCAAAGGCATCTGAGATGCTCTTCTAGGGCCTAAGCCCCCTCAGTTCTTGTTGAAGTTAACAAGAGATGAGAGCGGTCGCATTTTTAAAGAACCTGGGTTTGCTTCATGTTTTTTGCTCATCCCCCATTCGCTTTATGTTGTGAGTCATACTCTTAAGAGTATTCTTATGATACCTTCAGTTCCCACCCCAGCTTTAGGCATCATCTCTTCCCAGGCTATCAGTTAAAAACTGAAAGCTAAATAAATTTGGGCTTCACCATCCAGCCAGTAAATCCGTAAAGTCAAAAAAATAGGAAGGCAGCTCTAGGGAGATATTCTGTTTTCTGGGTATGTAATCTTATTTTTTTCCTTGAGGACTAAAAGCATGGAAGTCCTATCAAAATGTGTTTCCTTTCTTGCCTTTGTTCACTGTTAAAAGTCTTCTTGGGGGCATAAAGACTTGAGAAATGGAGGTGTCTGTCATGTTTTATTTAGTCTGAGATTAGTGTCTTAGGGGAGGTGAGGAGTTACAGCAGCAGGAAACATGTTTCTCAATAGCTCATTTTATTTCTTTATTTTAAAATATCTCTATTTTTAAAGATTAGATTACAATAATATGTTAAAAAAGCATTTATTCAATCTTTTTGTACAAACACATAGTCTAGAGAGTGAATAGGGCCTGCAAGGAAAGCTGGTGGAAATGGGAATGCTAATAGACTCTTATGTTTGGTCTTATTGAAATGCATGCCTTGTTAGTTATGCTTCATAATACTGTAGCCTAGTTTAGGACAAAATAAATCTATCAAGTGCAGAAGAATAAAAAATCGTAATCATAGAAGAAAACCTAAAGAACCAGTTAGCTTTTCAGCTCAGAGGCAGCATTTACAAAAGAGTGGAATTCAACTAAATGAGTAATCCCTAAGGTTAGAAAAACAGGGGGAAAGCTGTGTGCCGTATTTGCATTAACTGAGATTTATATTAGAGGTTCGATGATAAAAGAGGCTCCTCCCAAGGCCAGCACGCATGTGCTGCTAATCATGTGAGGTCTGAGCTCACTTGTTGCAAGATTTTTGTTTCTTTCTAATTTAATATCTAGACTTTGTATTTATTCTGGGTAAGCTGGCTACCTGTAAATCCTGAGATGTTAAGCAGAACTAATAAAATGTCAACATGAAGATTCCTTTCTTAAGGCTATTAAAGTTATGCTGCAAGTACATTGTTTTTCTAATGGATTATTTTATTTCTTGTACTACATAGCTTAGTATTTTAACACCAGTCCTTTGAGACTATTGATCTAAAGCAAATTGATTAGATTTTTATTTTCCGGTTCATAAAATGAAGCAAGCGATATAGAAATCCACGGAAAAAATGTCATCTTCCTTCTGTTTTTTCTTTTGAAAAGAAAAAATGGTCATTTTTTTCATCAAATCATTTTTTATTGCTGTGTTAAAGGGCTCTCTTTATGTTTAGAGTCTGAAAACAAGCATTTAAGATAAGAGGGCAACCTTGACCAAAGAGATAAGAACAAGTTTATTCGTATTTCATAATACTTATTACTTATACCGGTCTGTATTGAACCCTGTATGTGTATGAAAAAAAATCTCACCAAAGAGAAACATTATAATCATAAGTGTATGTTTCAATGCCAACAGGGAAGCTAAAGCAGGATGGGAAATTTCACCAGTCTGAGACTGAAGGAAAGTGTCTCCAGCCATGATTGCACTTAAAATGAGGGGAAAATGTCTCAGGCTGTTTAAGGAAACAACAAGAGACATCTTTCTCAAAGAATTTACTCTTCACTTATGCTAATGCAACTGAGAAGTGTCTATTGCTTTGGAAGTCTTTTAGATGGGTCATAAGATCTGCCGGATCTGTCCGTGTCTCACAAACGGGATGGGACCCTGACTGGTTGCACACTTAGGATTTATTATCTGTCTGTATCATACAAGCAAAAAGCAAGAGACACGGGAAAATTACAACATCCATGCAAATCCAGATCAGAGACAAGATGGCAGCTTATGCAAAGCCTTTTTCTACATAATCTTTGAACCAATAGCATAAAATAAAAAGTGTCAAGTCATTATACTCTAACCAGTAAGAGAGGGACCCACGTGGGTTTAACATTAACAAAAGGACTTCTATAAACCTCAAACAATACACAATAATTCATTATTTAAGATTGAAACTTTTTCTATCCTTGCAAAGCATATATCTAGGATTTTTCACATCTTGAACTATCAATAAGTCCTTGTTCTTTCTTGTTCCTTATGATAAATATAAACGTATTTACTTGGTTCTTAAGTTCCTAGCTTCCCATGAGAAGGTTTAAAATTTCCCAGCCTTTCTTAGCTTTATATCTACTTTCTGGGGCCAATTTTCACTTTCTAAAATATTTTACCATTTATATTCCTACAATAAGAGTTAGAAATGTTTTGTCAGTCATTTGGTTAAAGTGCTTTACCTTGGCTTTTGGTGGCAGTAAAACACATTTGACCCATGAGGGTTAAACAGCATCTTTTAAGAGGAAATAAAAAATTAATTAAGACTGACTCTGAATTATCTCTTGTGGCTCACCTCTTTCCAGGTGCAAGCACCTGTGCTGCTCCCCAGGCAATAGAGTGGATACCCAGCTCTCACCTTCGGTGGGATTGGGAACCTTCAGGATACACAGAGTCTGCACCCAGTAGAAGGGTTAGCAAGACAGAACTATGAGAGGATAAAAATTAACAAAATGTGGGTTTTTTTAAATAAGTAGCTCCTTCGATACAGAAAAGAAAAAGGCTGCATGCTAAGCACAAATAATTTCTTCTTGGTTCTGCCTTTCTAATGGGGTTAGATGAGATTTGGGGAATGTTCTGAGTTGCAGAGTGAAGTAAATCTATACTGATTACTATGGAGAAATCAAAATCTGCTGTATGATAGTCAATCTCTTCTAAGTTAGTCACATGAATCTTAATTTTAAGGAAACTCTAAAAATCTATTATTAGTAGTAGTTTTTTAAACCCTTTCTGTAAGCAAACTTTTTTTCTAGTGGATCATGTGGTCTAAAGGAATTGCTTTTGTATAAGGGAGAAGGCAGTGATGCCTTCAGGTTTAGCTTTCAGGTATTCCAGATTCTCTACTGCATTATTCTATAACTCTGAACTTGATATGAAGTGTTAGCAGTTCAGACAAAACAATCCTTTTCCAGCCCCAGAACCAAGGACACTGCTGCAGCTTCAGGCCCAAAAAGTTCAAACAACACGGAATTGAGGAGAGCAATCTGGGAGGATGGGACTGCATCACCTGGAGCTGTAACTGGAAAATTAACCCCAATATGGACATGGAACAAAACTTATAAATGTGTGAAAACTCAGAGTCCATCTTGGGTTCATCTTGGGTGCAGCCCTGGCTGGGCTCTGGTGCTGCCCAAGGTGGATCCATGGAGGAGATCCTTTAAATCAATCCCTGCTTTATTCTTTAGCTCTGTCCAGCCTCTGCTCTAGGCCACCCTTCCCAAGGCATCAGCAGAACTGTTTGCAGGGATATAATTGCATTAATTAATTAGTGAGATTGTGAGGTTAGGAGAAATGAAAATTCATCAGTTCGGTTCAGCTTTTAAAGACGTGTATTGTGGAATCGTCTTTTGCAGGAAAGCCATCAAGTAAGGCCCAGGAGTCTGATCAGCTCAGTGTAATTCTGTTTTCCATATCACCTCTGACCTGGGTGTTGGGCCCTAGGGCTCTGCCAACCCCAGCTCTGTGTGCAGTGATGGTGTTTGTGGAGGGCTCTGAGGGGAAGCAGTGCCCAAATTGATCCTGTAAACTCTCTGCTGCTACTGCTGCTGAACTACACCACCTTTCAGAAAAGAGGCCTGGGCTCTTTCCTGCACCCCAAAACCCACTGAATACTGTGCTTGCAAAAGTACATGGCTGGTTTCCTGTGTAGTGACGTGCCTGAGCCTGGATGTAACTCCCAGGGAATAATTATTTGTAATAATATTTATTAATTTCTATAGTCATTATTAATAATTATTATATTTTATATTACTATATATTATATTATATTTTATGTTATCATATTATATTGTCTATTTTTATTATTATATTATATATATTACCTTTTCTATATTATTAATAATTATTAATTTATATATATAAAAATTAATATTTATTCCCAGAGGAATAATTCTTCTGCCCATTCCTGTCTCAGTCCTTGGGGTGGCATTGGTGACAGCCCATTTCTACTGCCCATCTCTGCCAGTTTGCTGGCATATCAGAATCAAGGTTGGGAGGTGGTTTTTTTTATTTATTGTTATTTTCCACTATGAATGCAAGTTTTTCCATTTATCAAGGAAGTGAATCTCGGCATAATTCCTTTTAAAATTAGTTTTAAATCTTAATCTGCTAGGGGTCATTTTTAATACCAAGCAGAGGGCATTATAGCACTTTTTTTGCTCTCTTACATATAATTTGATTACTATTTACAGCAGATGAGAACTTTGTTTTTTAATGAAGTGAATGACATTTATTAACTACCCCACAACCAGTTCAAAATAAATCAGAAAATCTGAGCAAAATAAAAGTAATTAATCTACAGAGATGCTTGTCTTCTGTGAATCATCTAATGCCATCTATCTCAGGTTGGTGTTTCAGGAACCATTAGTGAGGACTTTTCACTTTGTGACATGGCACAGTGAGGGCAGATAAATCCAATTAGTCCTTTTCCCAATAGACATGGTATTTTAATTAGTTTTTAAGATATAGAAAGAGGGTGTCTGGTAAAGTATCATGGGAAAGAACTCTTGAGTTTCTCCCTCTCCAGTACATGCCATACTGCACATATAAATACATAGTGAGCTTTCGGAAAACAGTGGAGGAAAGCATATAAGAGTCTGATTAAATCTTATTCTGAATCATGAAAAAGGCCTCTGTTTTTTTCTAGTAGAAAAAGAATCTATATTAAAAGAAAAACACAAATTTCATCTTTATAAACAATTTCCCTTTTAGCAAAAGAATGTATAATTCTGAGGTTTTTCAGGTTTTTTAATGGATCCTTTTTATGATGCTTGACTTAATTTTGTATGAAAATTAATATTTATTAGATATTAATATTTATAGGGTGTAGCACTGTTTACTGTTTAACTATTAAAAAAAACTTTATTAATGCTTTTTTTCTTTGAAGACAAGATAGTCTCCAAGAAGTTTGTGTTCTGAATGTAGTGCCAGAGTGCAAGGTGTTCAACTCAAATTCAGAAATTTTTCTGTTTTTTATATTCCATCTATTAGCTGCTTATACTTGCTTTCACCAAATAATCCTCTCCTTCCCCTCAATTTGAGACAGTGGTTTAGAAAACCATTCAGGTAACAAAGATCAATGATTATATTTTGAAATATAACGATGAATGATTTGGTTCAAAGAGATCTTTGAAGTGATTGCTTTGACAAGGTCATTTTTAACCAAGATATATAAGACTCCTTTAGCAGTTTTGTCAGCTGAAGAGACAGACAAGCAGCTCCCTGTGGTGGCTTTGCTGCCAAAAGTCCAGATGTGTGTAACTGTGGACATAAAATGTATGTAAAATTCTCTTGGGCCTGTGGCATTGCTGCTGGGCTGCACATGCAGCTCTCTGTTAAAAGAAATCCAGAACTTTCACTTGCTGCTCCAATGCAGGCTAATTAAGGGGGTTAATGGTTCCTGTGCTTTGGTGGAATTATCCCACTAAGAAGGAAACTGAATGGTTTCATTTCCCAAAGAATTCTCTGTTACACAGAAACCTGTGTACCCCACTTCCTCTTTGCAACTGAGCTTTCACTCTCTCCCATCCCTCATTATTTTGGGCTTGTTTTGCTGTTCATCAGCAGTTGATGAAAAAATAGTTATATATATAATATATATAGATATAAAATATCTATATATATAAGTATATAATTAGTAATATAATTAGTATATCATTCATATATTATTACTATATAATATGTAGTGAAATAAAAGCAGTTCTCTTTTCCCTAACATTTCCATGGCTTGCAGATGCTCATAACTTTTGTTAGAATTAAATAAACTTTATTGGACTTCAACACAAGATTATATCTTAGGCCGTGGTTTTATTCTTTTTTTCTGTACCTGTTTATATATTAGCTTGAATGTTAATCCATCATGGCTAGCTGGGGGCTGTCAATATTCTGTCAGACTCTGAATTAATGCTTTGAGTTGCACTTGTGTTCGTGTCTCCTGCAATGAGGATCTGAGCCCAAAAAAAGTAGTAATAGCCAACAGTCAGAAAATCTGAGACAGAAGGAAGAAAAGGAAAGAGCCAGGAAAATCAAAAATTGAGAGAGGTATGATGAAACCCAGGTGTATAGGGACTTCTAACCATGGATTTCTAAGTGTCAATTCAGGAAGAGATTTTGAAAGACTACTGCCTCACTTTTAGGAACAAAATACTATTTTTTTCCCCCCATTAAATAGGTGCCCACCACAGCCCTGTAACTATTGCTAAGTATCCATTCCTCCTACAGTCAATATGTAAAGTACCAGCTTAATTGAGGTCTGGGTATGACTACATTCTGAGACCCTTGTTGAAGCAAGAAGCTCTCCTGACATTTAGAAATTTGATTACTTAGAAAGAGAAAAGAGGAAAACAACCAAAACCGCTCAATTTTGTTATTGTATATGGCTGCTTATTCATACAAAAGAGTTAAAAAGGACTTAGCACTGAATTATGCCAACAGCAATACATGGAGTAAAAGTCACCCCAAGAGCACAGACATGCAGTGCTGAGCATTGTTCCAAGCAGTCTTAAGCTCTTCCCTCACTTCACTTGTAGGTGAGCAGTGTCCTGGTACATCCTTCCTCTCTTCCAGCTGGGTGGTCATGCCCATCAATTATTCAGGTGTTTAGACACTGTGTCTCGTGCTTTGATATTGTGCACTCTCTGGTTGGGTGAAAGAGTTGTCTTTTTGACTTTTTTTGTTTTGTTTTGTTTTTCTTTCCCCTTTCCTATCCTGTTGTACTTTTGCATTAACCCAGAAGTAGTATTTAGGAAATAAAATCAGAAAAATAGTCTTAAAATCAATCGATTTAATGTCAGTTTCTACTGATACAGTACCAATGTTCTGTGGTGACAGACTAGTGGTTTCTTATCTACACATTTCCTAGTTTGTTCACAAAATACAAAGCTATGGAATGCCTAGACTTTTCTTTGCAAATGCATTTTTTACAGGCAATTTATGCTGCTGTCTGAAGCTCTGCTGCTTGAACAGGCAGGCTGCTTTTGAGTGGAAAAGTGAAGCATGTAGACAACACTTACCACACTGTGAATGCTAAATGAATGATACAGGGAAATTAAGCAACCCTCCAGTGTCTGAAGGGATTCTGCAGGAAGCATGGGGAGGGATTCTTTGTCAGAAACAGTAAGGATGGGGAAAGGAGTGAGGGGTGAAAATTAAAGGGTAAGATATTGGGAAGAAATTCTTCACCTTAAGAAATGCTTTTTTTTAAGAAAGTCTGAGAGTGGCAAGCCATGGCAACAGCTTGCCCAGGAGCTGTGGAAGCCCCATCCCTTGGAGGAGTTCAGGGCCATGCTGGACAAAGCCTTGACCAGCCAGGTCTGTCAGGAGGTGTCTCTGCCCATGGCAGCAGGGTTCAGGGCTAGATGATGGCTGAGGTCTCTTCCAACTCCCCAAGATCCTGACTCCCTGACTCTGTGACTTAGGCCAGGAAAGATTTTACTGGAACTTGTGTTAAAGCCCTGGTTATGCTTTTAAAGCTTTTGAATAAGGCAAATAAAAGCTTTTGAATTGTTTTGAATTAAATTTTACCTGCAAGTGAACTAATTCTGAACACATAATATGGTTCTGGCATGAGCCCTGCTGAGGAGCTGGACTGAGAGTGCACAAGCCTGGCCTAACCATCCTGGTGTCACAACTGGCTGCTGAGATTGTCACCTCTCTGCTCATTGAGGAGTGGTGGCAATGGGAAGCCCTTAGGTGAGCAGTAGTTACACTAGATCTGCAATTTCCAAGTGTAGTGATTTTGTCAACAGATAAAAGCTAGTGATTCAGAAGGGCAAAAATTGTTTACATAGGTACAGACAGTTTGGTAGTTTGTTGTTGTTAGACAATTGCACTGAAAACACAGGAAAAAAATGACCAGAATTTAAGAAATCCCCCTCAGTCCTTGGTGTGACTTAAGCATTGTGGTGGGTTTGGCTTGGGTGTGGTTAATTTTCCCTCTTGGAGTCTGTATAGTGCTGTGGCTCAGATTAGTGACCAAAGTAGCGTTGATAGCACAGCAGGGTTTATATATTGCTGGGCAATAAAAGCACAGAGGAATATTTCCAAGGCAGCCATTACTCAGAAACTAGCTGGTTATCAGCATGTGTGAGGGATTTCCTTCGTGCCACTCTGGATGGGTTGAGTTTTTTACTCCTTTTTCACTTATTAAAGAGTCAATTGACCCACATGCTTTTCTTTGTTTTGCTCTTCCAATTTATTTCCCTCCTCTAGTTGAGGGAAATGAGCTGATGTGGGTTTAACTGCTGGCTGGAGCTAACCTCCTATGCTCATGAAGCTTGCAATTTTACTCTAATTTCAATCTTGATGAGAGGGGAATTAAAAGTAGACCATTTAGAATAAGTTTTCTTGAGACTATTGAAAGCTAGGACAGAAATAATTTTTTCTATATTTGTACTTTGTATCAAAATCTGGTTTATTTCAAGGTAAAAAGTGAATAATTAATTCTTAAGAGACATTTACATTCTTTATAAAACTTTACTGAAGCTTTATGCTTTTGGTCTATTTAACACAAATCAAGTCTCTAGAAGAGTGAATGCTGGCAGCACTAACCAGAAAAAAAAAAATCATGATGCAGTCACTACGTCACTCTACCATCGTATTTTGGCTTCGAGACATTTTCTATGGTTTGCTCATTTTCAGATCTTGAAATTCCTCCCACACCTCAGAAACATTTTTAGGTGATGCTGCATGCCCAGGATTCATTTCCAGCTTAAGAGAAATGTGCAAGCAAATGCTGAAATTTTGGCAACAGATATGGAGAGACTTACTATGGTAGAAACTTCAGTCTGATGTCAATTTCTTGGAAATGGGGTAAATTCAATATGTTTAAATCACATACTTCTCCCAGTAAGAGGGAAAGTGGCTATAACTGTTGCTGTAAAGCCTAGTAGTATGATTCAGAACTAGAAAATGCAGCTCCAGCTCTATGTGATAATCTTATCACCAGCTCAATCAGCTCCATCAGAGGAATGAGAGAGAACTCTAGGAGTCTCACTTTGCACTTGTTTTTGTGAGAAAGATAGGAAAGGGGGAAGAGGAAACTCGCTGCAAAGAAAAACAACCTCAGGTTGAGATTTCTGCAGTGATTTTACAGAACTAAGTGAGCCTGGGAAAAGATACCAGCCCACAAGGTACCTATCAGCTTTAAAGTATCATTTTGAAATATTTATTTATTTATTAAATTTCCTATCTTATTTCCTATCTTATAAGCAGCGAAATCAGCAGAGGAATATTTGAAGCACTCTAAGGTTTGAAGGACTGCATTTTTCTCTTGGTTCATTCACTGCTATGGGCTGCAGACTGATTCACACAGTCTCAGGATCTGACTCTCCCACTTCATTAAGGTCACTTGTTCCCCTGATACTCTGCATAGAAACAAAAGTAAAGGGAAAATAATACTCTTCCTGAGTTCCTAGGACATCATGAAATGCCACATGCACCAGACCATGCCTGGGACAGGATTTTGACTCCTGCAGCTGCTTTGCTGCCCCGACCTGTTAGACCTGTACTAAAAATTGGAGCTGTTATATCTGTACTGAAAATTGGAGACAGGAAATATGCTAGAAAACAGCCAAGGAAGAGAGAAGATGGTGCAAATGTTTCAGGAGTCTTCTCAACTATCAGAAACTCTCTTATATGGCAAACGGTTAAACCTTGGATCCCCCCAGTAAGGTTGGGAGAAAGGATCAGAGAGTTGTGAGCTATTTTCCCCCTTCTCTTTTTGACGCTCAGCTGCCGAGAAGCAGAATGTTAGGTCTTTAATGCTAGGTCTGCATCTGAAAGCTGAAAAGGTCTGAGTGCTGGGATGAAAGCCTATTGGTTTTGATAAATTTAACTTTTCCCTCTCTCTTATGTGAAGATAAGATTACAATGAAGAGTCCATGAAGTTAGAGGTCACTGTAGGCATCTCCCAAGAGGAACAGGAAAAGGAAATATGTTTTTATACTGCACTTAAGTTGCTATTTATTTCATTTATTCAGAAGGTTCAACAGACAGCAGATGCATATGACCTAAGAAAAGGACTTTAACAAGAATGAAGTTCATAGTTTAGCTGCAGCTTTAGGCTCAGTGTACTATATTATTTAGAAAGTACTCCTCAAGCAATAGGAATCTGAAACTTACAGAAAGTATGTGTCTATTTCAAGACAGCACAAATTTGAAGCAATAAAGAATTTAACAATGAAACCTGGAACACTGTTCTCCAGTAAACAGTGAATCATTTACAGTCAAATTGCAATGAAATTTGGTAATGTATTGGCCTAATTTATATTACAAATCAATATAAGTATATTATTTTTTAATGAGAAATTTAGAAATTTAACAGAGTCCAAGGAAAAATAAGGAAATGGTCACATACAACAGAGACTATTCAGAAAACTTTACTAGAATATGAACATTTCTCTTCTGATTTTATTTGGTAGAAGGGAGAAGTCTGCACTTACCTCTTACATGCTCTTGACATTCAAGTTTGTTCTTAAATTTACTGAACAGATTCTTCCAAAGGAGCTACATATCAGGATTGTTTTTTCTCTGGAAGAAGTGTAGGATTATATGTCCTACCACAAAAGAGCAATTTTGGTGCAATCCATCTTGGGGATATTGTTGTAGTGATGATCAAGTGTCTTGAACCCCTTGGGTTTCACCAACCCACCAGAAATCTTATATTTCTTCCTCCTCCACTATTCAGTATTCCTGCTGCCACTTCTCTTGATCCTCAAAACATTTCTTCATGTACATTTCCTAGATCTCAGTATAACATTATTTTTCACAAAGGTAAAAAATGGTCTTGTTCACTTCCTAAAATTGTGCAAAAAAATAGCAATGTTTGAACTGTTGTCTTAGGTGCCTAAACTGAATTTGGAGACCTAGTGTGTAATGCAAGTGTAAAAAATACAGAATTAGTCACCAAAATACAAACTAATCACTATTTACTGCCTGACCAGAGAGGCTAAAGGGTTCTTTAACTTTCTACCATGAATATCAAATGAGTTGCCAGAAGTTCACAGGCCAGAAAAGTTGAAATAAACTATTTCAACTGAACCAACCATCACAGAGTCACAGAATATTCTCAGTTGGAATGGACCCACAAGGATCATCAAAGCCCAGCTTCTAGTTCAGTTCAGGACATCCCAAGAATCCCACCCAGTGCCTGAGAGCATTGTCCAAACACTCCCTGAGCTCTGTCACGCTGGTGCTGTGGCCACTCCCTGGGGAGCCTGTTCAGTGCCCAGCCCTGCTCCAGGGGAAGAACCTTTTCCTGCTCTCCAGCCTGAGCCTCCCCTGACTCAGCTCCAGGCCATTCCCGAGTGCTGTCCCTGTCACACAGAGCAGAGATCAGTGCCTGCCCCTCCTGCTCCCCTCAGGAGGAATTCCTAGACTGTGTTGAGGTCTGACCTCAGTCTCCTCTCCTCCCGGCTGAGCAGATCAGCTGCTCCTCATATGGCTGCCCTTCATTAGGTCCTTCATTACCCTCACAGCCCTCCTTTGGACACTCTCTGATAGTTTTACAACTTTTTTATATTGTGGCACCCAAAACTGCCCCAGCACTCAAGGTGAGGCCAGCCCAGCTCAGAGCAAAGCAGGACAGTCCCTCCCTTGCCCAGCTGGAGATGCTGTGCCTGCTGCCCCCAGGGCTTCTCTGCATTCAGGGCCATCAACAGCTCCCCCCAGTTTTGTGCCATCTGCAAACTTCATATCCCTCCTAGGACCACACCTGGTTGTTATGAGGATGTAGAAGAGCCTGGGATCCATGATGGAGAGCTCCATCATGGCAGCTCAGCAGCCTGATGTCACCCCAGCCTTGTGCCCAGCTGTGAGCCATTCTCAGCCATGGCATGGTGTGTTTATTCAGCTGAATCCCAGACATTTTACCCAGAAAGATACTGTGTAAGTACCAAAAGCCTTACTGAAATCCAGAAAGATTGTGTTAACACTGTGCAGGTCTGTTTCCTGTTGAAGACTTATGGTTTTCTTTCCACAGAATCACATTTTTTAGTTCTGCAAAGGTTGATGAATGTATTTGATATGCACCAGAAATCTGAGTTCAGTGTTCAGGTCTGGCTACCTTTTCTCAGAAATTCAGACAATAATACTATCACTGTTAGGAAGGACCACATAGAAAGCTAAAATTCAGTTTCCTTGTGGTTCTGGGATAATACATGCATTTTTTTTCTTCACTTTCCTACAGAGGGTATTTGCTAGCAGGCAGCTGATTTATCCCAGTTGTGTAATTCTTCATGACTGTGTAGACCCTGTGCTATTGCTGAACTCAGTATGAGAGTTATGGGACAAAGATGTGATGCCTTAGGTTTTAGCTTTTGTATTTTTCAGATTCTGTGCTGCTTTCTTGTGTAGTTCTGAGCTTCATATTAAGTGTTGCTAAGTGTTGGTCTCCATTCACAGAGTAGGGAGACAAAACAATTTCTGCTCCAACTGGGGACCAAGGACAAATGATCCAAATCTCAGGCCCAAGAGCACAAACAACGTGGGCTGGAGAGAGAAAAACCAGCAGGATGGGACTGCCTGGGCTAAAGCTGGAATGGGACAATGAACTCCAAGGTGCCAATGGAGCAGAACTGATCCCAGTGAGAGCCCCCGGGAGCGCTCGTGCATTTTGGGACCATTTTGGTTCATCTTGAGTGCAGCCCTGGCTGGGTCTCTGCTGAGACCTCCTTAGCATGACCCAGGGAGACTCCTTGACCTTTCCCTGGAGTTCAGCTCAGAGTTGAGGGAATGCAGAGTTAAGTGAACCAATCTGTGGTTGACTAGATCAGAGTCCATAGACAGTAAAAGCACATTCAGATAATTCAAGAGTGCTGGGAGTGGGGGAGGTTTGCCACCACCACAGGGTAATGCTGAAGAGGCAAAAGGTGTGTTTTCCAATAAAATAAAAATAATATTGAGTTAAAAGTGCAGTGGCAACATAATGAGTAAATTATGTGTGTAGATTATAGATACTTTAAAACAAATGCACAAAATTCAGTGCCAGAGGGCATATAATTAATTGATATTTTAAAATTACCTTCACAGTTTGTGTATTACATTAGTCTTTCTTTTGATGTTTGGACATCATTATATACAAGACCATGAAAGTATTATATCAACTTTCATAGTAAAAGGCTCTCTGGAAATTTTGTGTTTGCAAACTAAAGGTATTAAAACAATGTTAGTTTCTATTACAAATTAACCCTAAATTTGCTGCGCTGATAATTTAACAACAACATTTTCTGGTGGTTTTTAAATTTATGACTGTAATCTTAGGGAGAAAACTACATCTATTTTGTCCAAAAAACACTATCTAGATTATAGTTTGTTGTTTTGCTTTTCTTCAGTAGAGTTTTTGCTTTTGATCTTAGCTGTTAGCTAAACTACAAATTGGTTATCTTTGCATACAAAACCACCTCCTTGTCACTCTCTACCAGAAACTGAAGAGCATACATATTTTTTGGAGTGCCTCAGTCTAATCTCGAATGAAATCATGGTAAGTCATTTGTGATTGAATGAGTTTCTCCACTGTCATGCATAGAAAAAGAAAGTCCATGGAGTACCAAGACAGCCACCCGTTAGGCTGAATAACTTGCTTCCACTCTTGACCACATCCTTTTCTTCTGGTTAATTTCTTTTTTTTCCAAATTTCAAATAATTTATTTTCTAAAAGGGAAGGAACTCTCTTTCTGTGTACAATACCCAGCAAAATGCTGTCTTCCTTTTCTGGCCTAGCACAGTGTCAGGAAAAATAGGAAATCATTGGTTAATAAGATTTTTAAAAATCCATACTATTAGTCATTGAATTCTTTGTAGGCTTGGTTAATGAAATCCAGGTCAAAGCAATCCCCAGTCCTACCTTACTGTGTTAAAGAACAGTTTTGGGTTTTTTTCCTTCATAAGACACTTGTACATGCATAGAAGCAGTTGTGTGGAAAACATATTCTTTAAAATGATTGAACGTGAGCTCTGCTGAAGAAGAAAATAAAATCAAGGAACACAAAAATCACTTTTGCTGCTGCTAAGGTCTTTAGAAATATTGTGTACAGAGATTATTAAACTGATGTGAATAGCAGGTAGAGCCTTGGGGTCATTCTAATGGATCAAGGACAGCTTTCCCATTAGAGGTTTTAAAACATGAAGTTCATTAATGTTTGCCTTCAGACACCAGGGATGCTAATGTAGAAGCTCAGGGAGGATGGATATTCCTGTCTTTGGCTACAATCTAATGGGTTTATTTGTTTCAATGCACCAACAGGACAACAGGCAGTCATAGCGTGGCAACTGGAACAGAACCCACATGTGGGTGTTAGTCTCAGAATAAGAATTATGATCCAATAATTTTAAATCCTAGGGGTTTTTTTCAAAGATTTGATTTAGATTCAGTCATTAGATTACTCTTGTGGGTTGTAGTAATCCTCTGCCTCTGTTCAGTTTGGGGTTGATACTCAACATGCTGTGGAGGTTCTTGAAGATAAGCTGAAGTTGCAGGAGAGTTCAGCATCAAGACATCTTTCTGCTGCAGGATCAGGGTGCTCCCTTTTGAACTGTTTGGAACACAGTAAGAAATTTGTGCATGTTATGCTGTCAGTCCTGCTCAAAATGCTTTGGCGAGGGTAGCAGGGTTCTGTACTGCTGTCGGGTCTACGGTTCATTGCTTTATTTCTTTCATCCTAGTAAGAAACACTATTTATTCTCTTACTTAGAGCACCTGTAAGAAACCATATGTCTTCCAGATGTGGATAGATGCTGAGGATTTCAGACAGATCACAGTCCTGTGCATCTGCAAAGGGAGAGAACCCTGTCTCTCCAGACAGGCAGGTAAACAGCTGACCAAAGAGATTCCAACCTCAGCACTACCTCATTTTGTCAAAATAAAACGGGTGCAGAGGTGTGTGAGGACAGACCTTCAGACTTTCTTTTGCTTTGTCACTTAGTTTATGTGATATTGAGAAGCTCTGTGAATTTGTTTGGATTTTGGCAGGCTGTGAGCCATAGAAATTATTTGTTCTCCAGTTCTGCTTAGCACAAGAGGTTCTATTGCTCCTGTGTGTAGAGAAGAGGTCATGTTTGCTTCTTGAAGTCTTTGGTGAACAACAAGAGAATAGACTGTAGAAACTAAAAAGAGTGGAAGAAGAATGGAGCATACCAGAACTATATTATTTCTGTTTTATAATGAGAAGTACATGAATCTGCCAGTGTGCAGATCTATGTTTCTAGGAGGAAAAAAACCACATGAAACCAGACTTTTCTTCCCCATGGAAGAACATAAGCCTGTGAAAAGTGAAATCCAGAAGCTATGCAAAGAAGTTCACATAATTAAAACATCTCTACATTTTATCTTTGGCTTCTCTTTGCCACTAGGGACAGTGCTGCATTTCTTTTTACTCTTTTGTGATTCACTCAGTCCAGCTGACTCACACAGTGAGCCCCTCCAAAGGAATGTGGGCATGGCTGCATCCACATGGCAGAGGAGAGATGCTCCACCATGGGATGAGGGAGGGCTGCAGCCAAAGGAAAATGTAAGGGTCAGCCTCAGCAATTCAGCTGGGGGAACTGAGGCAGAATAGTCTGGTGTGTTAGAACATAACATCCAGGAGCTCGGTTCTTGGTCCTCTCACGACATCTCAGCTGAGCTGACACATGAATCCCAGCCTTCCTGACATATGAAATGGTTAACATAGTCAGATTTACTTGGGAAATTGTGGAAGCTTGTCAAATTCTGCCTTTTCCTCACAAGTTAAATTCTAAATAAATACATGCTGAATAAGTTAAGATGCAGCACTAAAGTTATGATGTTTTAATAGTAGGTTTTTTTAGTCAAAACTTATGGAGTCTTAAAAAACAAAACTCATGACATTATGGCTAAAATATCATTGTATTTACTAATCTTTCAATTTTTAAAAACTCTGATAGAATCTTCTTTTTTAGAAACACTCTGGAGAAAAAGGGAAGAACAAATCAGCCTAAACATAAGCTGAGAAAAGAGAACATATTTAACATTGTGTAGTGGTTAAAATAACAGGAAAAATAATAAGAATGTTCTGAATTGGAAACTAGCTTTGAGTCTCATTAAAACCTTAACTGCTTTAGGCTTTCCCTTCTCTCACCTGCCACCCACTGACGACCTATGAGTCACCAACTATTCCAGCTTCATCAGAAACCTTTATTAAATTATTTTAAACCTTAAAGGCCCATGTGATAAGAAAAAAAACCACACATCATCTTTTATACTTTTGAATTATAAGATTATCTGTAGAGAACAGAAATCTCATTTTCCATTTATGCATCTATATGTATGTACATAGTAACTACTAAAATGTGCATAATTGTATCATTTTAAAGGTCATTAATACAGTAAATGATGAAAACTGATGATATTTTAGCTCATTGCAGTTCACTGTTCATAAGTCAACCCTTTCAGGAAATAACTGGAGGGCTTTCAGACTTACTCAGAGTACCAGCCTTTGGGCAGCAAACTATGTTCATCGGGAAACACAATTCTTTTATTTTTATGCTGGTTAGTACAACTCAAAAGGATTATTGATTTAAATTTTTTTATTATTCAATATCAATGAAAAAACAGCAAAAGGCACTGCTTCATCATAGCTTTTCTCTGCTAACAAGAGCTTGGCTGTAGTTACTGCCCAAATGCCTCTCAACAATCACACATGCAGGTGAGTACCTGCTGTTTGTCTCATGGTTACACAGAAAATGAATGATTGCAAGACACCGAAAATTAATGATTGGAGCTTCAGGTCTCTCATTGACTGGGTGCAGCTGGACCTGAGGGTGTCAAACAGGATCTGTGGCTCCTGACCACTGTTCTGCCCAAAAGTGACCTACCCTGTAAGGCTGCTGCTGCAGCTGAGGAGCAGCCTTTGGGATTTATTGCCCTCAGGAGAGGGTTTGCAGGTGTAGGTGCTGCAGTGGGAAGGAATCCCTGTAAATTACAGCTCAACTGAGAGGTCATTCCATACCCTCCCCACCTGCACTTTCCACACGTACTCTTCACAACAGGGTTCTTCCAGTAGATCGCTTAGGTGTCTCCTCATCTGTCATTTCAGCTGTTTTTTATTTTGCCTCCAGAGTACTGTTCAGCCAGCCCCTCTTTGCTACCTTCCTCTAGAGTACGGGCTAGTGTAAGTGCAAATCAAAATTATTTCCTAAATTCACAGCACAAAGGAACAGGGCCAACAAAGGACCTGGTGGGTTACATCCAATATTCAAAACATCAGTAGCAAAGTGGCTGATGTTCTGCAGTGTGCACAAATAGGGTGAGGTGAGTATGATACATAGGGGTTTAGGCTTCTATATGGAGAAACACTTGTGTAACTTCAAGCATATTAATAAACTTTCAGAAATTATTGCACGTGCTTTAAGCTGCATTTAAGCATGTGACTAACAACTCTCAGGTTAGGACCTGAATCCTGTCTGAACATCCTCATCCATAGATAAGACGGTCTTTTACATCTGGTCATTTTTTAATATGTTTCTATAGCTTTGTAAAACTAGATCTATGTCACTGATATAACTCAAATGATGCAAAGAGTCATTGAGGAATCAGTACCAAAATATAACCTTTGTGCTGTGTGAACTAGACATACTGAGATACTGAGGTGTAACTCCTTCCTCTGGCTTGGTCTGAATTCTGTCATGGTATGCACTTGTAAATTTTTCTTTTATCTTCTTGTTTTTTATGGTTTTCCTTCTTTTTTTTTTAATATATATGTACATAATTAAGTGGAAACAAAGGGATTCAGTTTTGCCTTTCAGATAAGCTTTACTTGTGATAACTCTCCCCTCTGGTCAGCTGTAAGGTTGATTTCAGTTTAGAGATTAAGAGGGAATCGAGTCCACCCACTGTGACATTTTTTCTCTTTTGTTCTTCTTTTCCAACATATTTTCCTCTCTTCAAAAAATTATGTACTTCCTCCGTATTTCTTAGCTCTTTTTGTTATAGCTTCCATTTATACTTTATCCTGGTTTTATTTCCTATTAATGTATACAGACATTTTGCAGTTTCTGTCTCTTTTTTTTTTCCTCACCACTTGACTGGTCTTCTCCTTGCTTCTTGGAGAAGTTTAAATGTATCTCCTCCAGATCTAGAAATTCTCAGAGATGTCATGTTCATTTCTGGGTTTGTTATAGAGTCTCTGCTCCAAACCTATTTTGCATCATGTCTGCCTGTTATGCTAAAAGATAAAAATCTCAAAATGTGTCTATCATCATAATGTTCCCCAATCTGAGAACTAGCTGGTTGGAAAAAGCTCGATTAAAAATAGAAAAAAATAAATAATGGAATTGCCTGATCTTTAAAGCTGTAGACATTCCTACAAAAAAGAAGACACAGGTTGCTGGTAGGTGAGAGGCTGGACCTGAGCTGGCCATGGGCACTGACAGCCCAGAAAGCCAAACGTGCCCTGGGCTGCAGCAAAGCCGGGGCAGCAGAGGATGAGGAGGGGATCCTGCCCCCCTGCTCTCCTCTGCTCTGGGGAGATCCCACCTGTGGCTCTGCATCCAGCCCTGGGCTCCCCAATAGTAAAAGGGCACAGACCTGCTGGACTGAGTCCAGAGGAGGCCACGCAGTGCTCAGAGAGCTGGAGCACTGAAAATTTGGCTTATCCAGCCTGAAAAGGAGAAGGTTCTGGGGGGGACCTCACTGTGGCCTTGAAGGACCTGAAGGGAACCTACAAGAAAGGTGGAGAAGGTCTTCTTATGAAGGAGAGTAGTGACAGCACACAGGCCAATGGTTGCAAACTGAACAGGTTTGGATTAGACATTGGGAAGAAATTCTTACTGTGAGGGTGGTGAGGGACTGGCACAGGGTGCTTAGAGAAACTATGGCTGCCCCTGGATCCCTGGAAGTGTCCAAGGCCAGGCTGGATGAAGATCTGAGCAGCCTGATCCAGTGAAAGGCACGGTGCCCATGGCAGGGGGCTGGAACTAGATGGTTTTTAACGTCCTTTTCAACTCAAACTATTCTACGAGTCTATAATTATACATTTCTCTATCAGAAAACTATCTTTTAAGGAAATTACTAAATATCTGCTTGAACAATCTGTGTGAAAACAAAAGAGATTTTGCTGTGGGTCAAGAATTATAAATAATTAGAATACAGGGAATAATGGCTGCATCCTTCTGCTGAACCATGGACCTATCTCTTCTTGAGGTAGATCACTAAAACACATTGCATTTTAAAATTAATTATCTGCAAAGGTTAAAAATAATTTATGGGACATTTTATGCAGATTAAGGATCTTTTGGTCCTTTTCTAAACTTGTAATAATGTAGATCATCTCAAGTGCTGACCTTCAAAAGACCATATCTGACATCACTGGGCTCTCCTGAAACGACTGCCTGCTCATTATGTTTGTGGCACACTGACTTTTTTAATCCTCACATCTAAGGAGACTATATTTTTGTCTAGTAGATACTGTCCTTTCATTTTCATAAGCACCTTGTAAAACACTGAGTATTACTAGGGTGGAAACATCTTTTACAGGCTTTCTGGAAGCCCATTATACCTTCTTCTCATGAAATAATGTAGGATATCAAAAAAGAAAAATTCCACAGGATTTCTGGAGTAAAAACTGTAGAGAAAGGAGGGGTGCTGTTGTTCCCGTAAAACTGTGGTCATGCATGAATTGCTGCCCTGGTTTCAGCTAGATTAGTTATTTTTCTTCCCAGTAGCTGGTACAGAGCTGTGTTTTGGATTCACGATGAGAATAACTGATAGCATATTGATTCCACACCGATTTTTGGTTGTTGCTAAGCAGGGCTTACTCTAAATTCAAGACATTTCAGTGTCCCAAGCCCTGCCAGTGGGCAGGTGCACAAGAGGCTGGGAGGGAGCAGGGCTGGGACAAGTGACCCAGGGTGGCCAAAGGGATTTCCATCCATTAGAGGTTATCCCCAGTATGGAAAGTGGCAAGGGGTCACAGCTGACTGCCCGGGGATGGGCTGGCATGGCTGCTGAGCAATGGTATCACTGCGCATCCTTTGTTTCCCTTGGGTTTTATTCTCTCTCTCATGTCATTGTTTCCTTTTCTGTTACAATCATTGGTATTATTAAATTAAATTTTGTTTCAGCTGTTAAACTGTCCTTATCTCAGTCCACAGGTTTTAGGTTTTATTCCCAGTTCTCCTTCCCATCCCAGTGTGGGGCTGGGCAGGGGCCCAAGGTGAGGGTGGTGATCAAGAAACTGCATGGTGCTTAGTTGCCACCTGGAGTTAAACCATGCCAATGATCACAAATGAAGAATTGTATTTTCCTGCCTTTGTCTGCTCCTGGAGGTAAGTAAACTGCCACTCCTCTTTTCACTGTGCCTTTGTTTCTGTTTGTTAAAATTTGCTTGTTTTTACCAGTCTCTTTTTTGTCTATGTGGCTGAAAAAGTTAATGGTCTTTAATTTTCTCTCTGCTATTCTTGTGGTCTAATACTCCACAATATCAGAGAAACCCCTATGTGTCTTAGCTAAAAATCCAGCTCAGTTGCCTAAGAGTGACCCTTTGGCTTCCACTGTACTCTGTAACAATTTTAAATCTTCTTCTGCAAAGCTCTTTCATATAGGCTGACCTCATTCCAACTAAAATAACTCAGGTCTTAATAAACAAAATTGGAGGTGGGAGGAAGTTCTGGATTAATTTTGGCCTACTACAATATGCTTTGTAAATAACACATTATCCATGTTGGAATTATCTCCACCACTACTTAGGTATAAAAATAACAAAGCAAATGGGTCTATGGTGGTAAATCTGTCATGTGCTGTGGGCTGTCAAAGTAGCTGTATTTGTCTGTCTTCCAAACAAAAAAAAAAGTACAGTATTTAAATGCATGCCATCTATCTGAACGACAAGTGATACAATATTTCCTTAACTATAGTAAAACTAAGCTAGAGACAACCCACAGACATGGGCAGTTGGTGAGTGGGCAGCAGTACAGTCATGCCTGAAGAGTAATTGCATTGTAATTGGTATTTTTTCTTTTGCTCTCACTCTAGGCAGCTTCCAGCAAGTGGGTTCTCTTCTGCCCCCACACACTCCTCTTATCTGCATGGACTGGGGGAGTGCAGACAACTGAGAGAATGTCTAAAGTGCTCCAAAGCAAATCAAACTTTTCCCTCGTTATGTTTAGCTATAAGACATATCTGTTTTGTTGTCGTAGAGCTGAGCTGTCGCACTGTGAAGCCTTCAGGAACTTTCCAAACACATACAGGGCTACACCAAGCTGTCTTCTCCTTCAGATTACTTTTATCCCACAGTAATTGCCTCCTTACCTCTCAGCAGCTTTGTGCCAAAGGATGGTGAAAATAGAGGAAATAGATGGAAACAGAAATAGAAAATGGATGGAAATGGAAACAGAGGAATAAGGAAATAGATGTGGCCTTGCCCTGTGAGTTAGCAAACGTCACCTCCTTCCCATATGTATATTGGGGGATGTTGGTTCCAAAACAGATTACAATTTCTTCTGAACCATCCTACTCACCAGCCTCTAGGGTCATGTTCACAATCTCTCTCACTGTTACACAGTTGGTGAGAGGAATCCTGTGGAACACATTTGACCTTTATGTGGAAGAGCTTGTCACAGTGGCTAGGGAACACTGTCAAATGTTTGCCTCTCTCTTGAAGTCATCAGCTCCCCAGAAAAGTAATTTTTTCACCCACAGATTTCTCTGTTCTATTCTCACATCAGTGGATCTGACTGGCAGATATTTTGCAGGGGAAGATTCTGGGGGAAACTGTGTGTACTTTTGGCTCTATTGTTAAACTGCGTATTCTTCTGGCTGCTCTTCAGGACTCTGAGAGCAGAATTTAGATCAAATGTTAGTTACTCTGAAGTTGTGGAAGTCACTGTTCTAAGCTGGATTGGATTTGGTTTTGCTCACCTTTCCAAATGTAAGGCTATGTGCAAGACCAGTTAAGTTTGACAGTAAATCTGATTTGGCTCTTTGTGTTTCTAGCACAGCCAGCTGTGCTTACTTTTAGGCGCAGACCTTAAGTTTACCAACATGTGATTACTCAGCTGTGCTTTCTGTTAGGAGAGGCACTTTCCCCTCCACCTCTGCAGAACACGGGAGTGGCCGTCAGACCTGTCTGTTAATCATTGCTGTTTCACGTGCCTCTGCCAATATTTCATGGGATTGGAGTTTGCAAGGCACATGTTAATTAAAGCATGCAGAAAAGTCAATACTAGAAACTGACACTGATCAGGGGAAATGTCAGCTTCTTATTGAATGAAACAATGCACTTAGGCTCCAGAGATTGTATGAGTAGAGAAAAACACAGACCCTGATGCAGAGAAGTATAGCCAGCCTAACTTGGGCGCAGCTGCCCCCAAGGCACACACAGGCGGTACTGGGGCTATAAGTGAAAGCTAGCCAAAGTGGGAAGAGCATTACAGAGGGCAGACAGAAGTGGTATTCTTGGTTTTGCCTGTGCAAAATGGAATCCTAGTGAAATATACTTAGGGACACCTAGAAATTTAGGAAAAAAAAACCAACATGCTATTTATATTTATATCTGCATATATGTATCTCCAATTAAGCTGGCCACACAAGCCTAAAACTGCAGCAAAATTGATATAAAACTGCACCTTAAATCTTTCTCTAAGCCACTCTGACAATGATTGCAGAAATGGAAAAGAAGACAGATCCATGGGGAAAAATGTAAATCGACTGAAGACGTTATCAAATGTGTTGTACTTTATAAATGTCAGTTAATTTTTCTAGGAAAGACCTTGGTAACAAAAATGTCCACAATCATTGTGCTACAATACATGAACACAGCTTTTCCTAGAAACTGAGATGTTCCTGCTCTAGATAGTGCTCTAGATAGTGGTTAAAAATCCAGTGTCTGCATATTTTTGAAGAAGATAAAAACCCAAATATATTCTTCCCTTCCAACTTGTCAAAAGATAAATACAATATTTAGAGCTGCTGAAAAATTTAGGAACAAAGATACAAAATAAATCAGGTATTTTAAGTGGCTTTATTTGACATCAAATAATGTTTGATGCTGGGAATATTTTTGACAAAGAGTTGACTGTAGAAAAAATTGAGATATATCTTGAAAAATAATATATTTAAAAGCTAATATTTTTTATATATTTAAAACTGAGATATTTAAAAGTCATCCTTTCTTTAATTAAGAGATAGAAGAATATTTCAGTTTCTGTGAAGTAGAGAAGTAAAAATATTCAGTGTGAACAAAAAACATAATATCTAGTTACAGCCTGAGCATGATCACCAGATTATTGCATTTCTATTTGATGATTTCAGATATACTTCTCTGAAGTTTTCAGTGCTGCCAAACCCTGATCTTCTTGCTTTCAGGAATACAGGGAGGCCAGTGCTGTCTTCTTTGGAAACGTACTCCTACAAATTTTATCCATGCAAGTTTGTCCTGTTGTTAGGAAAGCTCAGTGATAGCAGAAGAGTTCATAGCCATATCCACTTTGTAAATATTTCTCATGAAAGTCACAAAAAAAAGTCTCCATGCGTGTTATTGTGATTTGCTATTCTTATTTCTATCCAAAGCTAAAATATTTACCAAGAATCTAATTTGGCTACAGAAACTGAATTTAATTGTTTTATTGAAGCCCTGTGTTTATTTTTTCATCATTTCAAATTAATAGCAATTATTTTGCAAATTTCTAAATATGTTGATTATGCTTTCAAAGAACCAGTCATACTATAAGACTCTGGTATATGGCTAAAAATGTTAAATGGCAAAGCTTTAAATGTTAATTTTTAAAAATTGCTATCTCCTGTCACCCTGTGTGGCAACATGTGCCACATGTGCCAGTTCATCCTTTCATGTGAAAATACTGAGGTTCTGTTGTGCTGCAATATGCTTTCAGAGCTGTAGTGAACACAACTAGAGCTTGAGGTAAATATCACAGATCTTTCAGGCTGGGAATTGAAGCATAGGGAAGAATTCTCACTCATTATGCAGGTAGAAGACTTTGAGTTATTTCACAAGAGAGAGATCAGCCTGATTATTCCTGACAGTTTAACAAATGAGTCATGCCTTTTGTTTTAAACAGTAGTTCAGCTCTCCCTAAGCTTTCTGTGAACTAACTTCAGCAAAATATTCCTGAGCAATTACAAATTATTATTCTACACGTCCATATGTTGACTAATTCTTTAATTTGTCAACTGTCTGTTCTTTAAACAGTTTCCACTGTCATAGTCACTAGCTGTTGCCAGACAAGAAAGGGATTCCTTCTGCAGTACTAGACAGCAATCTGAAGGAAATATTCAGAGAGGTACAGATTTTCTGTTTTGTGAAAAGAAATTAAAGGTACCATAATTAAACATTTTCCAAGCACTACTGATAAGAAAAGCAGCTGGCTGGTATGAAGGAAGTATGTTGTCTAAAAATATTCTGATTTTCATTTTAATGTAATAACTTCCTGTTCTACTTAGTGGCTGAGAATCTAACTCTTGCAAGACTACAGGTACATACTGATAGCGTGCTCTGAAATATGGATTTCTCATTTCTGTTGTAGGTTGTTGCTCAAAAAAGTAGGAAATGAGCAATTACACAAGAGTGAATAGACCGAGTGCACATGGGTTACTAGCACAGTAAAGGATGTCATGTACTAATCACTAAAATGCACTACTGACCCAGGAACAAGAAAGAACAGCTGGGAATGTTTCTGAAAAGTATTTAGTTTATAGGCAACAGTTACACAGAAAAGGTAGAAGAAAATACAGAATTCTATTTGAATAACTTAGAAAATGGTTCATGGTGATAGGGTATGGTGGCTAAGATTTAGGCAAGATTTCTTGAAAAAAAAAAGCCAGTAACTGTGCATGTCAAAACTTTTAAAAATAATTGTCATTAAATCACGAAATAAACCACTGATCCACTACCTCTCAAATCAGCAAAACATTGTCAAATTTTAAAAAAACAAGCAAATAACTCCTGATAAATTGTCACGTATTTCTAGCAAAAATGACAACAATAAAGAAGCAGTAAAGATGAAAAAGGACAATTATAAGTATATGAAGACATTCAGAGACAAAAATCTAGACTAAAATAAAGGTCTCAGCTTTCACTGAGAGCTGAGACCATGAGGTGTTCGTAGAGTCGGTCCTATACAATGTTCTATATTTCAAATAAAAGATGGTCATGAGAAAATCAGGTTTACAGGAAGCCACACTGGGGGAGGAGCTGTGGGCCCACCACATGGACATCCTGGGATGTCCAGCAGCTGCCTTTTGGAGGGATGCTGCACAGCCAGATGATTCAGTTCTGTGGGAAATCCCTTCAGAGCCTGATCATGTTCAGTGAAGCATTACTCCTTGTGCTGCTCTCTTTTCTGCCCTCCCCTCTCTAGGGCTGGGAAACCTTTCTGGGCAGAAGGCAGAAGGGAAACAAAGAGCATCTTACAGTTCAGGTAATGATTTTAAGGATTGCTTGCAGAACGGAGTTAAAATACACTGCAGCAGCTACCCTATTCCATCCATAGCCACATGCTTTTGAGAAGCAGAGACCCATAAGGGAGCTTTGACTGCTATGTAAAGGTCCTTGGCATGTCCTTCCTCTAACAGAAATGGAAGCTGCTTGTCCCTCCTAACCTTCTGTATAGCCAAGCTCTACAAAGGGCCTTACTGAGTGGGTTCCCAAAATTCTGCAGCAGTGTAAGCAGGTTTCCCTAGTTTCCTCACTCTGGGCATCTCCATATCCCAGACTGGGAATTGAATTACCCAGAAGCTATGCTGTGGTATTATAACAACCACATGGTAATCAGTGTATGGGAAAGCACTGCTTCAGCTGCCTGCAATATTTACCAGTGCTCTCATCAGGAGGGGGAGGAGCACCAGCTCTGAGGCTGGATATGTGGGATAATCCCATAGGATCCTGTCTTTGGGCAGGAAATGCAGTAATTTACAGAGGAATAACACAACCTCCAGCTCCCCAGAGCTGACACCACTCTGCCACATCTCATTACCATTCAAGTGTGAAACAGCTGCCCATCTCCCTCCACCTCAGATTTTCAGCCTGAAGAATTGCTGAAATACATCTTTTAAGCTTACAGGACTTTTTTAAACCATGCATAAGGCTTGAACATGGAATGTTACTCAATTATTTTTGTAGGTACCTTCACAGCAAATTTCTGCTCTAATGAGACATATCAAACATCTTTTAGAAAGCAGCTTAGTCTTAACAATGGACTTTATTGCATCTCCTTTTTGAAAGCATGCATGTTTTACCATACAGCCATCACTGATCTCATTTCTCTTAGCTGTATTTTGTTCTTAAAATAAAGCTTAACAAAAAAATATTTTACATCTATGTATATAAAACAGACAGTTTAGCAGGAAGGTAAATTGCTAGTCTTAGTTGTTTGTAAGCAGTGAAAATGAGGGAAAAAAAATTAATTTGGTCCAAAATAGATGATAAAAAATGAGGTTAGAGTTTCTCAGGGGAATTAGTAAGAGTTATTACTGAATAAAATAGTGTCTTGAGTAGAACAGTAGGTGCTGATGATCCAGAGTTCATAGTGTACGCTTTTGGGGGTGGTGAATATGCTCCAGATGAGTTCTGTGCTGGTTTTATAGGCAGAACACCACTAGAAGCTGTGTGCATCTTCTGGTTCAGTTCTATTCTGCACAGCCTAATGCTACCCTCATAGGTGAACCACACTGGTTACATGGGCACAGTAGAAATTATTCACTTCACAAGCTTCAAAGCTCCCAGGCTGCATCTACATCAGAGTTCCAGTTTGACGTGTGATTCTGGGTGCAATGGAATCAGTTGATTTCCTTCTAATTGTTCTGGGACAAGGTTCTTGAAATCCCCTAGGTGTAATCCTTCATGTTGCAATTCAGAAGGTAGAGGAGAAGTTCCAGCTTTGAAAGTATTGCCACCAGGAGAGAGAGCATCTTTTGTTTTACTTTGCGGGTACTGTTTTTGTGGAACAGAAGTATTCCCCATCAACTGTGTGTTTGTTTGGTTTTGTTTCCTTGTTTGTTGCCTCAATAAAACCTGCACCTGTTTGTTTTGGCACCAGGAACATTCAGTAATGTGGCCTGTGTAAACATTTCCCACCTGCCTTGCTTATCTCTCCTCCCATGATAAATACTCACTGCTCTTGTTGTGGGTAATTAGCAGACCAGTTAATCCAGGAGAGGCACATTCTTTAGGACATCTGTGAACACTTCTTTTATAACACGTGCTTTTGTGTTAGAAATTACGAGAGAGGGTTTTTATTTATTTAAGATACACAGGGAGACAGAAAAGGCCTTTCTGGATGATGTGCTGGTATGATGAGCAGGCATTAATAATTGACACTGGTAGTGAGACAGAAGGCAGTGCACACTCTGAGGGACTGTGATGATATCATGGTAACCATGAGAGCAAAGCCTGAGTGGTCTGTGATGACGGCAGATGTGTGCATTGCTTTATACAAGCTGTTCACCTGCTGGGCACTTTGCATTTGATGGAAATCCTTTTATTAAACTCTCACGTAAAATATCTACTCCTGGAAGTTTGCTGGGGACAGGGCTGGATCAGCTCAGTGGCAGAAACCTGGGGAGAAGGAGCAGCTGCTGACGAGCACCACCCCAGAAATGGAAATGGAGCGGAATTTCTGTCCTTGTGTGGCAGGGGAATGGCTGTGCTGCAAGGGCGGAACCTGCAGATGGATAAACCTGTTTTCCAGAACCAGGAGGTGAGATTTTCATCCTGTGTGCCCAGGGTGCAGCCCGCTTTATGAGATAGCTACTATGAATTGCTGTAGTTGTGATTTCCTTTGGTAATCTCAGTCCTGTCCCAAATAAAGTGCAAAGATGTATCTCTTCTGTGGTTACTGGCATGCATCTCCTTGGATTTGTGTCACTTAAAAAGAGTATGATCATACAGAGAGCTGCCTGTATTCCTCACACAATCACAAACCAATGTACAGTAACTCCTAAGAAAAAGATTGTTTTCTCAGATCTATTTCTTACTTGGTAATTAATACACTTATCAAAATACAAATAGTTATTATTTTCATTCTAATAATTTGGCAACTCAGTCAACATGGTGATAACCACCTCAAATGGCAGCATTTTGACTCTGGTCCCAGCTTTTTGGGATGGTGAAAATGGGCAGGTTTGGAGCTGAGGATAGAGGACATCCAACCCTCTTTTTGCTGAGGTGCCAGTACCTCAGTTTTCTGCTGCCTCTCCTTTTCCACAAGGGAAGGATGCATGCACACAGGGCATCACACATAGCTGCTGCTGGTCTCACCATGTTTAACTGAGGCCTTCTTGTACATTCCCAGCTTTCACTGAAGTTCAGGTGTTCTGCTTCACTGCATGAGCTGGTAAAGAAACTGACTTTTGACACTGGAGAATCAGCCTGGTGTGTGAATTTCTTCATTGGAAGAAGGGTCTCTGCCCCCACAGCAGCAGTGTGACAAGGGACCAGCCATCACTGGGTTCTGATGGGCTATAGTTATGAATATGTGTGCCTGGAAAAGAAATATGTAGCATGATGCTGCAGAGCACTTGACATAAAACGTGTTTTTGGTCTGTGCCCTGGTGAGCAGCCCCGCTGTACAAAACTCTCTTTTGGGTAGTGCCTGTTTGGCAGAAGTATTGCTTCAGGCTAAGTAGGAGCAGGAATATCATATCTTGTTTGTCTTACCCTTTGCATAAAGGATGACAAAACCCTGAAAAGTTTTAGACATAAGATTTGTGCTCTTATCCCCAGCCTTCTAAGACGTGGACTGGGTTCTCAAGTGCTGCCATTAATTGAATATTTTTGTTTGTTTATTTCTTCTTCTGCCTGAATACACTGCTGAGGCAGTTTTGAAATTCTTTTTCTTAGCTGATAGCTTAGTTTTATGGAAATGCGTTCATGTAACTTTGGACTGCATCAATCTGTAAATTCAAATAAATATGTACTTACATATTTAGAGAAAAAGGAATGTTGGTTGAAAAAAGAAAAGCTCTTCAACATTGGGTTTTAGTTATCACTGCAATGTAAGGTACTGAATAATGGTAAATCTAGGTTGTTCTTTGGGTTAAGACATGATCAGTTTAGTATATGAGAAAATCTTTGATAGAATGGAAGTGGAATAATGTGTTCTTTATAATTCCTCACTGTCCAGAGGGATGGGTAAGGATTGCTGCCCAAGTTCCTCAGTTCTTCCCAGAAAATATCTGTAGCCTAGTTATCTGGATTCCCCCCTAGGCTTTTGCTGTTATCATGTTTTAGTATTATTTCCACATAAGTTGAAATATTTAACAAAAAAAATTATTTTAAATGCATAAGAAAACATAAAATGTACCTCATTTGTTTTTCTCCCCTTCCCCTGATACTCAGATGTTCTCTGTGAAGATGAAACATTTGAGTCAACAGGGGGACACAGGAAGAAACGTTCAGTGACAGGAAGTTTTGAGCTCCATCTTTATGAATGACAGACCCATTTCAGGTAAATAAAAACTTTTCTAGTGTCTGTCCATAGAACTTGTGGAGCTTATTGATCTTCTTCATTTGCACTGTCTCCTCAGACATTCATTGCCACAAGGTATGTTAAAAGACAAGTTTCTAGAGTCTGAAAATCAGCCTTCAAAGTTGAATAATTTGCATTGTATTTTCACCCTGTTTTTCCCCCCCCCAGGGTCAAAGAGTTATGTGTGGAATTTACCTACCAAAATTAACATGTTTTGTTTCTATTAGCATTCAGATTTAACTCAGAAGAAAGTATTCATCCATTTCAACTTTCTGTTTTGTGCCAACCCAGCTTATTACAGGGTAGAAAGGCCAGAGTCAAATGCAAAAATTTGCATTAGTTTTCCCATTAAAAAAAAGCAGAAAACATACAATATTGGCATAAACCCTGTATCTCCTCTTTTAGAACACAAGGTGTAAGTAAACACCATGCTTTTAGTCCAATCAATGAGATCTCTTCCAAGAAAACTAAATGAAATGGCTCTTTCTGTTTGTTTTGTGTAGAACTCGTTTGTTGAGAACTGAGCCCTTGTAAAAGCACAATCAACAATTATTTGTTCATTTATGACAATGTTATTACATCTCTTTCTCTCAGCAGGAGTGGCAGGTCAGGCTGTTCTTGCCATGATGTCAGCAGTTCATTCCTGTCCTGTGGAGTTCTTTTCCACAGGCTTATTTTCAGGCCAGATTGATGGAGCTGACATGATTTCATAAGCAGCAGCTTGAGAGGAACATGGTGGATAATGAGTGGAGGGGAGAAAGTTTGAAAAGATGGTGCTGAAGTGGGAGCAGTGTCCATGGAACTAGGATTCCAAAACTGTCCTTGACAGGGAGGGCTTGCCTCTTCCCACCTAAGCCTGACAACATGTCCAGTTAGAAAGATTTATCTTGGAATACAGCTCAGGGACTCTGCGTTCTTTGTTTGACAGGCTCAGTCCTGGTTTCTTATCCCACCTGCTTTTCCAAGAGTTCTTAAGATTTCCTCTTCAGATTTAGCTAGTTGCACTGATTTGTTTTGCTGTACATGAAACATTTTAGATTATGCTTTAATCCATTACTCTGTATTGGTTTTTTTGGTTTTTTTTTTTTTTTGTCTGATGTTTCAGGCACAACAAGTTGTTTAAGTTTCCTAAAAAAGTTATTTTGGTTTCAAGAATGGCACCTAAATATTTTTCTTTTCGTTTCAAAACTGCAGTGTGACCAATTATGTGTTTTTCCAGGCTGCTTGAAATAGTAATTATATACTTTTATATATGGATACTGTGGGCATTCAGAAAGATTTTACCCTCCAAAACCCGATATGAACACATTTTATTTCTCTGTTTTACTTTGAAGATTAAATTCAAATCGTAGAAGCACAGAACATCCTGCGCTGGAAGGGACCCCTCAGGATCATTGATGTCCAGCTCCTGGCCCTGCACAGGACTACTCCAAGAATCACACCAGGTACTTGAAAGCAGTGGACAAAATTATTCCACTAACATTTGGGAATTATTTATGGGTAATAGATTTACATATTTAATATTAAAAATTAAATTTTAAATGGGAATTATGAATTGAGGCTATGAATCTCTCTTTTTCTACCAAGCAGGCAATATAGCAGAATTCTTAATGTGAGATATTTTCACAAATGGCACTGTACCAGCTGAAGATGGAGGAGACGTTTGACTGATGTTGATGGACATCTGTGCATTGGTACTGAGAAGGAATGCACACCAGCTAATTATAGCATAGGATAAATCTCCCTCACTTCTCAGAGCAGTCAGTGGAGAAAGAGCAACTTTACCAAGAGGCAGTTTAGAGCAGCAGCTTAGGACAGCTGTTCCTGTTTGTGCCCTATTTGTGTGAAGGGTCATGTGGTAGAGTCCCGTAATTATCAATTTAACCTAAGGTTTGTGTAAGATCCAATGGTACAGCACCTTACCCTTCCACGTGTTAGACAAGTATTATGATGTATAAAATTACAAGATTCATTTTAACTTTACATAGAGTAGGAAGTTGCAATGTTGGTAGGTTTTATAAAAATGTCTGTTACAAAATTATACAGAAGCACATTGTTATTTTCAACAAACATACAGAAAGACAAAAAGACGAGCAGCTGAACATTTAAACTTCCTTTTAGGCGGATTTCTTAAAGACAAATAGGGGGTCAGTGAAGGAGGAATGTGTCCCATTATTCAGCAGTTAATAGGTACCATTACTTGCTATCCCTGATTAGTAAGGCTATGCCTCTTGCTTCAGGCATGCACACCACATACACATCTCATTTTTTGGAAAAGTAGTCTGAAAGATTTATTGCATCTTGCCTTTGAGTTTTAAGGGAAAAGGTTAAAAAAATGTGGTAACTCTGAGTCGAGGCATTTCATATTGTAAAATACGTGAAGTCTCATGAAAGTATCACAAGTCCCAGCACTACCAGGGAGAAGAGTTCTCACAGTTTCTTCTTAAATCCCGCAAATGTCAGCTTCCTTTGGTCAAATCATAGCACTGTGTATTCCTGTTAGGACAATTTTTTTCTCAAGGATTATGTATTTCACTTTCTTGGCTCATCTTACTGCATCCTGAGGCATTCCCAGCTTTGTTCTCAGCGCAGTTATCAGCTCCACATGTCATCAAAGGAATGCACAGGCTTTGGGTGCCTGTTTAATACACTCCTTTTAGTTTCGCTTTCTCAATTTACTCAACAGCTGCAAAGAAAAAAAACCTGAAAGCAACTCAGATGTTTAAAACATGCAGTCATATGAATAATATGCCTGTTAAAACATTAATATCTAAACTGTAAGTTTAATTAAGGCAAGTATAATCCTATGGCACACACCCTAACATTGTGAAAATTACAGGGTTCATCGCTGTCTACAACCTAAAAATCACGTCCAAAGATGTATACTGGAAAAAAGCTATCTGCTAAAAAATAAGCAAAGCTGCAGCACTGTGGTATTGTCTAACATTTAATCAATGCTCAGGAAGCCTGAGGCTGCTCTGGGATGTACATATGTTTCACGAGCAGTGCTGGTTTAATTACGCTGCACTAGGCTCCACCTCCAGTTGCTAATTCCTTTTATTCCCTTCCAGTGTACTGGGTCAGCTAGTTGTGCCAGCTGAGGAGCTCAACCGACTCAAACCTATTCCTTTCTCTGCTGGACACCTGTCAGTGAGATCAGTTCCCCACTTGGGTTCACAGTGTGGATGAGTAAACACTTATGCCAGGAGGTCAAGGTGCTTTAACTGGTCAAAGGCTGTTGAAAGTTTTAGAGACAGTAGAGAAACCTCTTACCCCTTCCCGTGTCAGTGAATTCAACTCATACTTTTCCTTACATGTACATCAAGAATTCTTTAATATGTATATATATATCAAAGATTGTTAAGAAGTGGACTAAAAAATCCAGTCTGTCATGGTTTAGGAGTGGTATTCTCCATGCCTCTATGGAACTGCCACAGTATTTTTTTCTTTTCAAATATTCTGCCACTTTATCAGGGTCCTGTAGTTGTTCAGGGGTGAATTTCCAAACCACTGAAGCACAACAAAGATGAGCCATTTTCTCCCACATTCCATGCCACTCATGTCTATCCATTCTTGGAGCAGATCTCCCTAGAAATCTCTTTCATTACTCTAAACATGGTACAGACCCCACTGAGGAGGCCTGGAGGACTTAGGAACAGGAATATGCTTTCCTTAACATCCAAAGGGAATTCAAGTCTCAAAAGCTGTTTTAACAGGCCTGAAGGAGGAAAAGGAGGTAAAAGGCTGGATCCACACACTGGATATGATCATTAATGGACTCCCAAAGGTGGTGCCTGAGGGAAGGGCAGGGGAGCAGCACTGCACACACATCCTAAACACCTGCATTGCCCTTGCTGTCACCAGGTCATGAACTGATATTCCACAGCACAGCAATCCTGGTCCCTCTCCCTGCTTGGACAAGGAGCACCGTGGTGGGCACAGAGTGCAAGGATGGAAAGATACACAGGGTCAGGGGCCACGGCCACACGAACACACCAAGCAACACAGTGAGCTTGTTTCCAGCCTGCTCTGGGCAGATCTGTTGTCACCTCAGCCCTTCATGACCCACACTGGGCACCACACACGGCCACTGTGGCTTTGGAATGGCACTCCTGAATTTGGTATTCCCACTGGAACTACCCCAATACGTGCACTGCTCACTCCCTCTTCCCTGCCTCACTCCACTCCTGCTTGGCACTCAGAGGAGAATGGGAAGCACAGAAGGCAAAGATCAGGGGCTGAGATAAGAACAGTTTACAGGAAATGCAATGGGATAAGAAAATAAAAAGTAACCAACAAATAAACAGCAAAAGTGCACAAGGGAGGGGAGGGATTCCCACAGGAATTCTCACCATTCTACCACAAACAATACTGGACTGCCACCACTCTGCCCTGCCCTGGGAAAGGACCCTTCCCCCATGCCCAGAAAATGACTGAGGTGCTATAAAACACCCTCTGGGTTCTGGCCATGGCCTCTCCTGTCTACTGTGAGAATTAACCCTGTCCTGGCCAGAACCAGGACACAGGCTTAGCAAACAACAAATCATCCTTTCTGAAGAGCTAACTTTTCCAGTATAACTGCAGCCCACAAATTATTTTATCTACCATGTACATATATCAAGAGTTTTTTTCATTGCATAGTGCATAATTTTTTTCTGTAAATATGTTGCAGATGTCCTTTCTCACAAAAAGAAGGGACAAGGTGAAGAAGTCTATTATCTTTGTTCTCTGTGTGATGTTCAAGGCAAATAAAGGGCAAGAATCCAAGGCCATTCTTTCTCTTGTTTATCCAGTTCTGTGCATAAGAACGGGATTTTAAGAGCCATACTAGATGATCACTGTTAACATTATAAAGGAAGATTTTTTTTTCCTTTTATTCATGAGTATTTCTGTGACATGCCAGGGATTCTTTATTTATATCATATATTTATATTTTTTTTATTTACATATCTGTTTAATACAGCCTTCCTACCTGCATACTCTGATAGGATCCTTTCTTCTTTTAAGCCAGAAAACCAATTTTAGTCTTTTGTTTCTAGACAATTGCTCCTGACCCCATGCCGCAGTTTTGGTTGTGCCAACACGCCTGCACATGGAGTTGCCTGGGTTAGGAAAAAAAGCTTTCAGGCTTTTTCAGTTTGTTATTTAACCTGAAAACTTTAACTGAGTGCACCTACAGCATATTGCCATAAATGCTCGAAATTGCCACTACTCAGATGACAATATCAGAAGGGCAGGAAACATTGTTAAGGGGGAAGAGTGATGTATGAAAATCAGGAGGGTATCTTGTGAGATAGTTTGTGATTGATAGGATATTTTTAATAAAGCATTTTTGAAATTATTAAAATTTAAAACCACATCACAAAAGTCAGGAAAAAAAATTTAGTTATGGCGCCTCTTTTTCAGCACCACACCTTTTGGACATATTTTTAGTAATTTTACTCGGGTATTTCTGTTAAGTGCAGAAGTGGAACACAGGTCCAGGTTCACTTCTTCCCTCTATCCATTTTTTTTTAATCTTTTAATAATATTTGTTTTCTGGGAAAGTTTGTTTTTCTGCTCTTAATGGCCTGGGTCATAATTTCTGTTGCTATGTTTAATGTTTCTACAGAGTGTGAATTTGGTAGCAGTAATACTAGTAATAACAACACCCCAGCAGATAAGAAATATAAAACAGAGGATTTAATAGTCCCATCACGAGAACACTTTTTTCATGTCAATAACACATGCCTGAAACAGCTGTCTTAAATGACATGAAATTAAATTAACTAATATTCAAATCTTCCAAGTCTTCCATACTTGTGGAATTTGGACTTGGTCCTTTGTTCTTGCTCAGTCTGGGGCTGGGCTGTTATGACACACCTTCTTTTTCTTCTTGTGGATCTGCTGCTAGTTCAATTGTCTGGGCAATAGAGCTGTCAGGTAACTGCATTTTCCACTTCTGCAGCTCAGGGAAGAAAGGGGAATGGACCTTCTAGGACCAGTGACCTTCTCTACACCAATCCCTCCTCTTCTCCAGAAAAGGGCTATATTTTTTTTGATTCGTTTGGCTTTCTATGGGATTGCTACTTGTACAACCTTGAAGGCAACTTTGAAATCAGGACAAGCTGGTTTTAATCTTTATTGTTGAAGCTTTAAAAGAGCTTGCTTTAATATGTTCAGTCATGTTTTCCCAAAATTTATTTTCATGTCAGTACACTCTCTTCACACCCTCAATAATTCCACTGCCTATTCTCCAATAATTAAAGTAACTAGTTGTTTCTTTAGCTTCCAGCTCTACCTTTGGGAAGAATAGCAGATTTTCCTCTCATTAATTCACTTTCCATTATTTAATCTCAGCCATTCTTATTTTTAGTTACATGTCTTACTAATATGCTCATGTGATAGCTTTCCTAGTCATCACTGACCATTTTTATTTCAGTTTGATATTTTCTCTTTAATGTCTCTTACTTTTAATTTAACATAGACTATTTTTTTAAAAAAATCATCAGTTTCCAAGTAACCTATTTTGCTGTCTTTCATCTCCCCCTGTTCATTCCTCAATTATGAACTGTAGAGACTATAGACAGGTTTTATGGGATATATATTATAGAAGCAGGCCTTTGGCTGTGAAAATAAACAGGAATTTAAAAATTCATCAGAATTAAATGAAGTGGAAACCTAAATCCACATGCTAGGCAAAGACCCTCATTTGTCTTGCCATACATAACATAGATTTTTCTTTAAACAGGCCTTCATCAAGAAAAATAGATTTGCTGACCTCTTACCCTTAGCTCTATCAGAGGACATGCAGAATGTCTCACACTCCATAAAGTGTGACCATACACACTTAAAGCTAATATTATATATCAATATATTATATATATTAGTATTTATATATATATAGTATTATTTATAGTATATTGTATGTAATACTATATATAGTATTATATATATACTAGTATTATATATTAAGCTAGTATTAGATATAACTATATTTTATATATTGTTAATATAGCTATATATTATATAGATATATGTGACTCACACACTTAAAGCTAATATTATATATAACCCTTAGCTCTATCAGAGGACATGCAGAATGTCTCACACTCCATAAAGTGTGACCATACACACTTAAAGCTAATATTATATATCAA